>VWZI01007563.1:65301-94557 GCA_013396835.1 Psilopogon haemacephalus
CAGGCTGGATGAGGTCTTGAGCGACCTGATCTAGTGGGAGGTGTCCCTGCCTATGGCAGGGGGGTTGGAACTGGATGGTCTTTGAGGGTTCTTCCAACCTAAACCATTCTATGATTCTATGAGTGCTTCATGTGTGGTCTTAAGGGGTTGTAGTAAGGGAGGAAATCTCAGACCTGGCAGGTTTTAAAGCAAAGCCCAAATCTTGGAGTTTCTTCATCCACATGAGGAGGACTGGGTCTAAGGCTGACTAAAAAAGAGAACACTATCCAGTTTCTGTGATTGTGGTCATAATTCCTCTGTGTTTTTCTGCAAAAACGCTGAGGTCCAGTCACCTGTGCCAGCCAAATGGTTTTAGTATCAAGCATTAAGAGCACAGTACCAGAGTTACTGATGTCTCTTTCATCCGTACATTAAGGTCACCACTTCATTTGTGTTAGTAAAATTTCCTCTCAATCCTGTCAAAATGTCTGACCAGAACTATTGCTGGCTTGGAGTGGTTGAGCACCTTGCTGTTCTTCATTTAATATTCAGGAGTTTTCCGTGATCTTAACAGGGAATCCCATTAATGCCTAATCACAGAAACATCCAGGTTGGAAAAGACCCTCAGGATCACCAAGTCCAACCTATAACCCTACTCTACGAGATTCGCCTTAAACCGTGTCCGTAAGCACCACATCCAAATGACCCTTAAACATATCCAGAGTTGGTCACTCACCACTTCCCTGGGCAGCTCGTTCAAGTGCCTGACCACTCTCCACGAAAAACTTTTTCCTAATGTTCAATCTAAACCTACCCAGCCTCAGCTCAACATCATTCCCCTTTGTTCTGTCTCAGATTACCTGTGAGAAGAGCCCAGCACTAGCGTCTCCACAATGTCCCTTCAGGTAGTTGTAGACAGCAATGAGATCTCCTCTCAGCCTCCTCTTTTTCACAGTGAACAGCCCTAGCTCCCGCAGTTCCTCCTCATAACACAGTAACAGACATGCCTGAATGTGAGGTCTGAATGAAATGTGCCAGGTAATTTTTTGAGCCACTGCTTTGATCAAGTTAAAATTACTTTGTGGATAGTGCTTGCCATTTTGTGCAGTAGCTTTTTGGTTAGAGTGTTTAAGCGGGAGCACATGCCAAAACTTACTTTAAAGGTAAATATTGGGGAGGTAGCCTCTGCCCCTTTGCACAATTTTTGCCTTAGAGAGGTGAAGTTTCATAGAGCTCCACGAAAGAGATTGGTGGAGTTGAGTCAGTGACTTGGTGACAGTTCACCTAGGAAGGAAGCAAATATGGTATACAAAGCATCATCTTTACTTTTCTGGGGAGAAGGGGAAAGGTGGGCATTTTACATTAAATGGAGTTCAAGAAAATAGATATCTTAGCGTTTGTGGCATTATTACAGTTTGTGAAGCTTTCCAATATAGAACTTCACCTGTCTGGAGCAATTTCCTGTGAGGAAGCTGCTCGTTTCTCTCATGCAGGTGGGAGAATGGAGGGGATAACAGCCCACAGACAAGGTAAAAGGCAGAGATTGCAGAGAATTCAGCATGTATCAGTCACACACAGAGAGAACATTAGTGGTCAGAAGGGACCTCCAGAGATCGTTGAGTCCAATCCCCCTGCCAATGCAGGATCACCTAGGGTGTTCCCACAAGAGTGCATTCAGGCAGGTTTTGAAAGTCTCCAGAGGAGGAGACAAGTTAAACTTCAACTTTAAGTTCAGTTAAAGTTGAAGCTTAACGAGTCAGCGCTCCCTGCTCTCCTCTGTTGCCTTATAACTTGAAGCTTTTTTAAAAAAATTGTTGATGATGTTTTAAATGCAGAAGAACTGGTACTAATTTACCTTCCTACCACTTGCAGGCAAGTGGCACTAAGTGTGTTTAAAAAATGTCTAAACTGAGACTAATGCACTTTCTGCCTTTAAAATTCTGTCAATCTACTACAACTTGCTGAATTTCTGGATGCATTTCTGTCTTTTTTCCTCCTACTCCTTTTCAGTGTCTTCTGTGTGTGTGTGGTTTTTTTTTTCCCAGAAGTTTTCATGCTTTTCATATCTGCATGTCTTTTCCTCTTGATGTGGAGCACCAGTGCTTACTGAAATACTTTGTGATGAATTTAGCAATACAAATTAAGACCTCGACATTCAAGATACAGCTGATTCCACTTGTACAGCAGCTCAGTGAACCATAATATCTACACACTATTGGCACTGGCAGGCTACTCATTATCTGTCTGACAGTGCATCAATGCTGCAAGCTAAATGACAGTTGGCAACTTGAATTCAAGAACCTATTTCCACATACTTCCCAGTAAAACTTGCAACCTCATTCTAATGATCCAGACCTTATAACTATTTTAACTATTCATTTTCTTTAAAGGAGGTAAAGATAGTTTACGTTTGAAGACTACTTGGACAAATCTTGGACACCGGTTGACTTGAGTCAGATTTGAATTCTTGTGAATACCAAAGCATTTGCTTCCTGGCTGCTGGGAAAAAAAAAAAAATCTGTTTTCAGGTAAGTCTCAAAATAAACTTGCTTCATACTTCATCTACTTTAGGCTTTTAGCAATTGCATACTGGGTTTTTCCAGTAATAAAGACCTGATTTGTTCATGCTAAAAACCAGAAATTTTTGAGAAGTCTTGCAAATTCTTCCTTGGGCAAGTGGGTAGAAAAGTGTGTGTGTGCACTTGACTGAATTTATTGCCTACATTTCCAGAGAGAAGAGGTGCTTTATCTACTTCATAGCTTTATCTTCATTCTCACCGCTCATCTCTTTGACCATCTTTTTTCACCATTATTCTGTTTTCTACCTTAAAACTAACCACTCTAGCCTTTGAAGACAGTTTTTTTTTTCCACAGTGGAAGTAGTTGTCACTCAGAACTCAAATGGAAGGCTAGAGGTTCAGTTTGCAGTCCTGTAGACTGCAACCTTAATTGCTTGGAGGCACTGTTTGAGGAAGCAGAGTACTCTGAGGACATTATGTCCTTAAAAGGGTAGGAAAATTGAGTCCTTAGCATGACATGGTTTCTGTCCAAGAAGAGCATTCAGGTCTTGCTTAAATAAGAACACCAAACACTCCATGTTTCTCAATGTGACTCTCCAGTCTTAGTTACCCTATAGCTACACGAAATGGCAGCCAGAATTAAGTATGTTGTGGCTTCTCACAGCACTGTCAAGTAAGTTTCAAGAAGTGTATTTAATGACTTCATTAGAAGTTTTTTCAATGTAGATATATCCTGGATGTGAAAACACTGTCTGTTAAGTAACTTTCTGTTTTGTTAGTATTAGAATGGCTGAGCTTGGTAGGACTGAATTATAATGCAGAATCCTAGTCCTTACTGAAACTGCAGTAGTTATTTTAAAAGCTGGGTTAAATAGATTGAAGCAAAAAGAACTTGTGTCAATATTTAGAAATGCAATCAATGCAAATTAACTTACTTCATATTTTTAATGTAGAGACATCCAACGTGGTGATAGCATTTTATCATGCAAATTATCATGATGTTGATAATTTGTGATAGCAAATTATCATGATGTTGATAATTTGTGATAGCAAATTATCATGATGTTGATAATTTGTAGTTATTTAATATCTTTCAGGTTATCAGAGATGGTAATTTGAAGAATCAGGTTTCCAATATGAACAAAGCAAAAACACCATCTGGAAAAAGGTAAATTTAAAGCCATAGTGACTTATCAACATCAGACTATTTACAATTTGTCAAGCACAGTCTTTATGTTAATAATAAGATTAATAAAATACACATTTTGGGTCTCTACAAGAATGTGTAAGTTGATGTCCTGAAATACTGAGTCAATATTGATTAGCATAACGTAGCTGCATGTTTAATAACGTCTTAAATTTGAAATTTTCAGTATGTTAGACACATTAAAATGTTAAACATGTTTTAAATTTAATTGGAAAAAGTATAATAATAGCATGCAAATGTTTCCAAAACAAAATTCGTGAAGAACAAGTTTACTATACTGTATAAGTATCCATGAATTCTTCCTAAGATATATGTCATTCTCCAATGGTTCTGCAGTGCAACACTAAACCAAGAAAAGCAAGAGTTAGATGACACATTCCAAGAGTTGAAAAGTTGTTATTTTCATGATAGCTTGTTTTATTATGTGTGGCAGGCAGCATGTTTGTTAAGCATCAGGAAGCTATTGAAAGGCTTTCAGCCTGAAACAGGTTAAACCACCTCTTTTATCAGATTAAAAACAGTTCTAAAGGTGGCAGTATAGGGACTTCTGGCTTCAGTCTTCTCTGAAATACCAGTTATTTTCTAAATGAGTAGGTGATTTGCATGAAGGATATGTTCTGTTGTGGTTGAATTTTATGTTTTGGGATGGATTTAAAATTGAATTTAAATACTTGCATGTAGAGTCACATTTACTTCTGATGACTTTAGCAATGCAACATCTTATCAGAGACTGGTTGTGTGAGAGATGGATCAAAATATTATGTTTGATANTTTTTGTTCAGAGTTGCTATTTCAGTCCCGTATATTATTTTGTATTTATTGACTTTAAACTGTTTCTATCCCTGCAATTCACTACAGTCATTCCCTAAATCATAAGTAAATGATGGTGAATTTATTATACAGAGATAGCTGTGAACTAATCGGAAGTATCAGCTATCTATAGATTATTTGGTAGCTGTGCAGGTGGCTAATAAAAATAAATCTGAAATAGTTTGCATTGAAATAAAATGAAAGCAAACTCATGTAAAGCCTGTCTACTTTAAAGTAGTTTCTTAAAGGTTCACTGAAACATGGAAGACCTCTGCAGTGAGGGGAGGAGACACTCCCTGATGTGTTGTCACTCCCAGTTGTGCTGGCTAACTACAGAGTTTCAAAGGAAGTAGATGCAGTTAGGCAGCTGAAATTTTCTGATAACTTCCTTTGTTTGACTATTATCTCATGAAAGGATTCTTGCAAGATATCGAGCCAAAAAAATGTTCTAAGATAACTGAACTTTTATAAGCTTCTGTGACAGTCATCATTGCATTTTATCTTTCTCATCATGCAAAGACACTTAGAAAGTGTAATGATGTGTTCCAGCATTTGTGTAGAGAAAGCAGGGTACAATGAGTAATGGAGAGTTGTGCATTTAGCATTTCTTTATAGTCAGAGCTAGAATGGGTAAACTTTCGGGAACTGCTGAGACTGGAGGAAATGTCCTAGCAGTGAGGGAATAGCCTTTAAGAAGACTTTTTTTCTTGTTGAGTAAGTTCTTCAAATGCTGAAGTCCCCTGTTCCTCACTGTCTATGCAATTATTTCCTCTGTATCTAGTCACAGATTTCCTAACCAGAAGAGGAAATACAGAAAGTTTTCTGGGTAGCTAGAGTCACACTGTATGCTTTGGCAACAGTGGAGATGATGGCAAGCCTCTTCATGCTTTCTTTCTGCAAGTGTGATGGTGTGAAGGGCATTTTGAACTGTGGCATTTGAATATGGGATGGAGAAAGGTTTCCTGCCTATGGAAATGTATGATCTATGGAATCAAATAAGCCTAGTAAACTTCATCTCAGGATGCTTAAAGAAATTCTAAGTTCATTCCAGAAAAATAATTATAGGTTTTCTTCAGAAATTGAGTGGTTCAGAAGATAAAGGAGAGAAGGCAAACTTTATGGTTGTGACTGTGCAAGGCAGGGAGCAGAAAACGAGTAGCTGTAGATCAGACATCTTCTCTTGTTTGCACACAAGGTTCCTGTAAGTACTAACCAAGTGCATGAAGCTGGGAACAGCCAAAGGTGTTCTGACTTGTTCTTAAATATACATTGGATTTTTAATGTATAAGAGACTAACAGATTCCATGAGCATAAAAATGGCATTTAAATACCATATATGTATGCTAAATACATATAAGCTAAAATAACCATTGCACGTGATTGCCATAAGGAAGCTAAGTCAAGTGCTGAATGCAGGTGCTCTGGTCACATTCAGAAGGAAACAGTGCACAGTTTGTTTCTGAGTGTGTTCTTTCTAGTTACAGTTAATGACTGAATGTATTTTGAACTTTGGCTAATGAGCTGAAAAAGAAGAAAGTATTTGTTAAAATGACAGACAGCTTGAAGCTGGGAAGATCCACAAAAATACCAGAGGACTGAATGATTTCAAAATACTCTTGTGCAGTGGAGTAAATGGTTAAGGATATTTGATGGAAGTACATGTATGGTACTGTGCTTTGAGAGGTATACCACTGCAGTGGAATAAAGGACCATTATGTTGTAGTAAGAGCCAGAAATAGATCAATTAAACTGCAGGGAGAAAAATGTCAAATGAAAGATTGCAAAATGTCTGAATGAAGCTGTCTTTAGTTGTTGAATTACCATTTTTGCAGGCAGTGGAGGACTAGTTGGAGATATGTCTGCCATGAAGAGCAGTCATTGTCTTAATCCAACTCTGAAAAGAACAGTGTATCTGGTTTTATGAAATTTCTTCTGGTGCTCCATATTCATGACTTCTATAAATAAAGTAGTAGAGACTTTGTGTAACACTCAGTGACTAGCCAGTGTTCTTGTGAGAAGGCTTTTGAATGGGTGGGGTGACAGAAATGTCTTTTACAGTAACAAGAAGGGTTCTTTACATTGTAGGAAAATAAATCTTCTATGGAAAGCTGACCACAGTGTTCAGATTATTCATGTGCAGTTCAATGTCAGCAGCTTAAGAGGAAATCTGTCTCTTACAGGACACAGGTTTTTGTTGTGCTATTCTGACTATTTTTAATCCAACAGATAGGTAAACCAAGAAAATACTGAATTCCGGGGTGCCTCTCTTTTAGACTTAGATCTTCCTAGATTTGTATCTGAATGGTTTGTGGATTAAAAAGTATATAATTTTGTTACAAGTATCAGAAAGTGTCCCATTGCAAATTATGTTTGTTTCCATTCTGATTTTAGGTCAAATGTGTTATCACAACAGTGTGATATATAGCAGCAGAGTCAGTCAGGCTAGCTGCCATAATTCCCATCATAGAGCCTTTCAGATTTGCTGTGCAGACATTGAAAGCAGACACAGTGCTATAACTACGATGTGTACATTGGTGTAGGGTATTAATAAATAAGAGTACAGTTCTTGTCTGAAGAACAGAACTTGGTCATAGCTAAGATGAAATCAGGACTTTAAAATAGACACTGGGCTGGTGTTACTTGAAAGAACACTTTATTGGATATGCTGAAGACATGAAGTTTATTTGCTTATAATGCTGCTGGAAGCATTCTTGTAAGATGAACATCTTTAACCACTTAACTGATACAATGAGCACTTCTTGCTCTTAGGAGAAATTCTGGCTCCAGGAGGAGATTATACCTCTAAATCCTTGGACTTAAATTGTCAAAATACTACATTGTGAGAACGATTTACTCTTCCTAAACCCTTTAAAGCTTTTAGTAAACATGGAGGAGTTAGGATAGATGCTAACTTTCTGTACATGTGCAAGTGTCGTTTCAATTTTCCAGCTACAGCATTAAAAAATCAGATTTGCTCTGAAATTTTAATACCTGTAAATTAGTTTTGTCTTACTGAAAACTGATATTCTCTACTTTTATTTGTTGCTAAACATCATCATTGTTTTCTTAAGCTGTTTCCAGCTTTCAAAGCACATTTTTTTGGTTGTGAGGCCAATGAATGAGTATGTTCTATATATGTATAATACACGTAAATGGAAGCAGTAGTTTTCTTACACATTGGCTTATATGTGGGTTGAATGGACTTCTTGTTGTGACTGTAGATCTGATTAATTTTTAGCATCTTTTGGAAGTTTGTCAGTTTGTATATCAGATCAACCAGGCTTATGCATTTCATTAAAATCTTGACTTTATTTTGGAGTGTTTCAAGTTCAGTAGATAACTGGAGAGGTATAACCAAGCAAAAGAAAACTTAGACAAATGATAACAGATATATACTGTTCACCCTGGTTTTAGATGCTGTGAAAGGATAGGAAGGATTATGCTTTACTTGTACAAGGCAAGTAATATTTCAGCAACCAAGACAGATTTATTTTAGATTAAAAAATACTTTTAAATTGGAATCCAGCAAATAACTGTGAAGATGATATATACTTGCTTCACAACCTGCATCCCCCCAACACAGAAGTGAGGGAGAAACAACACACAAAAAATTCCAGATTGAGAAAAAAAAAAAAAGTTTACTGATCAAAGTCAGATAATCATAATACAAATGCACAATTACTTTAGCATTGTTTTGCAGAAAAAGCACATCAAAAAGCAGCAGCAAGCAGAAGTAAGTGAGCTAAAAATGCAAGCCAAAGAGCTGCCCCTCCATCCCTCCCTGTCCTGCTGCCATCTCAGCAGGAGACAGGTAACACTCAGATCCCCACAACCCAAAAGCCGCTACCAGAACAGGAAGCCTCTCATGGTACAATCTGACCTTCATGCCCCATAATACTTTTCTCTAGTCAGCACTTCCATTTGAAGCTGCCGTAAGGCAGGGTTGTTTCAAGTAACAGCAGCAGATTAAAACTCAGCCTATGGCAGCACAAAATACAAATCAAGGAGAAACATTTCCTCATTGTAATAAACAAAACTGATGGTATTTACAAAACTTATGTTACACACTTTAGTTTTATTGCAGATAAAGAAATATGTTTCTAAAAAAGAATAATTGTTACTTATTGCAATACTGCAAAGTTACAAAAGTGGAAAGTTAAGGCAGTTAATAATTTGAAATAATAATTTCCTATAGTCGTTTTAACATTTGAATTATAGTCATGTAATACTTTGTTAAACAGGCCAAAATACTCTGTGTTCAAATTTAGTGTAAACTCTGATGATAGCTTTGGGCAGCTTCTGAAGTTTTTTCTTCAAAATTATATTTTTTTTTTTCATCTGATCGGTGCTGGTTTGCTTCATTCAAGAACAATGATTTTTTTTTTTTTTTTTTTGCTCGCAGAACACCCGCTGACATGACAACCTTTGGGATTGTTCGTAGCTGATTTTCCCTTGAATGGCAGACTTGATACAGCATCTTGGCACCTAACTGAAATTCTGTTAAATATAATTTAATTGACATAAACAAACTATTTTTATACCTGTATCTTATTTGTTGCAACCAATCTCCCTGTTCACAGTTGCTCTTGGAGATGCTGTTGTATATAATTAGTCTGCTGCAATGTACACTTTACAAAATCTGTTAATTTTTCCAGATTTAAGGAGAATTGGAAGTATTTTTCAATTGAGATAAAATAGGAAGGTTAATTAGCTACATCTCCCACTTAGTCATGGAATTCCTGTTATTAGTGGGATTTTTTAAAGGGATCTACATAGAAAAGTGGATGCAAAAAAAAAAAAGATTTAAAATCTTTCTTGTAGTGTTTCCACAAGTTCTCGGACTATATCTCTGCTGTCACAGCTGGAGAAGATCAATTTGGGCTCTGTATTAGGAGAAGCAGACAATGCCAGATATGTCACCTCAAAAATTCTTCATCTGGTTCAGAGTCAAGGTAAATGTTTCATCATTTTAGTACTTTTCAGTTTGAACGTTCCTTGTGCTTCTTCCTTGCTGGACTTCTTTTAAATTTTTTAGTTTTTTTGTGATGAATTCGATTATCCATCCTTTTTTGTCACTGATTGTTGAAAGCATCTGTCTAAGGCCATATTTTATGCTATTTGGTATAGTATTGGTTACATTGTGTGCATTTTATATTGTCAAACAACTATAATTTAAGTGATAATTCACAGTGTGTATATATGTGTGTGAGAAGGAGAAGTGTCTGGAAGTGAGGGGCATTTGTGTTTTCTCCTGTGAGACAACAAGATTGAACAAATAAAATTAACTAGTTTCACAGTCACTTATTTTACTTATTTCAGTTGCTCTTACAGATCTTTTTTATTAGGTTTTTGTTGTTTGCAGTGTAGATTTTCTGATCAATCAGTATATCATCACTTCCCCCCACCACAAGCTAGTATATTAAAAGAGAAATGGTATTTTTCTCACTGGCAGAAAAAACCAGGAAGGAGATGACTTCTAAAGGTTCCACTGGAATAGAAATAATCCTGGCTACTCTAGAGGTAAAACATTTTAATATGTGTGGTTATGGGTACATGACAAGTTTTTCTTCTGTCATTTGGTTTGATACTAGTAAATACTTTCTTATCTTGCTTGTCTCCAAAACTTGTGTAGGACTGTAATGATCAGGTACAGTTTTGAAGCACATAACCCACTAAAAATATATCTTCATAATTTTAAAACAATTTCTTAGAACTTTTTTCAGGTATCAGTTCTAGTTTATATGCCATCTTACAAACTAAAATTTAATTAGTTTTGTGATTAATTCAAGGTGCATAATGTGATAATTGGCTGGGTGGTTACATCTAGTTCTATTTGATTTAGTGATCACAGTTTCTGTGAGCTTTAAGTACATTCTACATTATGTAAAGAAATCTTCTTTTATTGCAGAATACAAAGGATCCTCAAACTATTCTAAATATACTAAATATTCTCATTGAGGTAGTCTCACTTGGTAAGTTCATTAAGGAACAATTTGTGATTATATTCCTGTATTCTTTTGCAGACTTCTGGGAGTTTGGGGATTGGGTTTTTTTGATACTTGTTTGCTGTTTTTGTTTTGTTTCTCATGTTTGCTAAAGCTGATTTATATGCAGAATAAAAGAAAAGCACAAAGACCGATGTTGCCCTTCAAGTAATTACTCAAAAATAATTTTGTATTGTTCTGAGTCTTAAGTCCAGCATGTTCTTGCATAGTCAGTTACATACGAAGAAAATGTTCCTATTCTAACGACTTTTTAAATGATAGCCGTAGTTCAGATAACTAATTGTTGTTTTGCTTTTGGTGATACTAGTTGAATTTTAATTTCTAGGTGGGGGTCGGAGAGCAAGTGTCTTGGTAACTAAGGGAGGGACACAGATCTTACTACAGCTGCTTTTGACTGCCAGCAAAGACACTCCACCAAATGAAGAATTCATGGTGCTTCTTCATACTCTCCTTGCAAAAGTTGGTCCAAAAGGTGATAATAGTATACTTAAGTAATAGATCTTAATGCTTCACAGTTTTATGATTTAAACTTACGAAAAAAGAAGTTATTATTATATATACATCCATATACTCAGAATTGGTACAAAAGGAGGAGAGGGGAAAATGGTGAAAAAAAGATTGGCAGAAGGAATTCACAGTTAATTTAACTACTTTTTTTTTTTTTTTATAATAGTGTTGAAATTAGTGTGATTGATCATGTATTTTTTTGATGTCAGACAAAAAGATTGGCATGAAAGCAAGAATTAATGGTGCCCTAAACATAACACTGAATTTGGTGAAGCAGAATTTGGAGAACCACAGGCTAATATTGCCATGTCTTCAAGTATTAAGAGTTTACTCAACGAACTGTAAGTATCACAGATTATTATTTCCTTTCCTATGTGATATAATATTTTTTTTACTTGCATACAGTTAATGTATTGGATATAAGTGCTTGTTTAATGTTAGATATTTAAAATAATTATTTTAATCATCAGATCACTTAGGTTCTAATAAAAGCTGTGAAGCGTATTTGTACTTCTTGAGTATATTTGTTTTTAGTTTTGCATATTTGTGTATATATATGTTGGGGGAGGTTTAACTAGTGTGATTGGATGTGTGGAATTCTGAGTCATCTTACTAGCATAAATGCTGATGCTTTGAAATAAAGTGCTAATGTTATACTTGCAAAGGCAATTAAAATGAAAAAAATACTTTTTTTTCTACACATGCTAATAGGTGGCGTGCTTTTTGTTACATCTTTCTTGCTAATTTAAAAGTTGGTTCACATAGGAAACATTGAAGCCTCCCCTTATTCCTTGTGTTCGAGCGCCCAACTAATACTATTTCACCAGAGCCTCATTCATTGTTTGTGCAGACAGTAGGAAGTCAGTGAAAATGGAGTGATTCCTGCTGCATCTCTGCTGCTGGTTGGATGCTTTCAAGTTTTCTTTCCCTTAAATAACTGAGAGAAATTGAAACTCTAACCACATTCCTCCAAGATAACTGATTTGATGGTCTGCAAGATTATATTTTCAGGATGCTCAAATAAGTACCTGTAATTCATAAAGTTGCAAATCTCTTAAATCGTGGAAGACTTCTTTTTGTTGAGCTGTCTGGTAATGAAGTAAAATGCTTCTAAATGGAAAAGTTAAATACAGAGTTACATAACTCAGCTGAAAACTTGCTTCATCCTGAAAACAGAAGATTGAGCAGAGCTCTGGTTTTAATTCTGCGTAGATCAATTATATATTTCTGTATTTCCTTCTCTATATAAATAGAAAAAAAGTAGCTTATTACATTCTGATCGGTGGTACTATTTAGATTTGTATACAGTTGCTACTAGAGTCGAGTCCTAACTTCTCTTAGATTCTAGCAGTTCAATGTTGCTGCTGCTGCTGAAATTGCAGCTCTGTTTCAAGTACTAAATTCCGCACTAGTAACAGCACTCGTTATGCTGCAGTCACTTCTTGGCTGCTCTCATCCTACTTTGTTAGAAGTAGATGTTTTTAAACTCAATCAGGAATTGAGCTTCTGTGCCTGTTTCAGTGGTTTTTATTTTCAGTGGCCTTTGGACTTCAGCCCATGTATACATCCAGTGAGTGTTTCTCAAGCTTAGCCTTGGCGTAATTTCTTTTAATTTGCTCCCTTTCAAAGAGATTATTTTTGTAATTATTTTTGTAAGAATCTGTATGCCTAATATGTATCTCAGGAAAGCTTATTCTTACTAGCATTTAAAAATTTTACAGAGAATGCCTGGCTTTTAGATCCTGGTGGACATACCTGTTTATTCTGATAGGAAGGGCAATAGCAGGTCATGGAACTTCCTAGAGTTGAAAGTTTAGAAACTCTCCTCTCTTGATAAACTGTGAGACATTTTGCCTTNTTTTTTTTTTTAAGAAAGTCTTCTTATGATACATCTTAATACCAATGAAAGCAGAAGCATGCATTGGAAGTAGTAAGTGATTCTATTTGTGAAGTAGTATTTTTTTTCTTTTTCTAGTTTTACCAGGATTGGGTTAACACACTATGTGCAAAGTCGTATCTGCTTATCATTGTATGCCTTAAAGCACTGATGTCTAACATTGCTTTCTACTTAAAAATTTAATTCACATGGATTTTTAGTTTGAGCATATTGATTTATTTATTTATTTCTCTTTTGCCTGCCTTAAAATGGATTGTTTTTAACTCTTGCAGCTGTAAATGCAGTGTCCTTGGGAAAGAATGGAGTAGTAGAACTGCTATTTAAAATCATTGGCCCTTATAGTAAAAAGAACACAAGCCTTATGAAGTAAGCAAAGTCTCTTTAATACAGTATACCAAAAAAGATTAGTTTTCATTTAGAAGTTATGAAACTTAATGTTAGAAAAAACACATGTAACTTGTGTTTGAAAGTTAAAATGGATAGAGGTGGGAAGGACAATCACAAATCTGACAGTTTAGTTTTACCTAGTGGACTTATGCAAAATGTTTGAATGTCTAGTCACAGTACTGGTAAAAGAATGTAAGTGCTATTTTTTGCCTTATATTCACGCATGGAAACTGTGCCATGGCTATCCGCAAATCAAGACAATGGATGAGGGCAATCTCATAATTTTCAAATGTTAAATTGGCTCACACATCCTTTGTACAGTTATTACAGACTCAAGAGTAAAAACATAGAGAAAGCACTAGCAATACCTGACGATTGTGTCTTTAAAAAAATTCAGTGTGTACTTTGAAGTGGTGACATTAGATCCCCTCTCCACCCATGTTATTTTGTTTCTTGGTTTTTAAAGTGAGTTTAGGGATAAAATAGGTAAGTTGATCTAACTGGAGATACACATTGCCACCTTTTGTAAGTACATACTTGTGTAAAACTGAACTTTTCATCTAGTTAGTGAAACAATAATCTCATGTTCATACTTGAGTATACACACAAAAAGTGTTACATTTATGGTCACTGGAGTTTCCTTTTTAAAAAAATGCTGTGTCCCTTTAAGCCTCAACTAAAATTAGACATAAGAACTTATTATTCTGTGGTGTGAGTAATCATTATATCTTTGTTTATGGTCTAAAATTAGATGTGTGGTGTCTGTCTTTAGAAAATACAGATACTGATTGTTACCCTTTTGTAGTTTTACGTCTTGAGTTAATTGAGACAAGGTTTTTGTGTACAGGAAAAAAATTGCGCTGATAATTACACATTGTAATACAGATTGGGCAGTACTACTCATTATATGCATACACCATCAGGTTTGACCTACAATTTTCTAAAACAGCATTCTTTGCTTTGCAGAAGTATTTGTTCTGCATGGAAAACATGGTATCATCCAATAAGTACGGTCCATAAACATTGTTATGTCACTATTTTTTTTTGCAAAGGCTGAAAGATTGTGTAGCCATTGCACTGATATTTTAAAAGTTCATAATCTGAGTTCAAATTTAGCAGGCATGCATGGTATTTTAGTGAAATCAAATTTTAAAAGTGAAGTCTGACACAGCACAACCAGGAAGACATGAGGATAGATTATAAATAAATCTATTAGCTGTAAATATTTTGCATAGCTTTTCAGTGTTGTAGATTAAACTAACTGGCTGGTTGTTGGTTTGACTTCTCCTGTTGACAGGGTTGCTTTGGACACACTTGCTGCGTTGCTAAAATCAAGTAAGTGTCTGACTACAAGAAACTCTTTTTCTAGTTGAAATGTGTGTGTGTGTTTGTACACACACACGGACAGTGAGACTGACATTAAATGTGTGGCCACAACACAGTCAAAGCTAGGAAACTTAGAAATAAGGCTACACTTTTATCTGCATTCTGTGGTTTTTCATTGTTTGTGTGGTATATGTATGCATATGTTCAGTAACTAGGTACTGTTTCTTCAGTTACACAGCAGAAAGGCTACGTTGTTCTGCAGAACTGATATGGATCCTAGGTGGAGAAATAGCCTTTTACAGTCACCTCAGCCTTTCAGTAAAGGACACTTCTAGCTTAACTCGTGTGTGTCTTCTTTATACATAACATTGGAAAATATCTGTTGGATGGCAGGGATAAATACAGGGTTTCATTAGGTACGTTTCTGAAAAAATGAGATATTAAGTCCTAATGACAGGTCTGTCAGAGATGATTTTGAGGTGTAAACAGGGGTTACAAAATAGTAGTCTGTACCCACATGTCGGCTGTCTTGGCCAGCAGCAGTGGTTCCTGATGAATCTTTTGCACTGTGATTGTACTGACAAGGAATTAAAAACTCATGCTCTCCAAATGGTTCTATAAAAACTACAGTATTCCTAATCATTTTAGTGGAGTTGGATAAGAACTGAAGCATGATTAGATTTGCAGGAAACCATTTGTAGTGGGTTTGCAGTTACCTGCCCCCCCCCACCTTTTTAAACCCTGGCTAAAACTCAGAAAAAACACTGGAAGTTAATAAATGAAGCTTTATATTTACAGCAATGCAAATATACAAGCAAATATTTACAAGATATAAGAGATATTTACAGCTATATACAGTAAAAAAAGTAATACACACACCACACCCCTCCCAGAGACCAAAATCCCCAAGAGAGGGTAACCAAATTCCCCCCTACCTCCTTTCTCCCCCCTTCCCCAGCCTTATCTCACCACCTGATGATGCTGCAGATAAGCTGAAGATCAGAGAGATTAGTAATAGGAGAAGTTAGTAGTTTTAGTGATTTTACTCTGAATTTAGACAGCAAGCCCGAGAGGCAAAGGAGAGGGCGGCTGGAGCCAGCACAGACTGAAGCAGACTGCCTAATCTGACTGTTTTGGGAACAGCGTTTTAAAACAACTTTTTTTTTCTTCTCAGTAAAACTTGAAGTGACACTGTTTAACCCTCTCTTAGCCAATAGTCTAATTTCTCACTCAAATCCTCCAATTAGCTCAAACCAACACACCATTTTAGCCAAATAACAGGAAACTTCTATACCAAATATTGCAGAGGGCTAAGTTTTCTAGTGTTTGATCAATGTGATACACAAATCTGTAAGACCAAAGTATTTCCTATGCTTTTATTTTCTTCTTTGGAAATGTAGGGAAAGAAGTATTTCTGAATTATTGTCAGTATTCTGTTCTTTAAATTGGCAATTTACATTCTTTCCTCAGCATTAAAAAGTGTGTTTAAAAAGTGTATCTTCAAAACAGGAGGTCTTAGTTACTTACTTTGAGATGTCTTACTCAGTCTTGAGGAGGTTAAGTGTTTTAACTTCACATACTTCATATAAGTAAAGCTTTTCATAAAAATACTAATCTCTGTTGTGTAGAGCCCAGTTGTCATGATGATTACTCAGTATTTGGGATAGAGGTGTTTTAACTTCATAAAATTTGAGCAATAGTTGCTGTAAAACTATATGGTTTGCAAGCAATAAGAACCTTGTTTCAGATCTTATATTCACACAGTGTGTATGGATAAAGATAGATACACTTTATATAAACATTATGTTTAACATGCTAGCTGACATTATATTTCATTACACTTTAAAGTAATTGTACGTTATTCTTCTGGTAAACCATGAGATTTGCATGCAATGTTATTCTGAAAGATGAAGTGTAGACTACTGGCCTCAGTTATTTCATCATCACTCTGCTAAGCGTGGCTTAATTACTGCTTTAACTGAAACAGTTCAGTTGTTTGGATAAAAGAATAATTTTACATTGATACAAAAATAATTTAAAATTTTCTTTCCTAACTTTTTTTTTTTTTTTTTTTTTNNTTAAATAAAGAAACAAATGCCAGGAGAGCAGTAGACAGAGGATATGTGCAGGTGCTTTTAATGATTTATGTTGATTGGCACCGCCATGATAGCCGACACCGATACATGCTGATACGTAAAGGAGTTTTGCAGTGCATTAAAAGTGTTACAAACATCAAGTTGGGGAGAAAAGCATTCATTGATTCCAATGGAATGAAAATTCTGTACAACACTTCACAAGTAAGTTTATTGCAATTGGTGGTGTTCGTTTATGTTGGATTGTGTCTTTTCATCTTTAAAAAGACATCCAGGCTCAAATTTTGGTCAAAGTTATTTTATGATATTCATGGACACTTCTCATTGCAGGGGTAAAGACTATTTTCTGCATTTGACTAAAGTGGAGTGGAATAGTACAGAAATAAACTAATATTTGCTATTCTTTGGCTGTGGCTGTCTTGGTGGGGGGCTGTTAAACTTAATTTAGAATAACCTTTTAATTTTGATGTTTGTTTTTTTTAAAAAATGGTGAGTTGGTAGAAGTTATAGCTTTCAAAGGAAATGTCAGCAAAATTTATTGTAAACACACTATTGTACTGTTAGTGAATTTTAGAAACCTGTTAAACAAATTAATTTGATTACTAGTTTGAGAGACCCTTCTCTAATGTCTTGATTATTTTACTGTTAATAGGAGTGCCTTGCAGTAAGAACTCTCGATCCACTTGTCAACACATCCAGCCTAATAATGAGAAAATGTTTTCCTAAAAATCGTCTTCCTTTACCAACTATTAAAAGTGCTTTCCATTTCCAACTCCCAGTTATTCCTTCCAGTGGTCCCGTGGCTCAGCTGTACAATTTGCCTCCTGATGGTATGGTAACTTTGAAATGTTTTGTCTTTGATTTTGTCTAACATTGCTTTATGTAAGGAGGAGTCAATTGCAGTTATTTGTGTTTTCCCCTAAAACCTGAACTCTGGGACTCAGCTAGGGAAAGTTTCTCTAACTCATAGTATGGAGCATGAATTTCTTATGTCAAGTTTTAACTGATGAAAATTCTGCCTACACATGTTAAGTTTCAGGTTTTATCTCAGAAACTGGAACTAAAATGCAGTGTTCATCAAATACTTAAGCGCAGGCTATGCTTACTACTCTACACACTTAATTGGTCTTTCTTTGTAACTCGCCTGCATTGTCCTACCTTGTAATAGGTTAAACTGTGAGAAAGGGTTAAACTATCTGTTCCTACTGCCAACAAAGAAGTGAGGGATAAGTAACATATGAAAAAACTCTGGATTGAGATAAAAAGTAGAGATAAGACTTTACCAAATAAATGAGATAATAATGATAATAATATGCACTATTACCTAAGCTTAGTCTACTTGCAGAAAAAGCACGGTGAAATGCAGAGGTGCTTACTTGGATTGTGGCAGTCTCTTAGCACCTGTCTGCAGAGTGTTTGAATGGTGCTTTGTAGAAAATAAATTCTTCCACTGTGAAGACCTTTCGGTATTTTTTATTATTAATGTTTAATACCTTTTCATATAATGTTAAACACCTTGGTAAGCAACTAGTATAGCTGCTGTCAGAAAGTTACTCTAAAACAAAGTGGCAAAATTAGAGCTTTTAATACCTTCTTACTCATAAAATCTCATTAAACAGAATGTAATCATAGTCTCAGACAGCTGTCTGACTGGGTTTCCTATGTTTCAGCCTCACACGGCAGACTTTTAGAGTTTGTTGTGTCTTCATAGTAAAAAATATTTAGAATTTTGTAAAAATATTCTATAATTGAAACCTCTACTTAGTATGGTGTTTTTGATACAACATAATACTTTCTTAAGAAACTTCCTATTATGTTGAAATGCATTACTGATAGTTTTGTAGGATTGGCTTTTTTTGTTTGTGTTTTTTTTGGTCTTTGTTTGCAGGGATGCCCTACCCTAGATCAGGCTGGACAGAGCCTCATCCAGCCTGGCCTTAAACACCTCCAGGGATGGGGCCCCAGCCACCCCCCTGGGCAACCCATTCCACGCTCTGACCGCTCTCGTGCTGAAGAACTTCCTCCTAACATCTAGTCTGAATCTCCTCACCTCCAGCTTTGATCCATTCTCCCTAGTCCTGATAGCCTAAAAAGTCCCTCCACAGCTTTTTTGTAGGTACCCTTCAGATACTGGAAGGCCACAATAAGGTCATCTTGGAGCCTCCTCTTCTCCAGACTGAACAGCCCCACTCTTTCAGTCTGTCCTCATAGCAGAGGTGCTCCAGCCCTCTGAGCATCCTCGTGGCCCTTCTCTGGACACGCTTCAGCATGTCCACATCCCTCTTGTATTAGGGGCTCCAGAACTGGATGCAGTACTCCAGGTGAGGTCTCACCAGCGCAGAGTAGAGGGGGAGAATCACCTCTCTTGACCTGCTGGCCACACTTCTCATGATGCAATCCAGGATCTGGCTGGCTTTCTGGGCTGCAAGTGCACACTGCTGGCTCATGTTGAGTTTCTCATCTACCAGGACCCCCAAGTCCCTCTCCTTAGGGCTACTCTCCAGCCAGTCACTGCCCAGCCTGTATTTGTGCTTGGGATTGCATCAACCCAGATGTAGGTCTTTACACTTGGTCTTGCCACTAGTATGCAGAGCATCTGCCAGAATACCAGTTAATGTTGGGGAGTAAGCCCAGTTCTCCTTAGTCTTGTGTGGACAACTAGTTTTCTTCCTCAGGTTTTCTATTTTTTTTTTTTTTCTGTCAAAAAGGAAGACATCCTAGATTATTCAGTATATTGCAGTTCTAACTCAAGTAGAAATTACTGGTCTGAGGAGAAGACATCTTGATTTGTGTTTTGTGGATAAAATTTAGTTCCCCCGTTCATGCTGAGCAGTTACAGTGATAATTCTTGAATATTTTCCACAGTGGTGGAATCTGGAGTGTGGGATTTTTTGTTTTGTTTCCCCACTCCCTCTTTTTTTTCTTCTTTTTTTTTTNATTGTGTCAGTTTGGGGATGGGGAGGAGATGTGGCCATTATTACTTGCTTTAGGAGAAGCTGCCAGTAATTTCATTCTATGCTGACCTCAAGCCATGCTCAGATTTTCTTGACACATCCACCTTATAAAATATTTCTGGTGGCAGTCTTCTGTCCTGCTGGGTTTTTTAAGGGTGGGGCTGTTGAGGTATTTTTTGGTTTGTTTTGCTTTGTTTAAATCAGAGATCATAGTTTTGGCTTAAAACTGAAGGGAAGTGTAATAAATTGAATAGTAGTATTATCAAACATTTTGTAAATCTGGTAGTAATAATCTGTTTTATTAGTTGCCACTAATTGCTTTCACAGTTTTTTTAAGTGATAGATAGAAAAAAAAGAAAGTAAGCCTAGAAGACAGGAATGTGGGTTTTTTTAGCATTATGTTGGATTAAATGTATATATAATCTGTTTTACAGAACCATTTTGTATTTTTGTATTGTAGTGGATGATGTAGTAGATGAAAGTGATGATAACGATGATGCTGAAACAGAATCAGAAATTGAAACTGAAAATGATGATGACAAGGATCAACAATTTAAGGTTGGTATGAGACTGAATTAACAGGCAAGAATCAGGCACAACAGGATTTTAATTTCTGAAGTTCCTTTAATTCCTGCCAGTGTTAAAAGGACTTTGGGGAGGTTTTTAGGGCAACCTCTAAAAAAGCTTCTGAAATTTAAGGATGGTGAGTGCTACTTGAAAATACCAATCTTTGTTGTTTGGACAGCTTCATGATTTTTATAAAAATATTTGTCATGTTTGATGTGTCTCTTCTACAGTGGAACATAACTTCAAACTCCTTTGGCAGTGTTCAGTTCACAACTTGCATTTGTCAATCTGGTTTTTCCACATATGTTGCTAAGTACATAGAAGCTGCTCTGACTTTTCCTGTCATTCTAGTCTAGAATTGACTAGGTCATTGTTCAAGGTAGCTTTGAAGTTCAGCTAACTGTAGATGTAGAGATGAGATTTCACACTGTTCTTTCACTTTGGGAAGATTTTCTTGGGCTCTACAGCTGCCAGTCAGAACATGCAAAAAAACTGGGTCAGAACTGCCTATTCTATATATTGATGTTACACAAAAGTACGCTGATTGTAGTGTCAGATTATGTTCAAGGCTTTCATGAGCTGTGGTGAAAGGACTGTCTTCTGTAGAAGCTGTTATTCCTTTGTCACTGCAGTCAGATGAAATCCCCACATTGCAGATTACAATAGTTGGATTATGCACAGCTGTGATGAATGTATTTGGGTGAAAGCAAGAAAATTGAGGTGTTTGTGACATTTTGTTAAAGTGGGGGCTTTGACATAGTAACAAAACTAGGATGTTTAAAACTTCATGGTGAACAGTGCAGTTCAGCTAATTTTAAAATGGAGATAATCAGCTTTTAAAGTATGACTATGTCATGTAGTCATTCATCTCATAAGTAAAAGTTGAATGCAGTTATTTTAGAAGTTCACTAATTCTAGATGCAAGCTTAATTTGTTCTGTTGCTCTTTAAGAATGATGATATTGAGACTGATATTAATAAACTGAAACCCAGACAAGAATTGGGAAGATCCATAGAAGACCTGAAAATGTATGAGCAATTTTTCCCAGAACTTTCAGAAAACTTTCAGGTAAAGTATGTGATTCCCAGGATGTTCCTCACCGTGACAGATTGACTTGGAATGGAATATACTTGGGCATTTTCTTAGGGGTTGATTGTTCCCTAGCCAAGAAATGAGTCTGTATTTCTCGATCTACCTATGAGCACACTATATAGTGAGTACTCATTATGGGTTACCTCAGTCTATTTGAGAGGGAGATTGTGGGCTAGATACAGAGGAAAACAAATTTCTGATGTTGGTCTTAACCCACAGCAGAAAATACGAAAGGAATGAGATTTCTGACAGTTCCATTATATTAGATGAATGCTGTGGTTAAAATATTTGGGAAATTTCATGGACTTAATAATTTGTTATTGATTAACTACTTGCTTGTTGCTTTGATACTGTCTTTTAAAAGCTGAAACCTCATTGGTATGTCTAAGTTTAAAATACAGTAACTTGTATTTTAAATTACACTTATGTGAGATGTCTCAAAACATCACAGAAGCGTTGGAAGAGAAAAATCTTAATATAAATGAAACTTCAGAAATTGTTTACTGTTTGTTAAAATTAAATTCTTTCCTTGTTTTTTGCTTTTATTTTTTAAGGATTGTGACTTGGTTTCCAAGGAACCAAAACCTTTCATACCTGATGCAAATCTGAGTGGACCTATTGTTGTTCCTACAGCAGGAGAGGATCACTCTGCTGAACCAAACCAGTCAAAGAAAGAAGTTGCTTTGAGGGAGAGCAATCCTTTATTGACAGAGGAATACAATAGGAGGCCAGCCTTTCTGGAACTACCAAAGAAAGGGAGTAGCAAAGACAGTAATTTACATCAGCAAAGTGATCAAAGAAACATGCTGCCATCATGCCAGTGTCTAAGCCAAGAAATTGTGAAAGGCTTGGACAGAATCAGCTTGCAGAACAGTCCAAAAAATGATCAGTATTACAGTACAGGGTGTGGAAAAAAGAAAGAAATCAAAACTAACCTTACCACGCTTGCTTATGGTAAACCTTGCGAACATGTTTCACCCTGTGGCAGTAGCCTCTTTGAAGGATCATCTGTCCAACTGGGAAAACTCTGCTGTACAGGAGTAGATTCAGAGGAGGAAGATACCACATCTAGTTCATCTGGGGAACAAGTAATGCTTGAGGTTTCTGATGTATCACCAGTTCATGATAGTGATCTTTATATTGAAATGGTAAAGACCACAAAGTCCATCCCTGAATATTCAGAAGTGGCCTATCCAGATTATTTTGGCCATATTCCACCCCCTTTTAAGGAGCCTATTCTGGAAAGGCCATATGGGGTGCAGAGGTGAGACCATATTCCTTTTTTGATATTTTCCTTCCCTTGAGAAACAGTCTTTTGGGTGAGAGTAGCAGGCACATGTATAATGTTTACTTTGGCATCTAAAACTATGTTCAGTGAAAAACATTTTGAAGGTAGGTGAGTAGGTATTAACGCAAAGCTGTTGGCAAGGACACAAGCTGATCCTGTAATTACTAACTCTGTAATTTAGTTTCTAAATACTCAATTTATAGTCTCCTCTTCTGCCTTCCCACCATCTCCCATCTAAATTTTATCCTTCATGTAAAAAAAACAAACTTAAACAAAACAAAAAAAACCTTTAAAAAGACCTGATCAAAACAAAATTTGGAAAAATATCCACCACAAAAAAAAAACAAACCAAAAAACTCACAGTAAACACAACAACCCACAAAAAATCCCACTTGAATGCTCGCTTCAGGTCTTAGCAGAGATAGAATAGTGTAAAGATACTTCAGCTTTTCTCTTTGTTGTGCTTACAAAGCTATATTTCAGGAAAATGTAGAGGGGGAAAATGAAAAAAAAAACAACACTTGGTTTTAATGTTTATTCCACTTCTTTTTAATGTTAGTGCTTGTTTTTAGTGTTTGCAGTATAGTAGAATTTAGAGGTAACAAAGGCTAGGTTAGGTCATGCAGAATGACACACAATGAGCACTTAATAAAAAGTAAACAAATAAAAAAAACCACATCAGCATACCCATTTCTTCATTCAGAGATATTAGAAGACAATGAAAGATGATGGAAATTCAACAGTGATATGCGAAGGTGGTACTAAGTGTTGACTCATATGCATAGCAACTTACTATGAAGACAAATGAGTATCTTAAGAGAGCATATAAGAGTAGGCATAAAACCTTGCCACTCATTTAATTGTTAGATTGAATGTTTTCAGCTTTATATTTAAAACTTCAACCAGTTTAGTGACATTCTTCATGTATGTGTTTAGTTATTAACATTAGAGATTATTGTGTCTTTAGGTTGCATAATTTAAATTCTTCATGTGTTGTAAAAAAAGTGATTTTTTCAGTGAAATGACCAGATGTTGACACACTCATGACATAATGAATACACTACTGCTAGAAAGTGCTATTCAGAAGGTGCTATTTATTTTTGTTGTATTTTCCATGTTGAAAGTAACTTCTTCAGGTCTTGTCTGATACAAGACTGAAATAGCAGATAATGTTGCTAAACAGGAAAATAAACCCCTGCAACAGTGTTCTGAGGCTTCAGTTTTCTACAAATGGCTCAGAATGTTAACTGCCATGTAACAAATTTCAGGGAAGAAAGATGATGAAAATTAGTTTAGTAGGGAACATGGAGAAGCTTTAAAAGTCTTCAAAGCTGTGCATGAACATTTTTGGCATTCAGTAGGATTTATGGTCTCTTTAAGCAGTTAGTTACAGCTTGTCAGCTATGTCTGCTTTAGAAAAACAAATAATTGCCTTAATCCATCCTTGTAATTTAATAAAACAATGGGGCTCAAGGTGGGCAGTAGGTGGGTTGTTTGGTTGTTTTTGGTTTTGGATTTGTGGTTTTGGTTGGTTTTTTTTTAAACTTTTAAAAGATAAGTGTGGTGTAGGGCTTTGGGAGGGATTTGTTTTAGTCTTGCAGTATGCTTGCAGGTGAAGTGTATTTTTGTGCTTTGGAGCGCTTATTTTTTTTTTTTGTTTCCATTTAGTAACATAATTTTGCCAAATATCTACTCGTTATTGTTGTTTGGAAGAATGTCATTGAGGGTAACCAAAATGTTCTCTATTATTCTATCTTTTAGGGAAGAAAATTACTGTATCATTCAATATGTTACCAATTTGGATTTAAATTTCTACTGTTCTCAGTCCTTACAGTCTTAGGTTGGTTTTTGCTATACACTTCAGCATTTTTCAATCACTTCAGTATTTTCTAGACATCTGGCACTTAGAAGTTCAGTTCCACAGAAACAGTGTAGGTGTTTTCCCTTTTTCTTTTAATTATTTTTGTATTGTATCTATTTTCTCTTGATTTTTTTTTTCTTTTTGAACCTGAAAATTTCAGCTACTGCTTCTTTTTCATGTGCAGCCTTAATACCATCTCGTCTTTCCTTTTATCTACATTGGTTATTACAATGGTATCAGAGTGCCTAATGGTCATTAATGGCTTTTGTCATGGCAAAAATTCTATTATGACAGCAAGTCATGTAGGAACAAGTGCAAGATAAAAAAATCTGTAGTTCTGCCCTGAACTGAACCTGATGAGATAGATAGATTGTGGCGAGTCAGCCTTTTTTACAGCTTTGTTAGTACATTGGACCTGTGATTTGTTTTCTGTTCTAGTTAAGTTTTAATATTAGCTGCTAGAGTTGTGCATTTACCTTTTGTTTTTTTTTCATTTGTTAACAATATTTATTTTAATTAAATGGACAATTTCCCACCTGAACATACTTTGCCACTCTGTTCATGTATTCTTCATTGTTAATCTGCCTCCTTTTCTTCTTATTGCAGGTGCTGTGCAAGCTTTTCTACACAGCTCTGCCATTATATTTCATTCTTGAACTGCAACACATATTTACTTTTCCAAACCAGGACCTAGATACTTCCAGTTATGCAATGGTTTTATGATCTGGATAAACATACAGCTGACATTTTGGCTGACATCACCAAATTCATTCTTATTTGTTACCTAGTCGATAAATGAACCTAGATCTCAAGAGGTGAAAAGCTAGTGCACTAACACACTCACTGCACGACCTACTCTCTAAAACTATTTAATTTTAGTTATGGTAGGACCTATATAAGTTACTAATATTATTGAGTCCTGTCCTTGATTAAAGCATTAACATAAATAATGTTTGAGTATGCAATAGTGCATTTTTCCTGTAAGATAAAACCCAGTGGGTTGTGTGCATGAAAACTTGGTTCCTCACATACAAATATTTGACTCAGCTGTGAATGCAGGTGTTTAAACTTAAGTACACTTAGAGTTTGTGCACATAAATGGGGGTGAGGCTGAGGTATCTGAAAATCTGTCTCACTGTCTTCATGTCAACTTTGCTAGTTTTCATTGTTGTATGTAGTAATTACTCTTTCCTAATTGGAAACAAGGTACAGCAGTTTGAAGTGCTCTTGCCTTGTTTTTTCTTTTCTAGGACAAAAATCTCTCAAGACATTGAAAGACTGATACATCAGAATGACATTATAGACAGAGTTGTGTATGACCTTGATAATTTGAGGTAAAGTTTTATCCTTCTGAAAAAAATTGAATACTCTAACCCTATTCCACCTTTTCTGTGATATGATGTGTATTATTTAAAGTGCTAAATGTAAACTGCTAAACACAAAGTACTCACATGACAGCCTTAAAGGAAAGTTGAAATCCAATGCAACAGTGTTTCTGCTATCTATAGAGACATACAAAATAACTTCTCAATTATCAAGTGAGGCCTAAGATCAATTTATTGGCTTGTTAAGTTTGTTTTATTCATTTTGATTGAACTGTTGGAATGAGTCCAGAAGAGGGCCATGAAGATGATCAGAGGGCCGGAGCGCCTTTCCTGTGAGGACAGCCTGCAAGAGTTGGGGCTTTTCAGCCTGGAGAAGAGGAGGCTTTGAGATGACCTTCTAGTGGCCTTCCAGTATCTAAAGGGGGGCCTACAAGAAGGCTGTGGTGGGGGGTACTATTTGCAAGGTCTTGTAATGACAGGATGAGCAGTAATGGGTTTAAAGAGGAAGAGGGGAGGTTTAAACTGGATGTTAGGAAGAAATTCTTTACAGTGAGGGTGGTGAGACACTGGACTAGGTGGTCTGGGGATGTTGTGACTGCTTCCTTCCTGGAGGTGATCAAGGCCAGGTTGAATGATGCCTTGAGTGATCTGTTCTAGTGGGAGCTGTCCCTGCCTATGGCATGGGGTTGGCACTAGATGATCTTTGAGGTCCCCTCCAACCTAAACCATTCTGTGATTCTACAATTCTATCCCTCTGTTTTTTTTTTTTTCCTACTCATAGTTGTGTAGTACCAGAGGAAGCAGACATATTGAAGTTTAATTCCAAATTTGAGTCCGGAAACCTGCGCAAAGTTATTCAGATCAGAAAGTAAGATATTTCAACTCTTTTAACATATAAGGCCTTTTATTTCTGTTTCTTAAAAAGGACAGATTGATTTGTTTTTATTTATTTTTAGAAATGAGTATGATCTAATTCTGAACTCGGATATAAATAGCAATCATTACCATCAGTGGTTTTACTTTGAAGTAAGTGGAATGAAAACTGGCATTGGTTACCGGTTTAACATCATCAACTGTGAGAAGTCCAACAGTCAGTTTAACTATGGTAAGATACAGTTCACATATTGTGAGATGAAATACATAGAAAAATATCTGTACTGGACAGCTCATCTGTTTCCTTCTCTGCTTCCTGTGATTATTGGAACATTCATTTTTGTCAAGTCAGGTTCTATTACTGTTAAAAAATAGTATTACTGGAAAATGTTTTGACAAGTTCCAGCCAGAAAGAAAAATAAAGTATTAAAACACTACTTGTCAGTTTTTAAAATTAAGCTATTGGTGGCTGCAGCTAAAATTTGTCCTAAAACCATGGTCGGGGGACAACATGAAAGCCTGCTGATCCACACGAATGCAAGAGGAGTGGTAACTGGTGTCATTAATTCCTTTCTGAAAACAGAAGTATATTTTCAGATGTGAAACTAAATGAGATATTCTTAGGCAGTTCTGTCTTATTAGCAGAAAGAGAGGCAAAAATCTTGAGAAGTACAAGTGAAACTCCTCTGAAATGCTGGGCTTTGTAGGTGACCCTTGCACTCTTCAGCAGTTAGTACATGTACCTCATCCAAAAATACAGGCTTACTGAATATGCCTGTATTTCCTGATATGTTCTTCCACCCATCAGAAGTAGGGGAAGTGGGTGTTGTCATTTAACTTTAAACCATTTGTTGTGTGAGTTGTATTTTTTCCTGCTGAGTTTTCTGAATTTTGTCCTTTAAGAAGGAGGAGGAGAAGATCCCCTTCATTTCTAAGGTCTTGATGTTTAATATTAGTGAAGTAAAATGCCTTTTTCCCCCCCTTTTCTTTAAGGTATGCAGCCCCTCATGTATTCTGTTCAAGAAGCATTAAATTCTCAACCATGTTGGACACGTGTTGGGACAGATATTTGTTATTATAAGTAAGTACACCAATCAACCATACAGCAAATCTTAGACTGAAGATTAGTATGAGGTACAATTTTTTTTAGGAGAGAGGTTTCCTTCTGAGTTTCATGATTCTGTTGTAATAGTTACGTTTTCTTCCTGGGAAAGTTTTCCTTTTACTGCTGTTACTATGGAGAGTAACAGCAGTGGTTGAAATGTATAAGGTCTTACTTTGTTAGCACACTAAGATATATCTTCTATAATTTTGTGAAAAATTACAGACTATTCTGGAGAAGCTTTTAAGGGGTTGTACATATGCATGCATACTTGGTATTTTAATAGTGACTTCAGTGATACTGATCACTTGGGTGCTTGTGATTAGGTTCTTGTATTCTATGGTGTAAGCCTTGTAGAGCAATCATGGGACGCAGGATGAGATGGTACAGAATGTTCATGCATTACCCTTCTTGGTTAGCAATAGTTTGCTTTTTTTTAATATATTTTAGTTTATTTTTTGTTTACTCTTATTTTCTCAATGAATTTGTATCGCTGCTATAACAAAGTATCTTTACAGATAGTGGGAACTGTTGTATTTGTGTTGGTATTATTATTAAATATCAATTATGATGAGGCCAATATCAAAATGTTAAATATTATTTATTGATATAAAAATTTCCACAAACTTAGTTACAGTCAATACACACAGAGATTTGGTTATTTGTTTGAAAAAGCTATCTTTGCAGAATTATATATGAAGACAATCAGAATGATTAAACAACATTAGAAAACTTAGAAACAGTAATCAGTGGAAAACAAAGCAGAGATGAATGGTGGTAACCAGCATGGCTTCACCAAGGGCAAATCATGCCTGACAAACTTGCTGACTTTTTATAATGAAGTCACAGCAACAGTGGGCAAGGAAGGGCAATTGTTGTCATCTACCCGGACCTGAGTAAGGCCTTTGACTCTGTCCCACATGACACCCTGGTCACCAAACTGGAAAAACACAGACTTCATGGGTGGACCACTTGCTGGATAAGGAATTGGCTGGATGGTCGCACACAGAGAGTGGTGATCAAGGGCACAATGTCCACCTGGAGACCAGTGACAAGTGGCATCCCTCAGGGGTCAGTGCTAGGACCAGTGCTGTTTAACATCTTTGTCAGTGACATGGACAGAGGAATTGAGTGCACCCTCAGCAAGTTTGCAGATGGCACCAAGCTGTGTGGCACAGTCGACTTGCTGGAGGGCAGGGATCCATCCAGAGGACAGGCTGGAGAGGTGGGCCCAGGCCAACCTCATGAAATTCAAGCAGGCCAAGTGTAAGGTCCTGCACCTGGATTGGAACAATCCCAAGCACAAATCCAGGCTGGGTAACGAGTGGCTGGAGAGCAGCCCTGAGGAAAAGGACCTGGGGGTCTGGGTTGATGAAAAGCTCAACATGAGCTGGCAGTGTGCACGCAGCCCAGACAGCAACTGGGACCTGGGCTGCATCAAGAGAAGCATGGCCAGCTGGGCAA
>VWZI01007563.1:111163-130973 GCA_013396835.1 Psilopogon haemacephalus
TTGACTGACCTGATAACCTTCTACAATGGAATGACTGGCTTGTTAGACGTGGAGGATGAAATGGTGTCGTGGTTTGGGAGTTGTTGTTTCCCCCAACCAGATTAATCAGACTAACTCAGCTGTCTGGAAGTTAAGGAATGAAGCTGTATTTATAGTGTTGCACAATTTACAAGCATGTATGTGCAGTATATAAAGTGAAATATTTACAATTATATACAAGTTAAAAGTAATACAGAAATTCAGAATCCCTCCCAAACAGCCAGGCTGCCCAGAAGACTCCTGACTAACCCTCTCCTCCTTCCCCCCCCACCTCACTCCCAAATCTCAGAAATAACTAGATAAATCTCTGTATAGGTCATACTGATAAATCTGCAGAGATCTGAGGTGAGATGTCAAAAGATGACAAGGAGGTTAGAGGAAAAATTGTAAGATCGGGTTACACAGGTTTCATGCAAAGGAGTTACAGCAAAATGCAGCCAGACACACAGACTGAAAGAGAAATGAGAACTAAGTGAGGTGTGCCTTATCTTATGACTACTTATTGAATCATAGACTGTGGTGGTTTAGCAGTTACCTGCCCCCCCCTCGCCTTTTATAAACCCTGGCTAGGACTCAGGACACTGCAAGTTAATAAATGAAGCTTTATATTTACAGCAATGCACAATATACAAGCAAATATTTACAAGATATAACAGATATTTACAGATATATACAATGAAAAGGTAATATAAACACTACACCCCTCCCAGAGACCAAAATCCCCAAGAAAGGGTAACCAACCACTGCCTACCACCTTTCCCCCCTTCCCCAGTCTTATCTCACCACTTGTTGATGCTGCAGATAAGCGGAGATAGATCAGCCAGGGGGATTAGTAGTAGAAAGAAGTTAGTAGTTTTACTGAGAATTAGCTACCAAGGCAAAGGGAAAGGAGACCATGTAAGAGAAGGAGCCGCAGCCAGAGCAGTCAGAAACCATCTGATATCTATTATTTTGGGTACAACACTTAAAAACAATTTTTTTTTCCTTTCTCAATAAAACTCTGGTGAAGTGACACACTGTGTTTACCTCTCTCAGCCAATAGTCTAATTTCTCACTCAAATTCTCCAATTAGCTCAAACCAGCACATAGACTCATAGAATGGTTTAGGTTGGAAGGGACCTCAAAGATCATCCAGTTCCAACCCCCTGCCATAGGCAGGGACACCTCCCACTAGAACAGGTCGCTCAAGGCCTCTCACAGCACAAATGAGTAATATAGACATCACTATTATTTTTCTTTTCACAGCCAATGATCTAATTTCTCTCATTAGGATATTCCAGTTAGCTTCAAACCAGCAAAAGTGGATATTGTCTGCCTTGACTTCAGTAAGGCTTTTGACACCTGCTGTGTAGTATCCTTACAGAGAAGCTGGTGAAATAAGAGCTGGTTGGGAAGACAATGAGGTGTATTGAGAACTATCTGAACTACTGAGCCTAAAGGATGGTGATCTGAAGTGCAAAATCTTCTTGGGAGGACAGTAACTAGCAGTGTATCCCTATGCTGCAATACTGGGCCCATTCCTGTTTAACATTATTGACTTAGATGATAGGGCAGAGTGTACCCTCAGGAAGTTTCAGTATGATGTCAGACTAGGAATGACTGATTCAGAGGGGCCTTGACAGGCTGTAGAAACAGACCAATGGGAATTGCATTAAGTTCAGCAAGAAGTTCAAAGTCCTGCATCTAAAGAGAAGCAGCCTCAGGCACCAGGGGTTGACCATCTGGAAGGCAGTTTTGCAGAAAATGTCATGGGGTATAGTGGACACCAACTTGAACATGAGCCAGCAATGTGCCCTGATTGCAAAGAAAGTAAATTATACTATTTTGTGCTTCTAATTAGGAGCGTTCCCAGGATGCTGAGGGGCTGCCTCTATCCTCATCACTGGTGAGGCCACACCTGGAGTACTATCCAGCTCTGGGTTTCCCAGTGTAAGAGAGATGTGGACATGCTAGAGTGAGTCCAGTGGGGGGCCCCTGAGATGATTAAGGAACTGAAGCATCTTCAAAAGGAGGAAAGGTTAGGGAAGCAGAAAGATGTAATCTGAAAAAGAAGAGGCTCGGGACATCTTATCAAATAACTGAAGGGAGGTTGTAAAGATAAGAGTCAGGCTGTATCATAGGTGTCTAGGGACAGGCTGAGAGGCCACGTGCACAAACTCTAGAGCATTAAATATATATAATTGTTATGTATAGTTGTGTGAGATAATTAGACACAAATGCACTGCCCAGGGAGGTGGTGGAATCGCCATCCCTGGAGGTGTTTAAGGAAAGATTGGATGTGGCACTTAGTGACATGGTCTAGTAGATGTGTTAGTTCATAGGCTGGACTTGATGATCTCAGAGATCTATTCCAGCCTCAGTGATTCTGTGATACTGCTCAAACACTAGAACAAGTTCCACATGGAAGATACGTCTTCATCCATATTTGGAAATACTCAAAAGCTGTCCGGATGTGGGCATCAGCATCCTGCAGTAAGTGACCCTGCTTGAGCGGGGCTGTTGGCAAGATGACTTCCAGAGCTCACTCCAACCTCTGCCATTTTTTAGTTCTGTGAAAAGAGAAAAAAGTTCACTCTGTCCTCAAAAGATGCTGAGTGCTGATGTTGTGGACAGCTTCTAACTGGAGTGCTAGTTTAGTTAATTAGAATGCAAGGTTCTAAAACTGCAATCTAGTTGCATTTCTCTTCCTTAGAACTTCCATAGCCAAGGTCTCAATTCCTTTTCTACCCTATATTATTTAATAATTTTGTATGTAGGCAGTTTTACTTGACAGCTGTTGCACCTGGCTGTAATTTTTACAAGTCTTCCAGGAGGGCACATGGTTCTTTCTTGCGTTCCTTGTGTACGTTGGTGCAGTATGTTGAACTTCAAAATTTAATACTCACATTTTGCAGAAACAGAATCATTTAGGTTGGAAAAGACTTCCAAGATCATCAAGTCAAACCATTAGCATGATGCTGCCAAGCCCACTACTGAACCATGTTACAAAATACCACATCCAGACATCTTCCAAACACCCGCAAGGATGGCAACTCCACCACTTCCTGGGCAGCCCATTCCAATGCCCAATGACGCCTCTGGTGAAGAAGTCCTTCCCAACATCCAGTCCAGATCTCCCTGGTGCATCCTTAGGCCACCTGCTCTTCTCCTGTCATTGGTTACTAGGGAGAGGAGACTGACATCCATCTCTCTACAGCCTCTTTTCATGTTGTCCTTTTATGTCAAATGACCATCTTGTTCTCTAAGCTCTTCAAACTTGTCACAAATGCACACATAGACTTGCTCAGTTACAGCAGGAAAAGGACTTAGGGGTTGAGTGAAAAAATGGCAAGTTCACAAGAGGCTTCAGATTCATGTAGTCAATCAGAGGGACCTAGACAGGCTGGACAGATGGGCGCAGTCCAACACCTTGAGTTTTAACAAGTCCAAGTGCCAAGATCTGCACTTTGGCCACAACAACCCCAAGCAGCACTACAGGCTGGCTACAGAGTGGCTGGAGAGCAGTTGGGCGGAAAGGAACCTGGGGGTACTGGTTGACAAGCGACTGAACATGAGTCAGCAGTGTGCCCAGGTGGCCAAGAAGGCCAATGGCATCCTGGCCTGTATCAGTATAGTGTGTCCAGCAGGACTAGGGAAGTGAGTCTGCTGCTGTACTCAGCACTGGTTAGGCCACACCTTGTGTACTGTGTCCAGATTTGGGCTGCTCAATTTAAGAAAGATGTTGAGGTGCTTGAACATGTCCAGAGGAGGGCACCAAGGCTGGTGAGGGGGCTGGAGGACAAGCCCTGTGAGGAGTGGCTGAGGGAGCTGGTGTTGTTCAGCCTGGAGAAGAGGAGGCTCAGGGGAGATCTTATTCCTCTCTACAACTACCTGAAAGGAGGTTGTAGCCAGGTGGGGGTTGGTCTCTTCTCCCAGGCAGCCAGTGACAGAACAAGGGGACACAGTCTCAAACTGTGCCAGGGAAGGTTTAGGCTGGATGTTAGGAAGAAGTTCTTCATGGAAAGAGTGATTGGCATTGGAATGAGCTGCCTAGAGACGTGGTGGAGTCACTGTCCCTGGTGGTGTTCAAGAAAAGACTGGATGAGGCAATTAGTGCCATGGTTTAGTTAATTAGAAGGGTTAGGTGACAGGTTGGAGTTGATGATCCTGGAGGTCTTTTCCAACCTGGTTAATTCTGTGACTCTCTGAAAAGCTGGACTGGGAAAGGCTTATGGGAATGGTATGTTGATAAAAATGAGGAAGGAGGCAGTGGCTGTGCATGAAGGGAGGAAAAAATTGATTCATGGTGAAGCCAAGGCAGCTGATCTGAAAGAAATAATTGTTCTTCTATAAATGGCCAGTTTTAAAAAATGTCAGGGTTTAGGTTGTTTGGGTTTTTTATTTGTCATTTGCAGCCACTATTATTTGTTAATGACATTGTTATAATTTCACATCTGTGTTATATCATTGCCCATTTTATTATAACTGACCTTCAATATAAATCTGTCTTTGAAATATTAGACCTCAGTTACAGCATTCAAATTAAGATGTGGTTGTGGGCAAGTAATTATCAGGGTGGCACTGAAAACCAGCCTCAGATTCCTACATATAGCTGCCTCAGAAACAGAATCTGTATTGTCTGTTGTCTCACTGGAGAAAGTTAGCATCTGAGTTCACAGGTAGTGTCTTTGCTTTGGTAAAAAATGGTGCCAGGCTTTTCAGTTTGTTAGTTACTTACGGCAGAGTGACCTTAAAAGAGCACATGCTAAATCAAGGTATGCCATACATGAATCACACCCCATACTATCTGCTGGAGAGCTAAAGGCACATCAGAAACACTACAGAGTCAGGGAGGATAAGGAAAAGGCTAAGGAGTAAAAAAATCCAGTTCTAAGGGTATTTGAAAGAAATTAATTAAAAAATTAACTATAGTCCTTGATTTTCTCTCCAGGTAGCTTGAGGCATGAAGCAGTTGGCCGAATCCTTACCACTCCTGTTAAGGTTTTAACTGATTTGCAAACTGTAACCACTTAGATGCAACTGTAGCAAAGAAATAAAAAACTGTTGTCTGTATTAAATGTTGGTGCTAGTAGTTACCTTAAAGAAGTAACAGGATAACTACTTTTTAGTATTTCTGAAACTTTCAGTAGATCAACACAATCAATTGAGTGAGATCTCATTTCAATCAATCTAAATTTCATAGCTGTGTCCAGCTCTGGAGCCCTCAGTAGAGGAAGGCCATGGACTTGATGGAGCAGGTCCAGAGGAGTGCCACAAAGATGATCAGGTAATTGGAATATCTCTGCTATAAGGACAGACCAAAGGAGCTGGGGTTGTTCAGCCTGGAGAAGAGATGGCTGAGAGACCTAACAGCAACCTTTCTCTACCTGGAAGGGAACCTGCAAAAATGATGGAGAAAGACTGTTCACAAAGGCGTGTAGTGATACAATGAGGCAATGGCTTCAAACTAGAGAAGAGCAGATTTAAACTGGATGTTAGGAACAGGTTCTTTACACTGAGGGTAGTGGAATGCTGGAACAGGTTGCCTGGGAGGTACTTGAGGCCCCATCCATGGAGGTACTTGTAAGGCTTGAGTGCCCTAGGCAGCATGATCTAGCTGAGGATGCCCCTGCTGACTGTGACTAGATGAACTTTGGAGGTTTCTTCCTACCAGACTATTCCATGATTCTGTGATAAACACGATCCTTCAGACTTCATAGTGCTTGTATTTTGGACTTTTGAAGCACATTGTTTGTGATGAGTATGAAAGGGCTTCTGGTGAATAACAGGTTGTTACTGCTTTCTTTTTCATAGAATCATGGAATCAGTCAGAGTTGGAAGGGACCACAGGGATCATCTAGTTCCAACCTCCCTGCCATGGGCAGGGACACCCTACACTAGATCAGGCTGCCCAGAGCCTCATCCAGCCTTGACTTAAACACCTCCAGGGACGTAGCCCCAACCACCTCCCTGGGCAACCCATTCCAAGCTCTCACACTCTCATGGTGAAGAACTTCCTCCTCGTGTCCAATCTGAATCTCCTCACCTCCAGCTTTGTTCCATTCCCCCTAGTCCTGTCACTACCTGATAGCCTAAAAAGTCCCCCCCCCCAGCTTTTCTGTAGGCCTCCTTCAGATACTGGAAGGCCACAATAAGGTCATCGTGGAGCCTCCTCTTCTCCAGACTTAACAACCCCATCTCTTTCAGTCTGTCCTCATNTCAGTCTGTCCTCATAGCAGAGGTGCTCCAGCTGTCTGATCATCCTCGTGGCCCTTCTCTGGACATGCTCCAGCATGTCCACATCCCTCTTGTATTAGGGGCTCCAGAACTGGATGCAGCACTTCACGTGGGTTCTCACCAGAGTGGAGTAGAGGGGGAGAATTACCTCCTTCGACCTGCTGGCCACAGTTCTCCTGGTGCAGCCCAGGATCTGCTTGGCTTTCTGGGCTGCAAGTGCACACTGCTAGCTCATGTTGAGCATCTTGTGCACCAGCACCCCCAAATCCCTCTCCTCAGGGCTGCTCTCCAGCCAGTCACTGCCCAGTCTGCATTTGTGCTTGGGATTGCCTCAACCCAGATGCAAGACTTTGCACTTAGCCTTATTGAACCTCACAAGGTTGGCTTGTGCCCACCTCTCCAGCCTGTCCAAGTCTCTCTAGATGGCATCTCTGCCTTCCAGCATGTCTGCTGCACCACACAGCTTGGTGTCGTCAGCAAAAACTTGCTTAGGGTGCACTCAATGCCTCTGTCCATGTCACCAACAAAGATGCCGAACAAGACTGGTCCCAGGAGTGATCCCTGAGGGATTCTGCTTGTCACTGGCCTCCACTTGGACACTGAATCATTGACAGGCACTCTTTGGGTGTGGCTATCAAGCCAGATCTTTATCCATCTGGTGGTCCACCCATCAAGCCCATGTTTCACCAGCTTGGAGACCAGGATGTGGTGCGGGACAGTGTCAAAGGCTTTGCTCAGGTCCAGGTAAATGACATCAGTTGCTCGCCCCTCATCTATTCATGTTGTAACCTGTTCATAGAAGGCCACCAGGTTTGTCAGGCAGGATCTGCCCTTGGTGAAGCCATGCTTACTGGAACCAATCACCTCTTCACTATTCTCCTGTCTCAGTAGTGCCTCCAGGAGGATGTGCATGATTTTACTGGGCACAGAGATGAGACTGAGTGGCTTGTAGTTCTCCGGCTCCTTTTGAAAATGGGAGTTATGTTTCCCCTTTTCCAGTCAGTGGAGATTTCACCAGACTGCTAGGACTTTTGGAATATAATAGAGAGGGGTTTAGCAACCTCATCCACCAAGCTTTCAAGCTCTTCTTTGATATCAAATTTAAATAATGCTGTATGATAAAAGGAAGAAATGGAAAGCTGTGTTGTTTAGATGTTAGGAAATAAAATTCTGGAGAGATGGATGTGAGTAGACGTGCATAATTTGAACTTCTTTCTCTAGCTAAAATACTTCATTAATCCAGCTAGGTCTGAAAGAACAATAGTGTACCAAATTAAATAGCATGTAAAGTATAAGCATTCTAGAGAAGATAAAAACTGCCTCTGCTTTAATTTATCTTATGTTGGTGGGAGTGAGTGGTATGGGGATTGTGTCATACAGAACTTTCTGAAAGCAGTAATTAAGGATATTTTACTGCAAAAACACAAGGTAGTTGGCAAGACAGATTTGAGTACGGATGAATAATAACATGATGATCATAATAAAGTTATTATTATTGAGACTGTACATGAAAATGTTTATAACCCTATTGTGTGAAGAAGGTAACTGATAATTGTGAACTTCATAAAACAGGAAGGTTTAGTCTCTATCCCAGAAGATGACGTCACAAAAATCATAATTGTACTGCAAGATTTTTTTTTTTTTTTAATCTGGGTACAGATCACTGAATAACTTCACTCAATGAAGAACTCAGTTGAGTTCTTCTGTATACCATAGACCACCAGATGTCTTTCCTCAGTGACTTGGGAAAGTCTGTCTAGAGCAGTGCAGCTCTAGTCTGCTCCCCAACAAAAATGCCCAAATGACAGCTGAGCCAGATATCCTGGGATTCAAGCTTCCTATCTGATAGCACTCGATGCATGTCTCAGCAGAAGGGTTCAAAAATATGTACTGTTTATCAGTGATGATACTCAAGGGAGAAGTCTCATGTTTCTTAATTTTAGGAACTGTCTCACATTCCGAACTGAAACATACTGTAAAACTAGTTGTATATAAAGGTCAGTTCCATTTTGGAATAATGGAGATAACATATTCCTCTACTTTGGGTATTATTCAAAATAAGTGTTAATAGTCTTTTAAAATTAAGTCTATTGAAGCTGACTCTGTACGATCTCAGAAAGTACCAGAAAAGGAACAGCTGAAAGAACAAGTGGTTCAGCATGGATTTTCCCATGTTCTTTCATGATGGAGGACTTCTTTGAGGTAGGGGTAAGTTTTACTTAGGAAGTATTTTTGTATTGGTTTCAATGCTATAAACCATCTAAAACATATTGCATATGTTTTCGGGGCTATGCTGTATTTCTCTTGTACAGTGAAGAAGACTGGGCACTGCCTCAAGATACTGCTGTTCATTCAGATTACATAATATTTTTTCTTGTCATCTTGGGGATGTTGTTGTGGTTTTATCGCCAGCAGAATGAAAATTCTTAAATTGGACAAAAATAACAGAATTGTATTTTAGATAGAGAGATACATGAAAGAGTTACAAAGCAGATGTGAAAGTTATAGCAATCCCATGAATTTATTCCCACCCATAACTAAATCTATAAATCCCTGCGCTCCAAGTCCTGCCCCACCCCGTGCCTTTGCCATGCCTTAGGTGCCAAAACAGGCCTGCCCACTTACATATTTACCTAATACTCAAACATGGCTGGAGGGGGAGGAAAAGGAGAGCAAACTGCCCTTGTTGTGAGCTTATGAGGGGATAGCAGAATTATGGGATTGAATAACATTCTCCTCATAATACCTAGAGGAGTTTTAACCCAATAATTCCCAACCCGGGACAGATGTGAAAAATAGTCCAGAAAATTTTGCTAGAATGTCACTGCTACTTTACATAGATGTGATGTGTACCAGGTCCTAGTGACACCTCTAATAAGGCTGAGCAAACTCTCAAGCTCTTCCATTTCTCACTTCCCAGTCCAATGATAATGAAATACAGAGAAGCCTGTGACTGGTATTTCCAAGTCTTGTTACCGCTGAAGCACAGGAGAGCTGGCTGAAGAAAGTGTTTGCTTGGTAGGGTTTTCTTTCTTCCCCCTCTGAAAGGATCTGGCTCATTTTCTGTGCAACAGAAGTTCCTCCCTTCATAATTAACAGGAAATAAATTTCCCTTCAATTTTTATCTCCTATTAATGCTTTTAAAAGCAGGCTTTTATTGCCAGGTCTTGACACCTGTATGCCAACCTATGAACTATGTTATCTACTTCCTCTTTGACTCCATTTTTGTATTCAAAGTGCTGAAACTGTAGCGTATCTGTATGGTTCTAGGCAAGATATTTAAAAATATCTGTCATCTGAGGTATCAGTTTATTAGATATTGTTAAGCAGAGGTTTGAATCTGGGTTAGGCATGAATTATAATGAGGCCGATATAAAAAACCAAAATCAAATAGTTTATTAAATATGTAAAGAAAAAATTCCCCAAATTTATTTACAATCAACACATACAGACTTTTTTAATGCAGTGGGTAAAACTGTCTTTGCACAATGTGTACCTACAGTCAAATTGACTTAAAGAATATTAGAAAAGTTTTAGAAATTTAAACTATTGAAGAGAATCTTAAGGCACAAACTGCTACTTAAAGGCTAAACATAAGCATAAATAGTCACAAATTTTAGAAAAGAGAGAGAATTTACTCACTGTCCTGAGCCTCAGTGTCAGTAAATCCAAAATCATTATGCAGATGCACAAAGGAAGAAAATACATGTCTGGCCATGTGGTGGCCTTTCCATGTGGTGATGGTGTGGGGTATATGGAAGGTGTCTGCTGCTGGTGAAGTTCAGATTGAGCACGTTGTCTGAGAAGATCCATGGACTTCGTGGTTCTCAGTAAGCCATCAGAGCAGCCAGTCACCTTGGGGAGGCCGAATCCAGGCTTGCGGGCTGGAACAGTCCGATCGGGTGCTGTGTAGCAAAGGAGTTGGCCCTCGGCTAGAGCGTCGGGAACGGCAGGTTCCGATGTGCCTGGCCGTCGAACTGACTCAGGCTCGGCTGAACTCAGGCGGGAAGCTGCTTCACGGAGTGGGGCAAACAGTTTCAGACCCGTGGTTCAGTTCGGGAGACGGGCAGTGGCAGCGTCTTCTGTTCGTTGGAGAGGCAGGTTCCCAGCTACACGCGATGCAGAGGCAGGCCAGGCAGCAAGAAAACAAAAAGCAGCAGCAGACAAACAAACAAGCTGGCTAAGTTTTGAAACATTTTGTTGAACGTCTTTGACCGATAGCAACAAATGAAAACACTCCTAAGGTGATTTCATCAAGAAAGGGAGATGAACATGTTCAGCATTGCACCTGTGTTTACCAAAGAGAAAGCAGGGTGCAAAACAAGACCAAACAGGGTGTTTCTGTGTCAGATTGAAAGGCACCAAGGCTTTTGTCTGCTCTTCCCACTTCTTCCAGCCCGGGGAAGAAAGGGGTGGGGGGCAAGGTGGGTATGTATGTGTTCAAGACATCCAGAGACATGCCTTGGATATGTGCTTCATACATAATGTGGACCTTACACCATTGGTATCCATTCATTTTAGTGCTGGAAATAATACAAGGAACCTCTGCTGAGTGAAGGTTGTAAATATAGGTGTCCCTTTGGATTATTCTGTTTAAAAGCAGAATATCTTTCCTTGTACTTACACCATTTGTAACTACTTACCACTAGAGACGAATGAGAAGCTACCTACAGAAAATGCAAGTTAAAAATTGATAAATACATAGTATAGTTTTTACAGCAGTAATGTCTCCAAAATGTTAGAGTAGAACACTGAATGAGGCTGTAGTTATTTTCTTTATATTTTGGGTTATTCTGGTGTTATTTTTAAATGAAAACACAATTCCAGTGCTTTAAAGGATAAGCAGGCAACTTTAAACCTTTAAGTCTAAACATATAGAAGCACTGCTTTTGTAATTTTGTAAAAAGGTTGTTGAGGGTTTTAAAATTGTTTTGGGATTTATTGGTTGTACTTAAAATGATAAAGTAGATGGTGAGATTTAAAAATATATCTCTGGTATTTCATTATGCACAGGCTGAGTTTCCATGAGTTCATTTTGAACTATGTCTGAAACATATTTGACTTAGGAAAAATAAAGCACTAAGTAGATTTATTTCCTTTTGACAGTGCACTTTAACATCTTAAGTGATGAATGAAACACTTTATTTTTCTTTAATTATTTCAGACCCATTTGCCAATGCTTTTCCCCCAGTTCCAAATGGAAAAGATTAGACTAAATGTTATGCTGGTCTTGTAGTAAGAATTATAGTTGTTATGCTGACAGTTTTGATAGAGCCTGTATGCAGTGAAACCAAAACACATGACTGCAGTCGATTGTTAGGACTTACTGGAATTCTCCTTTGTGCAGTAACTTGACCTTTCTGGAAATTCTAGTAATATCATTGATTATTTTGAGGCTCATTGGAGTGTTTTCATTTGTTAATTTGATTCAATTACAGCAGTAAAGCAGACTGAGCTTTTGGGACCCAGCAGGTTTAGAACATTGTAGAAAAAAAACAGACAGCCGAAAAGGGCTGTGGGAAAGTAAAAAAAAAAAAAAAAAATCTATTTCCTACATTTAGTCTTACACTTGAGAAAAGGTGTCAGACTGGGGAGACAAGGAGTGAGGAGTACATGCAACTGGAATGTGTATAAGATCTCCTTGCAAAAAGTGTCTCTCTAGATTACGAGAATGTCACTGGATTTGTCCTGCTTTGTTTTCCTCAACCTTCATAATTCTTAAACTTTGCACAAACATTTGCATACTTCTAATCTCTTACCTGTGAATAAAAGCTTCTTTCTTGCTACTCTCCTGAAGGACTTGAGCTTTCCTTGACCTTTCTTAACACACCTTGGGAGTACAACTTAGTTGAAAGGAAGGCATCCTTTGCTGCAACTTTTTTCCTGACTGCCCCTTTCAGAAGGCTGGAATTTAAAAGTATCAAAGATGAGACCCAGAATTTCACTGATGGGCCTGGTGGCAGTGCCCATGCACCAATACCCTCCTTTGGCCTAAGCAGTTGTTCTTGATTCTGTGTAGACTGTAGCATCAGAGTACTATTTATCATCTCTAAGGCAAAATAAGGAAACTAGTATCTATTTGGGGGGGCTTTTCTTCCTTTCCTGGTGGCATGATCCAAATACTGCTGTGGGCTACAGCCAATGATTGTGGAATCCAACTAATTTAATCCAGGTTTGAGTTTTACAAAATGTCTATCAGAGTGGTAGCACAAAGGAAGTGTTTAAATTAGGGTTTGGGGGTTTTTTTTGTTTTTTGTTTTTTTTTAATTCAGCTGTGGAATGAAATTTACTCCAAAAGTGGGGATATTTATTTTAAAAACAAGACTTAAAATGGCTTTGAATGTGTAGCTTCTTATGGCTTAGAAAAGAGTTGGACATGTTATTCTCCTTTTTAGCCTTGGAAGTTCCCCATAGGAAATATCCATACTCCATGTTAAAAACACGTAGCTGCTTTGCTCCTGAAGAGGACAGCCAAGGTAGCTGCATGTGTGATGCTGCATACTCATGCAGCATTGCTGATATGTGAAAGAGACCTTAAAGGGGAAATTTAAAGGAAAAGTACGGTGAAATTCCTGATTCACGATTCTTCCTGACTCTTTCTCCTCTATTTTTTCCCTCTCCACTAGCAATACAGTTTAAAAATTATTAGTTCTTCAGAATTTGCTCTCTTTCATTTCTCAGGTAGCTGCAAATCTTCATCATTTTGCAGGGAATTATTTCTTAGTTTTTCTTAAGAGGGTTTTAGAATGTATAACATTTCCCATATATTCTCAGAAAACTGCCAGTCTTCATGGGGCTGAAATTAGTCATGTCTGTGTCTGGCTTGTGGATTGATTTCTTTGTAACTGAGTCATACAAATAATGAAAATTCCAATATGTCTTTCGAGAGAGAAATAAAATTTTAGTTTGAAAAAATGCACCATGGTAGTGAATAGGCTTCTTTTTTAAATATGTTTGGAGCATTAATATAAATAAGAAAAAAATGATAGTAAGTTATTTTAATTTTTAAAATAAAAATGAAGTTTTAGGGGGAAGAATGTATTAATTTCTAAATTCAGTGTATTCAGTGCAGATGATTTATAATTTTTTTTTTTTTTACAATGAAGAGAATATTGTTAAAGTTATCAATAAACTTCAAGCCCACAATATTGTATTAGGTATATTAATCAGGTATTTAGGAGTTCTTATTTTTACTCAGAAAAGATTGTTATGTAAAATATGCAATATGCAAAACTGTATATTCTATCTGTATATTCTCTTTTAACTACTACAACTTCAAAGAAAATGCATAGATTATGGCACCTCTTACAATACAGAAGAGTATTTGTGTGATAGACAGCCCTTGCTAACCTGATAAATATAATGGTTTCCTTTTAAAAGGAAAAGCAGGAGGTGTAGGGATAGAGGGAGAGGGATTATTGAGCAAGTTAATTAGAAACAGCCCAAGGGGAAAGTTAGGAAATTAAAACCCATAGAATCAGTGTGATGGCAGCTAAAGATATATTGTCACACGATATGCCAAGGGTGGGGAGCAGCAGGGAGGCGAATGAAGAATCTGATTAAATGGCAAGACTTTTTTTTTTAGATGTTTTGATTTCTACATTTTTTGTGACCCAGCCTCAGTTAAACTTCCTCATACATACTTGCTTCATTACAGTGGAGTAATTACTGCTGTCACAGTTTTTGTTTTAAGAGTGCAACAGACTGAGATTTCTCTGCTTTACTCTCTTTAAGGGAAAAAGGGTGGTAAAATAAAAAACAGAAAGGTTACATTTAAAAATGTTCAGGAAAAGATATGGCATACATGAATCCTTAACACCTAAAAATATACAGGATATATAAGAAATCCCCCAAAACCTTCCCCTCCAAGCAAACTTAAACCACCAAAACCCCAGTGCTCATTAGGCCCAAGCAGGCTGAAATTCACTGTAACAGTGGCCTTGAAAGCTGCTTACCACAGGTTACCTAGGTAAGAATCCCTCTAGAGAGCTGGAAAGGGAGGGAGAAAAGGGAACAAGTTGACCTTGCTGCTTACTTTTAAAGTGTTTGCAGGATTTATGGCATTGAACAAAATTACAATATCCGGGGGCATCCAGTTCTTCTCTTGTGACAGATCTTGGTCTCTCTAGATTTTTTTAGGAAACCTGGAATAACCTAGAGCCCCTCAAACCACAACAATTGCACAGATTTATACTAGTCTGTAGAATAGAGATTGCTGGAAATAAAATACCCATGGTTAACGTTTGCTGCATCAGGACTTTTAAAATACACCTGTGGTAAAGCAAATGTACGTGAGTTGTACATGGCAGAGTTTTTTTCTCTGAGTGCAGAAAGTACTTGGATACCATTTTGTGAAGAATGAAAACTTGAGAAAGGGAAGTGAAAAAATAATGTTAAGAAATATTTACTTTCAGTAATAAATAAGAAGTAGTCATTCAGTGTTGCAGATGGTAGTAGAAAGCTAAGATTATTATGAGATAGGTTTAAAAGACATTTTTTAGATTAAAGGCTTATGTAGCTTTGAAAACAAGATCTGTCTGTCTACTCTAATGGTACTTTTCTTGAATGGACAGGGTAATTTAGAATGTCTATTTTTATTTTATTAAATGGGAAATAAAAAAGCATCCTTCAGTTTCAGATGACAATTTAAAATGTGCACATGCTAGAGCAAATGTCTGAATTGTCTTGTGTCAGCCACACTGTGCACAGTGGCTGAATTTCTAAAAGTTAGTGGTGTACTTACATGATTGCACATGCAAAAAAGTTACACAAATATAACAAAAAATATATTTAAAACACACAGTTGTGTTTTTTTTCAAGGCACTGTAAAATAGGACCTATTCCATGAACTGACAAACCACTTTGAAGAGGTAAACTCTGGTTTCCCTTGTGTCCAGTTCTTAGTTTCTTAAAACAGATCTTCTTGGTCGCTTTTTTTTAACTGGATCAGCTATGTCAGTTTAATTTCCAAATTATGTCGCTTATTAAAAAGTTAATAGATTTTTAAAGACCTTTAGTATTCTACACTATACTTCACTAACATGATTTTTTGTAGTTCTCTGTTTCAGAATTCAGAATTACTGGTTAATACTGGGCCAACATTCAACTTTTAATGGCTTGATTTCCTGTGAATTGAATTACACAGTCTGTCCTGTAATTGCAGTGTGAATTCCTTGCCATACAAAAGCTTAGAAATAATTATCTGTGTTAAGCAATTAGAAGCAGAAGTTGTAAAAGCTGTGCATTTGTTGGAACGTGATCCAATTGCTGAAGTTCCTTTAATTTTGTTCTTCAAATTACTTAAACTTCCTGCCCCCTAGCTTTGTTTTCCTTAGAAGATGTGTTGGTAGGTTGTGACTGGATAGGGTGGAGAGCATGACAAGACTCAGAAAAACTGTATTCTTTTGCTGATCCTGCCACAGATTTCTTCCTGTAGAGCATGTATCCTTATGGTATGCTAGGTTCCCCTTCCATAAAATGAAGGCAAACTTTGTAGCAAGAAATGCAGTTATTTTCTTCACACTCTTCACAGTCTCTTCAAGATTGCTGTGGAAACAATCTTCTTTAAACACCCAGTTCATTAACCAACCTTGTGGGTTGTTGTCCCAGTTACAGCTTAAATAATCTTTAGAAGTATTTAGTTTTGTGGAGAATTCCTTTTTGCTTGGCTTAATGAATATGAGCTTGTTTAGTGACTGATGATACAGATTGTTTTAAAAGGAAGTCAGACATGTTGACTGAAATAAATGTTTGATAGATTATTTTCTGATTATTTTACCTGACTAATTTTGATACATTATTTTATTTTGGGTGTGAGGTTTTTTTGTTTGTGATTTTTTAAAAAAATTTGTTTGTTTTTAATTGTTTGGGGGGTTGTTTTGTGTTGTTTTGGGTTTGTTTGGGGTTTATTTTGGTGTTGTTTTGTTTTGTTTGGGGGTTTTTTTGGTGGTTTGGTGGTTTGTGGGTTTTTTTTCCCTACCTGGAACTATCTTTTTTTTCATTTGTTTTTATCCCAGTATTTGAATTAACCATCAAAAGTACAAGACATTACAATGTAGCATGTCATGTATCTGGAGCATGTAGCTCCGAGTAGATGAATACTGCACAATGTGATGGTTTGAGAGTTGCCTGCGCCTCACCCCACACACAGTGAACTCACCCAGACTAGACTCAGCTGGCTGGAAGTAAAGGAATGAAGCTTTATATTCACGGTTTAGCACAATATACACGCAGATATTTACAATATATTACAAGTATTTAGAGCTATATACAGAAATATACAAGTTAAAAGTAATACAGAAACACAATGCCCCTCCCAGAAAATCAGTCCCTAAGAAGGGCTCCCAGTCACCCTTCCCCCAACCTTATCCCAGAATCTATCTTACATGCAAGGTGAATTGGAAAGATTGTTGAGGGTCATTAGAAGCAGAATGATTAGCTGGGTTATACAGATCCAAGCAGAAGACAGGGAGAGAGGCAGACACCAACAGACAGACTCAGACTGACTTATCTGTGTTTGTGTCCTTGCTTTATACATCTCAGCAAACCTATGAGTGAAGTGAATTTTTTCTCTTCACAGCCTATAATCTAATTTTTCCTCATTAAAATATTCCAATTAGCTTCAAACCAGTACACAGAATTTATTTATATCCAGTAGACATAGCATTGCAGACTTCAGGTGGTCCACATGCTCCTAGAAAGACCTTTAGAAAGAAACAGTGATTAATCCTTTTAATTACAAAGCTACAGCCAAGCTAGACTGTTATTAAGACAAAATTTATCAAAACTGGTACACAAACATTTCTGTATGTACCCTCTGGTCTTTCTCAATATTCGTAATGTTTCATATGAGTTCTGTATGATTAGGTCGAAAACACCACAAATGCAGATTAAATTCTTAGAATTTAATGAATTCTTAGAATTTAATTTAATGATAAAGTCACACAAATATTTATGAATGCTTAGTGCATTTAGGCAGATAGGTTTTCCTGTCCCTGGAGAGGTTAGTAAAACTTGGTATGGAGAACACTCCCCTTCTCCTCCCTCTGCTGAAGGTGTTTGTCCTCTTATTCTTGGACACCATTAGTTAATGACATAAGCCATGCTGTTGGGCAGTGGGCATAGTTCCTTGAATCTGCTGTCTCAGAGTTGCAAGGCTTAACATAAAAGTTTAAACTGCATGCAAATATTTAGTGGTCCACAGCAAAAAGGCAAGGAGCAGTGGGTACAAATTTGGACATAAAAGGTTTAACCTCAACATGAGGAGAAACTTCTTTACAGAGAGGGTGATATAGCATTGGAATAGGCTACCCAGAGAGGTTGTGGAGTCTCCTTCTCTGGTGAATTTCAAAACCCACCTGGATGCATTCCTGTGCAGGCTACCCTAGATGATCCTGCCTTGGTCGGGGGTGGACTTGATCTTTGGAGGTCCCTTCCAAATTCTAATGTTCTGTGACCTGGTATGCATAAAGTTATTCATATGGGAACTTAATCTTAGTTGTAGGTGTAACTGTGGCTCTATGTTCTGTCATCTCTGATATGTACAGTGCCACTGCTCACAGTGCTTTTCAGTAGAATGTGTATTTTTAAAAAAATACAGAGATTGCTCAATTTTTAGACTATTCTGTTTAGTTTTTCTCTCATAGCAATGGCTATTTCTTTATGCTATAGTATCCTTCTCCAAGAATTTCTGATACTGGTAATTTTGTGAAGTTCTTACAGGCTGGTAGGACAAGTCTATGATGTGTAGCTAATCTATCACAAAACATTTGGATAATGAGTTGTATATGACTGAGTAATGTGTTCAGAGTTGTGCAAACAGGGTTTTGGCACCTATTTGTTTTACATGTCATTGAAATGTTGATGCTATTTCAGGATTATTTTGGATAGGGACAGTCTGAATGCATTGCTCCAAATAAAACTTTCAACAAGATTAATTAAACTTCTTGTTCATTATAGCCCCACTACTTATGTTTTGGATGAAGATGAGCCTCGCTTCCTTGAAGAAGTTGATTACAGCGCAGAGAGCAATGATGACCAAGACGTGGGTGACTATGAGGCAACTAATGTTGGTGACTATGAGGCAACTAATCATGAAGATGGACTTTCAGACTCAGATTCGAATACTGCTTTCTTGAAACCATCTTTGCAGCCAGTAATGTGAACATCCAGGATACTTAATTTGCTAGTAAAATACTTCCTTGCTGTCTTCTAATATGGGGATAAACTTTAAAAAGAACACAGCTAACTGGAGCCTGCCTAGCTCAAGGACAATGAATATTTCTAATACATAGGCATTTATTTAAGGAGTTTTGTGTTTTCTTTTAGCACATTAAATAGATAAATTAACTTAATGGTACATTTTATACTAAATAGCACTGCATGGCATTTTGTGTCCTTAAACCTTCTGACTTCAGAAAAATGGGTTATAATTTGTCATCTGAGTACCCAAACTAATTCTTTGTGGTACAGTCTTTGAGTTATTTCCTGAAAAATACATGTGTACAGTTTTTCTAAATTAATTTGTGTGTGTGTGCGTGTCTGAGTATACTGAGTTGAAGAGGTTATTTTTTAACATTATTTCAAAGATACTTGATTGTGTTTGAAGTAATGTAGTGCCTGTTCTGGAGCCATTCAGTGATTACTAAATTAAAAATGAAAAAGTGACGTATGAATTGTTGCACTTCTTGCTTGCTTCTGAGGATTGTATGATCACAGTACTAGGCAAAAAGTAAGAATGTTGCACAGTAACCAATGCAGCCTATGCTTACAAGAGCTAGACACTTGTATAAACACTTTCCCGTAAAATAGGCATGGGTTAACATGAAGAGGTTCTGTCTGTTTGTTTGTTTGAAAAGTACACGCCTTCAAAAGTAGCTAGCTGTGTACATGGTATGTGTGTGTTCAGCTACTCAAGTTTTTCTTGTCATATTTAAAAAGAGTTTACTTTGTTTGGGGCATCTTAACTAAATGCCAAATTCAGATCCATTAAGGGTGAAGGCACATTTTGGTTTAAACATCTTTTGCCTGGTTTCAATCCAGTGTTCAGCCTGCTCTGAGAAGGAGATTGGACTGTAACATTATGAGGCCTGTTCCAGCGTGAATAATTACCCTGTGGTTCTGTATTTTACATGTTTAAAATAAAGCTGTAAGACATTGCAGTTACATTTCTTCATCTCTTGTCATCTACTAATTCTTACTCCCTCTTACTACTGGTTAGAATAAGATCTAATAGAGAAATGAAGTTACACCCCATTGTTTCAGAACTGTCATGTTTTGCAATGAAAAGTATTTTTCCAGAATTATTTTTCCTTGATGTGACCCAATTGTAGGATTCATTTTCTGCTACATGTGCAAGGGCTATAAGAGTAACATGTTTAAGTTATGGCAGGTTTTTAATTGATAAGAGCTTTGTGTATGTTTACTCTTGCAAATAAGACTGAGAAGAAAACTGAGAGAAAAGGTGCCTTTGGGAGAAGAATTAGAAAAACCCAGACAAACAAACAAACAAAAAGCCCTCTCAACTGTATTGTTCTCAGTCAAGAGATGGATTTTC
>VWZI01007565.1:0-35579 GCA_013396835.1 Psilopogon haemacephalus
AAGGAAGGAAGGAAGGAAGGAAGGAAGGAAGGAAGGAAGACCCAAACCTACCTTTAGGGACATGGACACATCCTATGGAGCTCTCACTGTGCCCAGTGAGGAGGTGTGAGGGTCCAAGAGTAGGACAGAAGCACAAACCACACTTTTGCATGCATGATTGGTGCTTTGTGTGCATTCCAGAGGAGATAACCTTTACAGGATCACTGTGTCCTACAAGTGCTGGGAGCTTTGCAACTGGGGCTGCCTTCTGGCATTTCCAAGGCATACCCTCAGTAGGCGCTTTCAGACAGGGCTGCTAAAAACATAGATTCATAGAATGGGTTGGGCTGGAAGGAACCTTAAAAACCATCTAGTGCTATCCCCCTGCCATGGCCAGGGACACCTTCCACTACAGCAGGTTGCTCAAGGCCACATCCAGCCTGGGCTTGAACACCTCCAGTGAGGAGGCATCCACAACTTCCCCAGTCAGCCTGTTCCAGTGTCTCACTACCTTCACTGTAAAGAATTTCTTTCTAATATCCAGTCTAAATCTCCCTTCCTCAAGCTCCAAGCCATTCCCTCTCATCCTATCACCACAAGCCCGTCTAAAAAGTCCCTCCCCAGCTTTCCTGTAGGCCTCTTCAGGTACTGGAAGGCTACTCCAAGGTCTCCCCAGAGCCACCTTTCCTCCAGGCTGAACAAACCCAACTCTGGTAGTGTGGCCCCACAGAGGACATACCTTACTTCCTTATAAACCCAGTGCTACTTTCCACTTCAGAGACTTGTTTGTGGTGTTTGTTGGTCAAATGGTAGATTACCAAGGGCTAAACACAAGGAGACGTGGCCAATGTGGCCCGCAGGAGAGACAGAGGCCAAGGTAGCGGGGAACAGCTGCTGCTCATGGCACTGGCAGGGATCCATGCCCACAGACTTCTCAATTGAAGGCTGCAGAGCAAAGACTTTGCCTGTGACCACAACACACACATTCTTTTCCTGTTTGTTTCTCATTTCGTGCCTCTCAGCTCTGCTTTGTGGGCATTAGGAAGAGTGATCAAGAGATCCCATTGCTTTTAGAGAATGTCACTCCCAGGGACCTCAGCTTAGAAAAATCTCCTAGCCAGTGTTCCTTCCCATTGCTCTCTGGCTTCTGCAGCTCCCACCACAGCACAGCAGGCCCAGGCAGTGCTCCCAGGTTCCACAGGCAGCTCGGGGGCTGACTCACTGTATCACTGTGGCTAAAACCATAAACTTTAGGTGGCTCGACACAAAGGTGTAAAAATAAGTGACAAAACACTTCCTGGTTCCTCCTCTGCTGGACGAGGGTGATGTTTAATGGCTGCAAAATGCTCTGACCAGCCTCGGATGTAATTGAGCTGAGGTATGAAATTGCCCATGTGTGGCACACGTGTGTTAAGAGGCAGGGCCATGTGTTCCAGGAAAAAAAAATGTATTTTGCAGCCTGGTATGCCAGGCTGTAGGGCCAGCAGAACAATTACAGCAGCCACAGCTGGCACTTACTAGAAAATGAGAGCAGGTGTTAACAGGTCATTAATACTATGTGACTACCTGCCTTAATAATCGACAGGCATGAGGATGAGGGGGTGGTGGAAATGGTCACACACCTTTTTCTAAGTCACTTTAGAAGGACCAGACCCTTCTTTTTCATCACTTGGTAATCTCCTTGTTTACTTCCCTGATGGAGTCTCTCCCGCCTGGCTCTTGTCTGCCTTGCCAGCTCTCACACCAAAGGCCACACAGCTTCTGGGCCTGGAAGCTAGCAGCTGCAGCTGCACCAGCCCAGGGGAAAGCTAGTCCTGGCCTGGGAGCTGTCTCCCTGCTGTTCAGAGCTGCCCCTAAACACCTCTGCTGCAAGCGTGCTCCTACATTTGAAGGTTACTTTGTCTGCTTACAGCACGCCAGGATTCGTTCCCTCACGGCTTGCTCCTTGCCTTTCCTGTGCCGGCAGATGGCTGGAGGAGGAGAGGAAAGCAACTCATTTCACTGCTCCTTGACAAACACAAGCTCTCCAGAGCAGAGAGATGCCTGAAAGTCAGATCCAGGGCATCAATTCATCCTTGGGGTTCAGCTGTGGTGCACAAAGCATTTGCTGGCTCTGCTCTAATGCTTTTTGACATCGTCAGGCCCCCTTCAGTGAACTACTGCCTTGTAACCAAGATGACAGCAAGTATTGTTCTACATGTATTAACACCCTACGTGCTATCTGCAGACTGACGTGTTCCAAGGCCAGGCATCAGCTGTGCTCAGCTCTGCCTTCAAAAAAAAACCATTCAGACAAGAGCACAGATCTCCTTCTGCTAGCAAGTAGGTAAATAAATAAGAGCTATGCCTTTACCATGCTGCTGCCACCCCTTTTTACTCTTTCAATGTCACTTTTGCAACAATTTAATCTTTTTCTTGGGAGGGGGGGTGTCTTAAAATCTGAAGCACCTGCATCCTTGCACCCTTCCCCTTTTGGCTTCTTTAGGAAAGACTTTTGTTTGCTGTTCTGTTTTTTTCCCCCTAGTCTTCTTTCAATTTATCCCTTTCTTTTTTGGACACAAACTTAAATCCCACAAATTTGAGTCTAGATAACAGTTAATCCACTTCAGGAACCCCTTTTTTCACCCCCTCTCAAATTTTTTTTCTTCAATACATTGTTGGTTTGGGTTGTTTTTTTCCCCACTACAGCCACTATAATTTTCTCCTGTTTTTAAAATGTTCAGCTTAATGGGCTATGTTTACTCAGTCAATAAGTTGATGATGCCCATGACAGGACCAGAAGTGTTTGGTTAGCAGCAGGGAGGAAAAAAAAAATCAGTAACTCCAAGCATTTGGCAGCTTTGTAGGCAGGAAATAATTTGTATTCTCTGGTTTAAATCGATGACCTTCTTTTCTTTTGTGCTCCAACAGGAAATTATAAACCCTGTGAACACTATTTGCATAGTGCCTTCTGCAATACACTTGCATACGCCTGGGCAATACAATATGTTAACCCCAGCTGTGCCTCTCTGAAGTCCCTCCTAGAGGAAGCAGCATTTCAGCTTTTCATCTGCAGGCACTTGTCTGTATGAGCAGAGCAAGATGTGCAAAGAGCTGCATCTCTGCTTCCAGTGGCACTATCAAAAGATGAAGGCACTACTATTTTATAGCAGAGTTGTGTATGAAAAAAGCCTTCTTTGTAACCTGGCAAGATGTTGCATTTTCAGTATGACAGACAGCAAGTTATTATTCCTACATTAAAGCTGCAACTGCACCTTTCTATCTTGCTTGTCAGAGTTGCCCTACTGTGCCACACGTGGTTTGAAAGTGCTGCGCCTGTGCTTAAACTCAGCATTACAGAGTTTGTCTGCCAGTTTCAGCCTTCTCCATCCTGCCCTTTTGCTAAATGCACTTGAGGAAGATAAAGAAATTGCCACCTTGTCTTGCCATGCTGCTGGAAAGCTGTTCCAGGAAGGTGACATTCTGAGATAAGGCAGCGCGGAGCCTGGCACTGAACTTGCCCAAACTTTTTGTGCTGCTCACTGCTGCACCAAGTCCAGCTCAGCTATTTCTTAGCAATGCAGAAGAGCTGCCATTCAAGAAGACAAGCTACTCACAGGAGGTACAGCAGGTGTATGGCCCTTTCTCCTGTGTTCCCCTGCAGTATGATCCCCATGCAGCCCCAGAGTCTGCAATTCTTGTCCGTGGCCAGAGCTAAGTACTGCAGCTTGCAGTATCAGCAACTGGCACTGTAAGGCTCCTGGACCTAAGCATCCCTTGATGTGCACCCTGTGCAGGAGAACGACACGCTAAAGCTGTCTGAAAAGCAGGACTACAGCCCCAGAAACAGGCCTCAGTAGTCTGCAGTGACATTAAATGTCATAAAATTCAGGCAGCCAGATTTCTCTGCTTTGCTTTTGCACATGACAAGCCCCTTCACAGTTCTCAGCATTCCTCCTGTGCTGCCAATGCCACTGGCACAAAGCTGTAGTCATCAGGTGATCTTTGAAGTATATTTATTAGTTATGTCACAACTCTCCCTCCCTGACACAAATAGGACAGGAAAATTACTCAGAGTGACTGAAGCAGAAGTAGATGTAAGGTTCTTGTCCTCCTGCTTTTGTTTCCACTAACTTGCCAGATGTAAAGTTCCCATCCTGTGACCCCCACAAGCATTTATTTCCTTCCCACTGGAAACTACCTGCTTGTTAGGCTTCCTTCAGAGCTTCTGGCTCCTGGAGCACCCTTTGTGTTTCTAAATTTTGCTGTTCCTGATATCACCAAGGAAATGAGGTGTCTCTCTTTCACACAGCAGACCAAAGCACCATCACAGAAGGCTCCTCTGGAGGTCACTTTGTCCAGTTCTCTCCCTGCTCAAATGAGGCTGCCTACAGGCAGTTGCCCAGGACAATATCCAAATGTCTGAATATCTCCACGGATGGAGGCCTTGAGCAACCTGTTCTACTGGGAGGTGTCCCTGGCTATGGCACAGTGGGGTTGGAACTGGATGAGCTTTGAGGTCCTTTCCAACCTAAACCATTCTATGATTCTATGGAGACTCCCTGGGCAACCTGTGGCAGCACTTAGTCAGCCTCACAGGGAAAAAGTGTTTCATACCGGTCAGATGGCACCTCCTGTGTTTCAGCTGTGCTCACTGCCCCTGGTCGCAGCACTGGGCACTGCTGGAAGCAGCCTGGCTTCCTCTTTTTCACACTCTTCCTTCAGCTATTTGCACACATTGATGAGATCCTGCTTGAGCCTTCTCTACTCTGACCAGAGCCAGAAAGCAGAGTGCTACATCAAAGGCTGAACTGGACTGCTACTGCTCAGTTGACTTTCCTCTAGTGAGTGGATCAGAAGTAAAGGTGCCTTTCTGTTGCTTTTCCTCCCTTCCCCATGCATCTGTCTCCTAAATGTCATGTTGTCACCCCTAGCCATTGAACACCATGTACCTGGAATCCTGCCAAATCACAACAACGACTAAAAAAAGCTTTAATCTGGGAAGATGTGCAAACAGAATAGCTCACAGCAGAAATGGGAACTGGTTTGGTTAGTTTGAGGCTTTGCACTGATTCATGAGTGATTTATGATTGCATAGGAAGAAAACATAATCAGAAACTGTGGAGTGATAGTGGTAGATGCACAAAGACACCTGCATCTGTTAGGCATGGGAAGGTATAGGCCATTATCTAGTTCTTTTGAGGTTGTGGAAGGTGTGCTGGGTGACTAATTAATTTCACTAATATGTGACAAGCAGCTTTTATAATGGGAAAAAAATACTTTGCTAGATAATTTGGTTTTTAACAACTGATCATAGCTGTTACCCTCCTAAGGGTGTATGTTTTCCACCACGCAGAAAAAAATTGGTATGGAATAAAAAAAATGCTGATGGACTCCAAGATGGCATTGAGCTTCAAAACAGCAGTTTGTGGATTCTTTGTGTTTTCATACATATATATGCTATGGTCTTTTCAGATTTTTGCTCAGATGGCAGCTATGTATTTCATGTGGCCTCTGCTTACAGGAAATAAAATATAATTCTTTCTAGGGAAAGAGGCAAATTACCCTGCAGGAAAGGGAGATTTAGTGCTATGGTTTTCAAAAGAGCTCCAATGGAAATGCAGCTCAAGAGCTCTGTACTGAATTTAGGGCACAGATTTACCAGCTGGCTCTGTTCTGGCACTGGGCTTAAATGCCCTGCTGCATTCACACTGAACTGAAAGGCCTTTGCTGCAGAAGTAAAAAGCAAGACTCACTCTCTTTTGGGTTTAATACAGGGTAATGACTTTGCTGAATCAGCAGAGTAATTCTTGATTTATACTGCTACAGGGGAGTGCAAAGCCAGATTAAGAAGGCACGTCCAAGTGACAGTGTTGGGATATGTACTTAACATCTGGAACAAACTGCACCATTCACTGCCCTTACCATTCTCTCTGTGTTCTGAGAGGTTTTTTAAACCCTTATAACATTAGCAATGGGCACCCAGAGTCTCTAAACATTACTCTCAGCATAAATCCAACCACTTTAAATGCGCTCTAACTCGGTCCCAGAGAAGACAGAATTGTCTGCTTTACTGTTTGTATGTACAGACAGAAGGATAGCAGAGCTGGCTGACAGACACACACAGCTAACATTTACCACGCCTGTTCCTCTGCCCAAGACTGGGCACAAAACTTCCTCCTTTCACACCCTTTGTACTAGGATCCATTAGGCACATCCTCAAGTGTCCTATTTATTTTTCTCCATTTGTGTTAGCCTGAAGAGGAGGAGGCTGAGGAAGGACCTTATCACTGGCTACAGCTACCTGAAAGGAGGTTGTGACCAGCTGGGGTTGGGCTCTACTGACAGGCACCCGGGGCAGATGGAGGGGACAGAGGCTCAAGCTGTGACAGGGCAGGTTCAGGCTGGATGTTAGGAGGAAGTTGTTGGCAGAGAGAGTGATTGGCACTGGAATGGGCTGCCCAGGGAGGTGGTGGAGTTGCTGTCCCTGGAGGTGTTTAAAAATAGTCTGGATGGGGCACTTGGTGCCATGGTTTAGTTGATTAGATAATGATGGCTGAGTAGCTGGACTGGATGATCTCAAAGGCCTTTTCCAACCTGACTGATGGTGTGATTCTGTGCTGGCCATTCCTTTCTAACAGGCCATTCTCCTCCACCCAAGCCAAGCAGCTAGAGCAAGCACATGCTATACTCTGGCTTAGAGGTTCCTGTAAGCATGGGATTTCCCCGTGGGGAAGTTTGGGCAGTTTTATGATGCAAAGGTCTTACTGGAAGAAAGAACAAGCCCTACAAGGTCTGGGTGCCTTGCTGAGAGATGAATACTGCTTAGCATATATATAAGATCCACTACTGGTAGGGAAAGTGAGAAGAATGCAAGGAATCTTTTTAATTCATGTAACAAGTGGCACTCCTCTGACTCTCTCCCAAATTGGCTTGTTAAGTATCATTCAGTATGTGCCATTTGGGCTTTATGGGACTAGGAGTCTAAGGCAGTTTACTGGTGAAAACAACAATTTTCTCATTAACCGTTAATGGCAATGTTTTAATTAGTCCCAGGGTTCTGGCAGAGAGTGAAGTCCTTCCTTCAATAGCCAGCAGTTACAGATGCAGGAAGTGTTAATAACCTAATAGGAAGCAACCTGGGCAGGCCTACATTCCAACACCCAGAAAATGGATTCCAGGGAGCTTTTGGATGGATTGGTCAGGCTTTAAACCCCCAGAAGTGGCTGAATTCTAATACAGAGAGTTGAGCTGTTTGCAGCCCCATTGTGTTGTTTCTCTCACACCTGGGGTTTAACGTGCTCCCATTTCTCTCACACCTGATGTTATAACATGCTCCCTGCTGTACTACTTAAAGCTAAAAATGTCACCTGCATTGGGGAAAAAAAATAGGGAAGCAGCCACTCTCAGACTCCTAGCAACTGAGCCCAGGCACCAAAAGAATAAACCTAAGGAATCAGCTTTGTTTCTGATACAAGCTTTTCAAGCCACAAATGCACTTTGATAAAGAAGCAAGAGTAAGCACAGGGGTTATGTGGCAACGGGGTGGGCAGGAAGTGAGTCTGACACCAGAAAGGACTGAGTGGAAACAGCAAAAGAATGAAGTTTTATCAAATCTTGGCCTAAAGGCCACCTTACTGGCTTTCCTCTCTTCCAAAACTAGAGTAGCCAGTTACACTGCCCTTCCCCATCTCTCCAGCCTCCAGGCGTTTAGTTGGGGTTAACTTTCTCTTAAACACAGGCCAACAAGTTGCCATCACTTTAGGGATACAGTAGCCTCTAGGGATACTGCATCTTGAGGGATAGAGAACTCTCACTTTGGTAACAATGCTTTTGGAGCCTTGGCTTTCTACTCTAGTAGGGAAAAAAAATACTGTCACTTGATTTGCTGCAGTTCTGGCAGTGGGCAGAGCTTTTCTACTGATCCTCTGCAGCTTTCCAGCCTCAGAACAGCTGTAAGTGAGGGAGTTGTGGAAGCCATCAGCACAGTGTGAGAATGTCCTAACAGGACCCCATTTACTGTAGGTGTAGTACAACAGGGAGGGAGAGCTCAGCCCATTCTGTCAGCTACACAGCTGCAGTGATTTTTCCCCTAGTTTGATTTAAACCAGTTGTAAGACAGGCTGTTAATGATAGTTATTTTCTACTCAGTCATGCTTCTGAGGTGTGCCTTACCTTACTGCAGTTGAAGTACACAATCTGTGGCTTGATTTTTAGCCGCTGAGGCAGCAGGGAGAGGTGTTTGTCCTATAAAGCACTCAGCCTAACAACAGGCTTTTTGGTGCCACTCCTCCAAATCAGCGCTTCAAGATCCCTATCACTTGGTAGCCTCAGTCTGGTCAAAATTCTCTGCCGACAGCTCTTACGAAGACTCCACCTAGAACAAAAGAGAAAATGCAAAGGAGTGTGTGGCAGAGGCAGAGGAAGAATGCTCAGGCATTCCTAAGGGTTCAGCAGGGTCCCTCGACCTGTCACTCCAAGACAACCTCTGCTACTGTCAGCACTGCTGCTTGTGTTTTCCTGGTACCCAGTTTATGGTAAGGCAAGAAGCTGGCACATGACTTTTGACATGACAGGAGCCCCATCAAAAACATCAGGCATCTTCTGCTGCTTTGTCCAGCCTTATTCACTAAATCTTCACAAAAATAAGCACAGGTTCTTTTGGCTGAAGCCAGGCCTGCAGGGTGCCTGAAGAGTGCTAGCAGTATGTGTACAAAGGTGGTATTGCACTGCTACAACTAAACATTTTCATGGTAGACATTTCCCCTCTCTTGGTAATAATGAATCCACCATAGGTCAAGCACTGGGACTTTTTGTTTACCAGTTGATCCAGTTTTTATGAGTGAGCCCACCTGAAAGTGGGCATATTCATTTCTGACAGCACTGTGCATTCAACAGTCTCTGAACACACAGCAGATTGCTCTGTACAGGCACCACGAGCCAGAAGTTTTAAAGATGAAACATTTCAAGCTTTGAACCAGCAAGCTCTGTGAGAAGTGGAGTAAGGTAAGAAAAGCCTCCAGATTTGGTCTATCTTGGAGTATCCAAGGCTGACTGAACACACAGTTCCCTGCAGAGAAGATCCAGACACTCTTCAGCATCCAGTCACCTGCTTCCACAAAATTCTGGTATAGAATCACAGAACCATAGAATTAGGCAGGCTGGAAGAGAGCTCCAAGCTCATCCAGCCCAACCTAGCACCCAGTCCCAGCCAATCAACCAGACCATGGCACTCAGTGCCCATCCAGGCTTGGCTTCAACACCCCCAGGGATGGGGACTCCACCACCTCCCTGGGCAGCCCATTCCAATGCCAATCACTCTCTCTGCCAGCAACTTCCTCCTAACATCCAGCCTGAACCTGCCCTGGCACAGCTTGAGATCTTCAGTATCTCAAAGATCTTGTGCCTGTCAGGTCTGTTATAGCAGGGCAGGAGGTTCCCACAGTGTCTGTACAGGGCTGTGGACACACACCCCCCACATGCTGTGAGCAGTTGTTTCTCTAGGGAACCAGGCTGCACCACCTGCAAGTCACCCAATGCAAAGCCAGGCGACTTTCAAAACAGCTGTGCAATGCTTGTTAAAAGCCTGCTAAACCCTGGGAAGGGACTGTGTGCTTGTAACAGAGCTGCACACCAGGGCACCCCAACAGCAGCCTCCTGAGTACTTCCAGCACGCAGGAGTTCAGTGTTGCAGCACCAGGGTGAGCAGAGCCAGCAGGACTGAGGCTTCCCTGCCTTGGCCACGCAGCCTTCCTTAACAGGACACTGGCCAAAGGAACTTGAACAGCATCTTCTGAAAACTACTTTCACACCTACCATATTTCTGCAAGAAACAGCCTGCTCAGCTGTATTCCCAGCTGCCAGTTTTGTTTTCCCCAGCCTGCTGGCAGCCATGGCTACTCAAGAGAGTAAGTTATGTCAGGCACTAGGATTTTCTACCATACACATTACATCACCTTTCCCAAGAAGCTTGTCTGAGCAGATCCCTTTTCTTGCCTTCTTTCATAAAGTCCTTCACATCTCTCTTTCAATATTTGCTGCTGTCTCTGTGGAAGCTCACAGGCTCACAGGATGTCAGGGGTTGGAAGGGACCCAAAGAGCTCCTCCAGGCCAACCCCCCCTGCCAGAGCAGGACCATCCAAGCTAGCTCAGGGCACACAGCAACACATCCAGACAGAGTCTGCAAAGGAGACTCCACAACCTCTCTGGGCAGCCTGTGCCACTGCTCTGGGACCCACACAGGCAAGAAGTTGCCTCTTGTGTTGAGCTGCAACCTCCTGTGCTGCAGCTTCCATCCATTGCTCCTTGGCCTATGGCAGGGAGCAGTGAGCAGAGCCTGTCCCCCCCCTCCTCACCCCCAGCCCTCAGACTTTTACAAACATTGATTCAATCCCCTCTCAGTCTTCTCTTCTGCAGACTAAGCAGCCCCAGGTCCCTCAGCCTCTCCTCCCCAGGCAGTGCTGCAGTCTCCTCAGCGTCCTCTTATCCCTCTGCTGGACCCTCTCCAGCAGGTCCCTGTCCCTCTTCAACTGGGGAGCCCCAGACTGAAGGCAGTGCTCAAGATGAGGTCTCAGCAGGGCAGAGCAGAGGGGGAGGAGAACCTCCCTTGATCTGCTGGACACACTCTGCCTAATGCCCCCCAGGATCCCATTGGCCCTCTTGTCCCCCAGGGCACATTGCTGTGCCATGGATGTTCTCCCCCAGCACTCTCAGGTCCCTCTCCACAGCGTTGCTCTGCAACAGATCACCTCCCAGCCTGTGCTGCTGCAGTTTATTCTTCCTTCCTGGGTGCAGCTCAGTTGCTGGCATTTTAAGGAAAGGTTACACAGCTAAAGGGTCACTAATGGAGCTTCTTTTTTTCTCCCTATTCCATGCTCCTGGAGAGAAAACTTTAGTGTGTGGCATCTTTAAAGGAAGGTTTCCCTTCAGAAAAACCTGCAGCATTCATTGCTGGTTTCACAACAGGACCAAGAGCATAAATTCCCTTGGCTTTTTTAATGCTAGCAGTGAAGAAGTAAGGAGGAGAAAGATCAAAAGAGAAAACAAAACAAAGACAGCAAATTATTCTCTGGTACAAGTGGAAAGCCTGATCCCTAAATGGTACCCTCACCCCTGACACTTAGATGACTGTATCCCTGATCAAATTGTTCTGTGCCTCTGCTTGCTTCTTTATGAGTTCTCATAAAATGGCCTTGGAAGTCAACAGTTGTTAAGTCTTTCACAATGTCCTCTAGATAAAATGGAGCAATTGAAACCTGGTCCGGAGACAGAGAAGGTGCTGGGAGCCTGCCCAGTTCAGGCAACGTCACAACAAAGTCTGTTGAGTCTAGGGACAGGATTTGGGATAAGCTGAGAATGGAGCCTAGGGAAAAAGAAAAGATAAACAGTTCCAAATGTAGGAGTACAAACTGGAATGGCCTCATACACATGCTGGGCAGTGTGCTAGCATGCACACAGGTGTGTCAGCTGGCAGGCCAAGAGCTGCTTGCTCTCTGCTCCTCCCAGCTCTTGCACTGGCCCTCACTGTGCAACAAACTCTTCACTTGAAGGGCATCAGCTCACATGCACGGTAAGGAAGCTTATTTTGACCCAATCTAAATGCCTGCACAAGAACTTGGGAGATGTGGAACCGTGTGCTGGGCTGCAGCAAGAGTAGCTGTGGGAAGCAGGGCAAGGGAGGGGATTGTGCCCCTTGGCTCTGCTCTCCTCACACCCCACCTGCAGCACTGTCTGCAGCTCTGCAGCCCCCAGCACAAGCAGCACATGCAAGTGTTGGAGCCAGTGCAGAGGAGGCCACCAAGATGCAGCTGAGAGGGCTGCAGCAGCTCTGCTCTGAGGACAGGCTGAGAGAGTTGGGGCTCTGCAGCCTGCAGAAGAGAAGGCTTCCAGGAGACCTTAGAGTAGCCTTGCAGGATATGAAGGGGCATACAGGAAGGCTGGGGAGGGACTATTGACAAGGTCTGGTGATGAGAGGATGAGGAGGAATGGGTTTGAAGTGGCAGAGAGGAGATTGAAGCTGGATGTGAGGAAGAAGTTGTTTGCAGTGAGGGTGGTGAGACACTGGCACAGGTTACCCAGGGAGGTTGTGGAGCACAGAATCACCCAATGTGATCTTTGATCACATTCTGTGCTTCTGAGCTCCACAACCTCCCTGGAGGTGTTGAGGACCAGGTTGGATGAGGCCTTGAGTGACCTGTTCCAGTGGGAGGTGTCCCTGCCTATGTTGGGGGGGTTGGAACCGGATGAGCTCTGGGGTCCCTTCCAACCTAAACCATTCTGTGATTCTGTGATTCTATTCAAATGCAGCTTCTCCTAAGCACAGTGGCTCCCACACTAGCTCCTTGATCAGTTGGAGCCTTTCTATACAGTCAAGGGAGAGGCAGTCTAATTCCCAACCTAGGGAAGGGAACACAGCTAAATGAGTGCTGTTAGCAAGGGCAAGCATATTCTCCCTGCCTGTTTGAGAACCCAACAAGGTTGAAAAAAATCCTGTCCTTAGCTTCAGCAGAGTGCTTATTCCACTGCATCTGATTAAGCATCTGTTGAAAACCACACTGCTTTTACTCCCACAGGATTTTTCATGGGACTTGGTAATGCTTTGGTTTAGGAAAATGCTGAAGGATATGTGTCATGGCTAAGGTGAAAGCTAACCGAAGCACCCCGTACCCTGCAGCAGTGCTCCCCAGACTGTTTGTAAGGGCTCTGTGAAAAATCAAACAGGGAGGGAAAAAAAATGCAAGCAAGCTATTTTGAGCTGGCTTTTAAATTTAGTACAAATAGGTCCTGATCTTTACTGGAGAACTTTTAAAGAGGCCAAAACAACAACAAAAGGAATTAAAACCAACTGCACTTCAACAGCAAAACCATTTTTAAAATAGCTTTAATCTGAGCAGATAAGTAAAGCCAAGGGATAACAAAATAAGCAAGCAGTGGGCACCCAGTTAATGTATCAGCATGCCCTTGGTGGCGGATAAACAATGCCAAAAGAAGAGGGAATTGTGAGAGCAGAAGGCAATAGAGCTGGGATTACTGCCTAGGAAGTCACTAATGCACATTCATAATGAGTACTAGAAGTGAGCACAGGCACAAACTTGCCTGTTACCCAAATGAGTGTGGCTGGTGGTGAGTGTTTCTCTTACTAATCCTTCTCAGAGCCTGCACTTCACTCCCAGCAAGGCAAGATTATTTGGGAGGTTCCATTTTCACACTTAATTGCCAAATCAGACATATGGAGCTCTTCCAGAACTTCCCTCAGTTTTGGTTTCTTCTGAGCAGAGAGAACATCAAAGAGTAAGAAAGCCCAAAGCACCTGCTTGAACTTGGCTTGCCCACCTGCCAACAGTGTGTTGGAGTGGGCATTTCCTTCTCTTTTCTGGGAGGTACAAAAGAAGAGGAGTGAAAAAAGGAAAACTAGCCCAAAGCAGTATTCTGTTCTTGTCCCAGTTGGTTTGTTTAGGATTTTCTCCCTGGCTTCTGCCAGACCAGGATAGGCTCCAGTGTTTCAGAAACAGAACTGAGATCAGATGGGAAGGGGAGATACCAAACTAGTGGCTGCAGTTTGGGTTCCCTGGCATGGCACAGTGTGATGACCCCCAACAGCCCTTTTGACAGAAACCACTCACAAGGCACTTTTCCTGTCTTAGGAGTTTCAGATGAAGAGGCAGCTGCCTCGTGCCAACCAGTTGGGAAATGTCAGGCATGAGGTGTGTCTCCCAAAAAGTCTGAATCATGACTGCAATGCCCAAGTCAGATGCCTAAAGTAAGGAGGAGTTTCAGTCCAGACTACCCTGCCCCCTCCCTGCAATGCCAAACTTGCTGGTTTCCCCATTTGCCTTTCCAGCTGCCAGGGCTTGCTGCTACAAAGGGATGATGCACTAATTCCCTTTCTAAAGCACCCAAACCCACTGCCCTGAGAAACTCAGGTGACACTGCTGAGGAGCACTTGGTGTCACATACCTAAACCTCACGGAGGATGGGCTGCTACCACGCCTGAAAACAACTGGGTTAGTACCAGTGGGAACCTGTGGCTTCTCCAGAGAAAATGCAAACTTGGGACCAACGAAGGGACGTGAACCACAACAGAAAATTCTGACCATATTTTTTACCCTCGCTTTCTATTTTTACCCCTTCCTTGGCTCCTGCAAAAATCCAGCAGTGGCACTGGTCGTGTTGTGACCACAGATCCTTAGCCAAAGATCTGCCTCCTCCCTTTCTGTTCGAGCTAATGGTTCCCAGCAAGCTGTCTGTGGTGCTGAGTCCCAAAGAACTGACAGATGAGAGTGGTATTGATGAGATGTGCTTATTTATTTTCTTCTGCCCACCCCCTCCCCCCTTTCTTTTTTAAAGCATGGCATTCTCCCCCATCCCCAACCACAGAGGAAAGGGCAATCAAACCTAGTGCAGCTGGGAGCTCTGAGGATACTGTTGACAGGACCTGCAGCTTGCAGTCAAAGCCCTGCACATTTATGCTCTCTTCTTTTTTTGGTACCAGGCATTGCTGATGTTTACTCAGTGACAAACTGTGTTAAAAGTTGCAACATTCAATATTTAAACATTCATTACTATGGCATGATTGCTTCAAAAATCCACTGCCTCAGGCCAGGACCTAGGAAGTGGAAAATGTAGTTTCAGAAAGAGATGAGAACAAATGCTGAGCCTTTTAATTGCAGGTTAGTACAAATGACTAACAGTAAAGTGAAAATCATTTGGCTGCATTTGTTGCTCTGAATGTCAAATTCAGAACTTAGCAGTGACTTGCCCAGGGTTTGTTTTCCTCCCCCATTGCTCTCCTTTCTCCCCAAGTCAGAGAAGCTGGTGAATTCTGCAGAGGTGCAGGAAGTACCTGTCTTAAACTTCAGTTAAAATAATTTACCAGGTTGGAAGAGAGGCAGAAAAGTCTGAATAACTCATACAAAGTCATAGAATCACAGAACTGTTGAGGCTGGAAGAGACCTTTGAGATTGTCAAGTCCAACCACTCAACTAGAGCTCACAATCCTGCCACTACCACTAACCCACATTCCTCAGCACCACATCCATGTGTCTTTGAAACACCTTCAGGGCTAGTGACTTCACCACCTCCCTGGCCAGCCTGTGCCAATGCTTGATAACCCTTCCTGGGAAAAAACTGTTTCCTAATATCCAACCTGAGCCTCCCCTGGCATCACTTGAGGCCATTTCCTTTTGCCCTGTCACTTGTTGCATGTCAGAAGAGACTGAGGAGGCAGTCAAGCAATAGTCACAATGACTGTGCTCACTGCCAACATCTTGTTCCATCTCCCTCAGTTCTGCTGGAATCTCCCTGGAGTTACCAATGGTATGGCAGTGGCTCAGGCCTGTTCCATCATGTGTGGCACCACAAGATCAAATGCTGCTGTGACTCAGCATTGCCCTGTTGGGCATCCCAGCCACGAGCCAGCACAACCACTGCAACTGCAGTGGAGCATTTTCACCTCCACTCTTCTAGCCCTGCTGCTGGCAGAATGGGGACAGCCCTTTGCAGGGCATCAGGGGCACTGCTTTTCTCACAAGGGCAGAGAACTTGCTCATTCTTGCCTCCCACCACTCCTTAGTGTTGGCCATGCCTCGGAGCATGCAATTGAAGGGAGATGTAACTCACAACCTGGTGGGCCTGAGGCTTGTTTCTCATGTGACCATAGCAGAGACCACAAGGGCATAGTCTGTGATGGTCCTAAAGTTGTGGGTTTGCACCAAAGACCAGAGGCCAAAGAGGCTCTAAATTGTGACACCCTTCTAATGCTGACAGTTCTGCTGCTGGGTGTGCTCAGGAACACTCCTGACCTCATAGCTTTAAAGAGACTGGTGGTGCCTACCTCCCTAGGATTGAGAAATGGCATGCCACTTCACTACCACAAGGGCTTGATCTACCAGCTGTATCCAAAACTTGCCTAACCCAGCATATTTCATCCTCAGCAGCAGACAGAAGAACAGAAAATGGTGATGATCATAGCACTTCTGTCCCATCTCCTCTCCCCTCTTACTTGTAGCTAAAGTTCTGTGCTGAAAGCTTTCTCCCTGTGGCCTGGGAGATGCTCTGAGTATGTTCTTATTAATTCAGCCTGCACTCTTCTGTTAAATGGGAAGTAAAAGACCTTTCCCTCATGGCCACTCTCAGCAACTCTGTCCTGCCAGCCCTTGCCCACAGGCCAGATTTTGCAGGCTGGCTCCATGACCACACTGTTAGGAGTAGCTAATAGTTATTATTTTCTGTGCATGGACTTAGTGGTTTGGTTTTCCCAGCTTTGTTGCCCTTCTCTGGACCTGCTCTAGCACCTCAATGTCTTTCTTACAATGAAGGTCCCAAAACTGACCCCAGTACTCAAGGTGTGGCCTCACCAATGCTGAGCACAAGGTGTTCACAGAGGGGTGCAGTTCTTTTTTTCTCACAGGTACAACTGGGAGAACAAGAGAAGTCTCCTGTACCTCTGCCCTATTGCCTGTCCCTGCTGCTCTACGAAAACCCAGCTGCCAGTGTGCTTTCCTGACCACCTCTGCCATGACTGTCAGGGACAGAAAATATTAATTAAATTTTAATTAATAAATTGAATACCGTGGGGATAATTATAGCTATTTACAGGGAGTGTATGGGATTTGGAGGGCCTACCTTCTGTTGTTTTTGCACAAAGTGTTGCCTCTCCCTCTAAGCTCTAATTAGCTGGCTTTTTTTTTTTGTTGGTTTTTTTTTTTCTTAATAGCCAGTCTCCAAATGATTGCTCAGTAGCTCCCATTTTGTTCCTCGTCAGCAGTTCTCCAGCACAGCTGCTACAGAAGGAAAGCAGCACTGTAGTTTGCCTTGCAGGGAGCAGGTGATGAAGACTCTATCAGAAATGGTGTAAACCAGCAACATTATTTAAAAAACAGAGAGAGAGGGAAAAAACCCAAGAGGCCCAGCCCCTAACATTATCTAGCAAGGAGACTGTAAAAGAAACAAAGGACAGGGGCAGATATAAGAAACAGCAACAAGATATAAGAAAGAGCAACTGCTGCAAGGTTACACATTTTCTCTCCCTATGCAGCCCTCTTGCCTGGCTGCATGTTCTGCCTTCCTGCATATGCACGAAGCCAAGAGTCAGATAAGCACCTGGGAAAAAGCAGCCTGTTCCAGCTCAAAGTCAACCCTGCAGCTTGGAGTAACTTCCCCTCTACTCCCTCGTTCCAACCTACAGGTTTCCTCCTTTGTGCTAAAACCTTTTTTTTAATTGCAAATGGACTCGACGATCTGTATTTTAAAGGCAGTTACTTTTAGCCAGTCGGTGTAGAAAGCAGAAGGGTCATTTGAGGACAGTGTTAAACGGAAGGCACACAGCAAACACACTGTGTCCAGATACAGGAGTTCGTTCCAGCCTGCCTTCCAATTCCACGCCGCTAGATGCAAAGTAACAGCGCCTATGAAGCGCCCGGAACAGAGCCGTGGAGTTTGGAGGTTGTTTCGTTGGGTTGGGCTTTGGCACAAAGCGATCAAGGTGAGCGGCACGGAGCCCCCTGCTCTCCCCCAGCATCCCGCCCCGCCTGCTGCTGCTGCCCCAAGGGCTGCCAGGGAAGGAGCAGAGCGCAGCGGCTGGAGGATGAGGGCTGGCAGCAGCGCAGCAGCCAGCAGCTGGCCTGGTGCCTGCCTTCCCCTTCCCACCGCAGCAGCAACAGGAGCCAGTTTTTGGCTCCCACTGAGGTGAGATGGGGTAAGGAAAAGGGAGAACGAAAGCAATTTTTTTGGTAACCAAAAGCAATAAACGCTAGTAAGGGAAAATGAGGCTACCCCAGTGGCCAATGTGGAAAACAGCATATCCCCAAAACCCAGCACGGATCCTGTGGCTTTTGAGGCTGGAAACCATTGCCTAAACTAAGCAAGCAATCAATCTTCCCATCTCAAGGAAGGGAACATAAAAGGCAGAATCACTCTGGCAGAAAAGCCTAACTTGTCTGGCTTCTCACGTGTGCCTGACACTATTAGCCACTGCCCAGGGGTGCTGAGCCGAGGGCTCTCCCACACCAAGGTGCCTACCTGCCTTGCACTTGGCTGAAAGCCTCATAGCACAGTGCCAGAACCCTGCTCCAGCTCTGTCTGTTAGGAAAAACTTCACTGAAAGGGTGGCCAAGCACTGGAACAGGCTGCCCAGGCTGGAGTCCCTGTCCCTGAGCTGTTCAAAAGATGTAGGGCATGGCACTCTGGAACATGGCTTAACAGGATAGTGGTGCTGGGTTGATGGTTGCACTCAATGATCTTGGAGCACAATTCTATGCTTCTACACCTTTCACAGACACAGAGTTCCCCCAAAACAGAGCAGATAAAGCATGGCTTCCTCTTTTTGTACTGAGAATTGTGCCACCCAAGAAGTGCTCACCAGCACATGCTCACACACAACTGGTGACAGGGTGAGAGTGCCCACAGCAGCAGCTGCTGTGAGACATCCTTTAAAACCCTGAGTGGTGTCTTTAGATGGCCTTTTCCCCACCTCAACAGCACAACTAATCTTCTAACTCAGACGTAAAGATCCTGCTGCTTAAAGCTTCTCCTGCCAAGGCTCAGCTGCTTATTCAAGCTGCAAGACTCCAGTATCACCTATTGGTCATCACTTTGCCAGTCAGCTCTGGGTCCAGCCTGGAGCACAAGCTGGGCTGCTGAGAGCCTCTGAGGAGGCTGAGACCCCACAGCAGGGAGGCTGTTTCCAGCCAGGGCTGGGCTGGGCAAGCTGCGGGCAGGCTCGGGCTGCCAGTGCCATCTTCTGGACACATGGGCCAGCGTTATTCACCCTTTCCTGGGGACGAAAGCAACCCTGGCAAGTATTTTCATTTCACTCCCACCCTTGCTTTATGTTTTCTTTCACCCCAGCCTTTTGAATCCACAGTGATGTAGCACAACTCAGCAGGCAGAAGACCCAGCACAGCAGCAGCACTGACCCAGGATGCTGTGCATGGCATCTGTAGAGAAGTATCTACCATGAGCTTGGAAAAATGCTCCTCCTTCAGGCAATTCCTCTTCTCCAAGCACCTCTGAGAAACAGCCAAGCATAGGAGAAGTAGAAACAAGACTGTGGCACTTGTCTTAACAGACATCTGTGTGTTTTAGGCCAGAGAGGAGGAGCAGTGGCACACAAGGGCACCCTGGTTAACACCAGTGGCACCTTCTTGGGGGCTCAACAAGTAGTCATTTTAGCAAGGACCAGAGAGGGGACTGCCTGGTCTTGCTGTCTGATTGGCTTTCATGGCCGTGTGTGAATGCAGGTATCTTGAAGTCTTGCCATTTCTGTCAAGGGCAGTCATCTTCCCAAAGGAAATTGTTCTCTTGAACATCCAAACCACAAACTGTTGAGCGTGGTTACACCACAGGCATTACTGAGAGCAAGGCTAAAGTTAGAGAGGCCACCTCAGCCTGAAAGAATTCCAAATTGCATCTCCCCCGGGCAGCAGCTGCACTTCTACCTATGTCTTACAGCTGCAGATTGGGACCCCACCACTGTTTTCCAAGCAGCTAACAGGATGCATGCACCCTACACAGCCCAAAAGCCAGCTCACTGAATCAATTTGGGAACAACACTTAGTGCAGAGAACATCTCCACAGAACAGCTGAAACAGCACAACAGAGAGAAACAGACCAGGAAAAGCTGTAAGCCTGGAAAGAAATGCCTGAATTGGTAAAAAGCAGAGATGGGCCAAAAGGAAGAGCTGTGGGAATGACAGGGGCACTACAGGTAACCATCATGAAATGTGGACCATGATGGAAACTGAAACAGTCCAGGGACCATATGCAACCTGCTGCACTTCTGTACTGCAAATGATACCTGCTTCCAGTTCATGAACTCGGGCACAGCACTGAGACAGAAGCAGGCTGAAGGAACCATAGGGCAAACTTACAGCAATAAAATAATAGAATCATAGGCTGGAAAGGACCTTTAGAAATCATCCAGTCCAAACCCCTGCATTCAGCAGGGACATTAGCTCAGAGTCCCATGCAACCTGAGCTGGAATGTTTCCAGGGCTGGGGCATCAAGGACCTTTCTGGACAACTCAGGCCAGTGTTTCACCACCTGCATTGTAAAAATAAAAATGTTCCTTGTATCTAGTGTAAATCTCTGTCTTTTAGTCTAATACTATCACTCCTTGTCCTGTCACAACAGGCCGCATCTTCTTTATCTGTCTCTTTATATACTCAAAGGTCACAAGGTCCCCACAGAGCCTTCTCTTTGCTGAGCAGCCCCAACTCTCTCAGCCTGTCCTCACAGGAGAGGTGCTCCAGCCCTTGCTTAAGTTGTGTGTGGACCTGCTCCACAGGTCCTGCTCCTCTGGACCTGCTGCAGCAGGTGCTGTGCTGAGGGCTCCAGAGCTGGGGGCAGAATGTGCCGCCAGAGCAACAGCAGGGCAATATATTTATTTCAGAGACATAAGGTGCTTGAAATATCTTTTCATTGTATTTAATTTAAATCCATTAAGCCTTACTTTAACTGGCATGTATCTTAATAATGAATGATACCAACCACGTGGTGCTGTGAAGCTTTGATATTGTTGTGCTATTGTTCCACACCTCAGTTTCAGAGGCTGATCTGACTAGGCTGTCAGGTTTTGTATGCAAATTCACATACTTGTCCAAATGCATCTGCTGGTCCTCTTTGTTTATGCAGTAGCTTCACTGTATTTGTTTCAATGTAGATGTATTTAAAAAATGAATTCCTATAAACAGGCTAAAATAAGAGGCTATCTTCCACAATGAGTAACTGGTACCAGCAGTTTATGCCAGAGCACTTGCACTTAATTCTTACTGCTGTTAAGTCTCAGTTCCCATAGTTTTCTGGGAAGGACACAGACCATTCCTGTCTGAAATAAGTTTCAGACAGATTTGGGACTCAGAGCCCTGCAAAAAGGGCTTCATAGAAGTGCTTCTCTCCAGCACTGGTACTCGACAGTGTTGTATTCTTTGTAACAAAGGAGCTCGGTGAAGTACTTGTACTCTATTTGGCTACTACACTGAGGTAATAGCAAGCTCTCTATTTATAACTTATGATTTTCAGTCTGTATTGATTTTAAAAACATCTTCAACGTGCAAGCAGCTGTTTAATGCGTTTTGACCCAAAAGCAAAGCATTTGCATTAGTATTCCCACTGGAACGTTTGTCCTTTCATGTCCATGCATTAAGGGCCTGTTTAAAATCTGTCCATGTCCCTAATCTCTCTGGGAGGCTTTCCCTGAATATTCAATGCCAGTCCACAGTGTGTAACAAAAGAGGGAGGGGGACATAAAAAAAAGAGATGCAGAGAAGAGTGTTTATGCATAGAGTTCAACAGCCTTTTCACATAAAAAACAGAGACACAACAGCACCTCTGCTCCAGAGCCTGGCAGCTCCACGGCAAAGATCTGACAGCATGTGCAGTGTTTTAAAGTTAACTAACTTACAAAAAGGGCAGGAGGCATCTGAGCTCCAGATGCACTTATTCAGGCAGCCAGGGCCATAAATAAAATAGAACAGAATGCTCTGACTCTAACATTCAGAGATGTGCTGAAGGCCCAGCAGATGGGTTTTGCTGTCTCATTATTTACCTGTGTCACAAAGGAAATGTGTAAAGCTGCCCCCTTCAGTTCCAGACTTTTGCATTTGCTCCCACGTGCTTCAATACAGACACAGCTAATTTAACCAGTGAGAAAATCCTGCCCTCCCAGGGAGGCTGATGGCAAAACTCTCCCTGGCTCCAGCAGGCTGTGAGCGTTGTTCAACCTGACTAACAGCATAACCAATCCTGTAATCACATTTGTATTCTTTCATCTACAGACCTGCCACACTAACACTGCCCCTGGTGCCACTGTCACCCTGTGGGAGAGCAAAGCCAGCGACACTGCTGCTGCTGCTGTGACCGGGCTGCCTGCAGCCTCTGCTGACAAGCAGCTCTCTTCCACACAGGGGTGAGAAATCTTCTCCTCAATTAGGACAACTTATCAAAACCTTTTGTGATACCATTACCTGAGCTTTACTCAGTCTAGGTGCTGTTCTAACACAGTTCTTGTGAAGCACAAAACTGCCATCCCACACTTCCCAGCAGATAACAGAGATTTCTGATTTTCCAAGAAGTCTGATAATTGAGAAATTATTTTTTTTTCCCCTTACCCAGGGACTTCATCGTCCTCATCATCCAGTCCAGCTTCCATAAACACCTGAGTATTCCTTTTTAAGCCAGCCTCCTGTTTGGGCAGATGGCAGGAAACTTTGCAGTCCCTCTCATCCCTGATGCCTTACAGTTAATGTTAATAAAGGGATACACATGTATGGATACAAACACACTTGAATAAGAGAAGAAAAAAAAAAAATTCTGATGTGTTCTGATATAGGAAAGAATCACAGAATTAACCAGGCTGAAAAAGGATCATCCAGTCCAACCTATCACCTAACCCTTCTAATTAACTAACCCATGGCACTGAGTGCCTCATCCAGTCTCCTTTTAAACACCTCCAGGGATGGGGACTCCACCAGCTCCACTGGCAGCCCATTCCAATGCCAATCACTCTTGCTGTGTAGAACTTCTTCCTAATATCCAGCCTAAACCTGCCCTGGTGCAGCTGAAGACTGTGTCCTCTTGTTCTGTCACTGGGTGCCTGGCAGAAGAGACCAACTCTTGCCTGGCTACAACCTCCTTTTGGGTAGTTGTAGAGAGCAATGAGGTCTGCCCTAAGCCTCCTCCAGGCTGAACAACCCCAGCTCCTTCAGCCTCTCCTCACAGGACTGTGCTCCAAAAACCAAGGCCTGCATCAGGAGGAAAACAGCAGGGCCAACTTCAGGGATAGGAGGCAGAAGAGGAAGCAAGGGAGTCTCTAACTAATGGAGGCATTGCCCATGGTTGGCTATATCCTTCCAGAGCTCGCCTTAAAAAGCAACACTTGACACAAGCAGCTCTTGCAGCCTTCTTTCTCAATAGCTTGGTCCATGCCCTCCCCACAGTCTCCATCCCTGACTGCTGTGAGCAGCACCCCCATTATGCACCACAGCTTCCAGTCAAAGCACTGCTTTGCCACAGGGCCTAGGGAACGGTGAGGAGGAAGAAGAGAATGCACACATTTGAGGATGGGTGACTCAGACTAGCTAGAGAATGTGCTTAAAGCAAGTTTCTGTCATCAGTGGCAGTGCTAGGTTGTTTGCTTCTCCCCTTTAAGACAGGATCATCCCAACTCTTTTCCTCCATTTAGTGGTGGCATAACCAAGTGGGCCACAAAGAGGCTGCCTCATCTATCATAAAAGCAGAGTGTGCAGTAGTCATAGGAGGCTACTGTTCAAGACAAAGCCATGAACTCCACTTTTAAGAATGTGCTGGGCTGTAGTTCTGAAGAACACATTTATTAGCAAACTCCTGTTTTTATAAGCCACAACTCAAGACAGAGCTCCCTGCAGCACTCAGCCAGCTTCATGAATCATGAGCCCTGCAGAGCACTGCCATGAGACTTTGCTTTAGGAAGAAAATTGTCTGTTCAGCAGCAGAACACCCCACTTCAGCCTTCCCTTTCCACAACTGCTGCTCAGTCCAAATGAGAATGAAACAGCTCTGGGATGATGTGTGCACTTCATGTCCTCTCAGTACAGAAAGCACTACAGTGAGTTTCTCCAGCCTCACAATTGCTTTGTTAAACAACATTTTCAATATCTGACTACTTTGCAGCAGCTAAGGGAAACAGGTCTAGAGCAGAGTCAGTTATATGATTTTTTTTTTTTNTTACCAGATATTCCTTATTTCAAAGCAGGAAAACAACAATGGCCAGCTCTGTACCAAAGCACAGGTCAACAGATTTCAATGGGCCAAGGTTAAAACTGGCCTCCAGCTAGCTGCACAGACTTATCCCGTAGGTATTAAACAGGAAGCTTTTAAGCATAAAAATAGTCACAGTTATGTGACTTATTCTTGTAAAAGGATTTTTATCGTGTAGATGAAGACTAGAAGCTCTCCTCCTCTGAAATGTTTGTGTTTGACACTTCCTCTGTGGCACAGCAGGTCTCTGTTTCTCTCTTGCGCGCAGGCTGGGCCTTGAGTTTCGTTTTGCTATTTTGTCCTTTGTTCCCTTTCACAGATCGAGCTGTCTGCAGCACAGCGAGTAAATCTGTAACTGCGACACGTAAGGCCTCTGTTCTAAACTTGCATTGCTGCCCCCACTAAAGTCACCCTTGGAAACAAGAGCACTTGAGAATATCTCAGCACACAGTGAAAGGCTCTTCGCTATGGTTCAGCTCAAAAGGAAAAACATAATTCAAGTGAAAGACTCCAGAGATTAGAGATGCTAAAAGGATGTGGTCTTTGCTGAGCTTCCTACTACTGGAGGCCACAACCTCTAAAGAGCACTGTGTTTGACTATCTGCTTTTGTGGGCACAATGCTTTTGGGCTTGAACATAAACCTAGCTTTCTTGGGCTGATAGGAAAGCTAAGCAATAATATATGCTCCTCTCCTACCACCACAACCACTTGCAAACCTAAGGGAGTCCAGCCCATTACCAAAGGGGCATGCTGAGTAAGGCTGGTTGCTACAGGAAATATTAGCCTGCTGTTAACTTCTTCCTCTGCTCCTTACTCACTGCCTTTACCATAGCTGGTAGCTGCACTCTCATACCTGAAAGGGGCCTACAAGAAAGCCAGGAAGAGACTTTTTACAAGGGCTTGTACTGATAGGATGAAAGGGGATTAAGTTGAAAATTATAGTGCAATCAAGCTTGAGGAGGGTAGATTTAGACTAGGTATTAGGAAGGAATTCTTTACAGTGAGGGTGTTGAGATACTGGAACAGATTGCCTAGGGAGGTCATGCATGCCCCTCCACCTTGGAGGTGTTCAACACCAGGTTGGATGAGTCCTTGGGCAAGCTGGGCTAGTGGAAGGTGTCCCTGCCTATGGCAGGGGGGGTTGGGACTAAATGAGCCCTTGGGCAAGCTGGGCTAGTGGAAGGTGTCCCTGCCTGTGACAGGGGGGTTGGAACTAGATGATCTTCCAACTTAAACCCTTCTATGATTGTACAATCCTGTGATCCATCCTATCAATGCCCAGATGCCACATCTAGCCAGCACTTCCCAGGTGTCTCGGTTTATCTAACCTCAATCTCCTGCTGTGCCCTGGAGCCTGCCTCAACCATCAGATGCACTACGCCCTACTGGCCCAGCTATGCCATTAGCAGTGCAGCTGCAGAGCCACCAACCTGCCAGCAGCACAGATGTGGCAGACCACTTCTTGGCAGAGATTAATCATACATTGCACAAGAACCAGTCCCCTAACACAGGCTACTCTTTCCACTCCCCAGCAGTGGAAAGGACATAAAAGCTTTTGGGCATGCAGAAAAGTGAACAAAATGAGTGGTAATTAACTCTCATGACTACAAAGGCTAACAACTTCTGCACTTGCAAAGGGGATCAGAGGCAGCCGAGCTGAGAAAGAACTGTAGCAGAACAAGTATTTGCCTGGGAGCAAAGAGGGCCAGAGTGCTTATTTTAGAATGAATAGTCATGTTAGCTAACTAGAGCTAACTACTGAACAAATCGCTCGTGCTACAGCATACCCAACTACACCACAGGCATCCTCTGAGCCACCGACTGACACACCTACTGCAGTGGTCTTTTGTGGGTTTTTTTCTCTTTCAGGACATGAAAAAAAAAAAACCCTACCCTCATTTATCCTTCATAGCTGGTTCTGGGGTTTGGTATTATCTTCTCACTGATTAGGAACAAAACTTGTATGAAACCATGGTCTGGTTGATGGGGTAGGGCTGTGTGAGAGGTTAGACTGGATGAGCTTGGAGGTCTTTTCCAACCTGCCTGATTCCGTGATTCTTTGACCATAAAGCAGTCCAGACAGCTTCTCACTTTGGGCCCTTAGGTTTATCTGGATTCCCTGCTTCTGTCTTTCTGTGCTGTGTGTGATTAGAGGCAGGTTTCTTGCTGATCTCCTGTTTTGTGCCATCTTACATTGCTGGAGCCATACAAGGAAGGAGCTGTAACAACAATACTATCTGTTCAGCTTTAATAGGGCATAGCTATTTTTACTGGAATACTTTTCTGGCACAGCCCTTAAAGAACCAAATGATTTGACACCTGCAATTTTATACTTGGAATAACACAAGGTATTCATGCTTCTCTTGTAATGTAAGATAAAAGCAAACACTACATATGTTCTCATTCCAGTTTTGCTCTCTGGCAGCTGTCTGCCTAAGGAAAAAAATAAGCACTGTTACATTACAGAATACGTGGAAAAGTAAAAGCTATGGAAAAGAAATCACTGAACAGCTAACTCAGTTCCCTGCTAGCACCTAGGCTGCTCCCTGCAGCATGTTTCAGAGTGCTTTGTCCAGTCTGGTTTTACAAGTTTCACATTACTTTCATTTCTATCTTTAACACAGTGCTCAGTCCAATGCGGTTTGGTGCTGCTTATTTTCTTTGTCTTGCACTAGAAGGCTTAGTACTACACCAGCTGTTCACAGAGAGCCACCTCCAAAACCATGGGTGAAAATACCTGGACTCTTTCCACTGACTTCAACAGGCTTTGGAGCAGGCTCATGAAAAGACAGCGAATCCATTTCATGTAAGGCTAAGCAGGTTAGAGCCAGCAAAGCACAGGGAGGGTGAGCTGTGTGCACTCCATGGGCACATCACTGCCTTCAGAAACTGGCCCAGGGAAAGGGCCAGAGCCTTTCCTGCTGCTCTGCCCTTAAGCCAAGGCCACCACACCACAATGGTATCCTGGGGTGCAGGGAGCATGGACAGCAGCTCGAGCTTCTCCTCCCCTTCTACTCTGCTCTGCTAAGACCACATCTGGAGTATTGTGTCCAGGCGAAGGTGGACAGGGATATACTGGAGAGTGTCCATCTGAGGATGATTAGGAGGATAGAACATTTGATGAGAAAAGGCTGCGATACTTGAGGCTGCTTAGCCTCAGGAAGACTGAAAGGAGGTCTTATTAATGTTTACAAACATCTGAAGGGTGGGTGTCAGGAAGAAGGTGCAGTCTCTTTTGAAATGGTGTCCTGTGATAGGACAAGGGGCAATGGATACAAACTGGAATACAGCAAGTTCTATGTCAACATCAGGAAAAATTTCTTTGCTGTGAGGGTGACAGAGCCCTGGAATAGGCTGCCCAGAGGCATTTTGAGTCTCAATCTCTGGAGACTTTCAAGACCCACCTGGATGCTTTCCCGTGTGACCTGCCCTAGATGACCCTACTTTGCCAGAGAGGTTGGACTCTATGATCTTCAGAAGTCAGGAACTCATTTGATCTGGAATCTGCCCAGTTAGCTTCACTACAACTGGGACTTCCTCCATCTGGATGTGTGGACTTTAATTTTCTAAAAATGCAGAAACAGTGAGCAAATGCTTTCTGATTTCCAGCTGAAGTTTAGGGCTTTAGACAAGAGACCCTATGGAATGAGCATCAGGACAAACAAAATGGGTTTTGTTTCTTTCCTCTGTCAGGGAGGGATGGACCTTCAGTCTTCTCCAGAACTGACACCGGGTCCCTACTTAGACCCCTCACTTGGTGTCACCAAATCAGTCAGGCAGCCCCAAAGCCACTCATTTGTTGATGTTTTACAGAACCCTGATGCTCCAAGATGCTGGCCCCACGCATGCTTTGAAAGCTAGAATGCCTTTTACCAGGGCTGATGTTATGGGTGGGGGACTCGCTCTGCACAGTGCAATCAGAGAGGGAGATGCACAGTTCTGCTTCCCACCCTTTCAAAGCTCACAGCAAACCCTCTCACAGCCAGTCATGTTCTCAGCCACTGAGAATGCTTTCATCAACCAGACTTTCTTTTTTCCCCTGCTCCCTCTGTTCCCTAAGGACAGGGGACTTCATGACACTGCTTTGTTGTTCGGTGTGTACAGTTAGAACCTACGCTAAAAGTAAGCCATTAATGACCCAGCACTGGGCGTGTGTGTGTCAGGCAGATGAAAATGTTCTTTTGATCTTCTGTGCTCCACCAACTGTGGCAGACTCATGTCTAAATTGTTTTAACGTGCTGAAGGCTTCCAGCATTTCCTAAACAATACAGAAGGAATAATCAGAATTTCACCGTGTTCATATTTTTCACTCTTCTAGTAGCTGGATGCTATGTAATAGGAAAAAAAAATCTTCTTTATTAATTTTCCAAGGGGATGGGAGAAATATATAGTGAGACTGATACTCTCTGAGGCAGTCAACAGAAGCTTCTCAAGTTTCTGTTTCATTTCCAAGTGCTTTCCACACAATATGGGAGCTGTATTTAGCTTTAGGTAATTTCATAGCTAGTTCAAGGGAGCAAGACAAGGGATTCAAAATGTTTTTTGAAGCTACCTCAGAATAAGTCTGTTTAAAAAGAAGAGAATTTTCTGAACATGATGGCAACAATGCTTTTAGCCTCCAATATACACAGGGCTAGGAAAAAATAAATAACCCAACTGGTCTGAGGCCACAGAAGCATATTAAAGAAAGTTAAGCAATTGCCTGTAGGGTCACAACATAGAATCAACAACCCTTGACAACCCTTCCAAAACTATGATTCCTATACGTGACACAAACTCTGAATCCACCTGACGGAATGGCGTAGCTGTAAATGACAAGGAGGAGAGAAAAAGATGCAAAGTAAGACCTCCTCTGCAGAAGAAAGGAATCAAACTACCACTTCAAAGGCAGCTAAGCTGATCTAACAAGTCACTGCTGCAAAAGCGCCAGGTCAAGTCGCTCAGACCCTCTGCAAGCCTCCCAGCTGCACTTGAAGCAGTTCAGTAGCTCCTCTGATCCTTCACCTTGTATCTGTCATGTAGCCAGATGATTTACCTCACTGTTCCAGAAGAAGTTATCTACCTTTCTGCTATTTTTCTTCCAGGCTAATAAGGTCAAATTGGCTAATGGTGGGATGCAACTCGTGCCAGAAACAGTGGGAGGCAGGCAGCAGCATAACGAAAAGCAAGGAGAGCTGGGAAGGCAAAGGACTGGAGGCTCTCACTGCTCACATCTGGCAGTATAGAATTGTTCAAGTGTCTCCAAGTGCCTCATGGAAACACTGTCATAGTGCAACGAGATGTCACTAGAATGGAAGAGGGTTATCAAAGTGTCAAGTAGAACAAGTGCAGGTCCTGATCACTGTGGCTCTGGAGGACTGTAAATATAAGGATGCAAACTGGAGGAGCAAGAATCCCATATGTCTGCAGAGGATTTAATGGGCAGAAAAAAAATAGGTGCATATGCAGCAGCTACAGCACAGCCAGGAGCCAGGGGCTGTGTAGCCTATACACAAAGAGCTGTGTAGCTCCCCTCTGAGAGCATGAGGCTGGCTGCATGTGGGCTCAGATATATGGCACAACTACACCAAGCCTGCTAGTTATGAAGAGCTTTGCACTGGCTGTGCACAGCTGGACAGCAAAGCACACACAGAGGGCTCCTCGGGCTAGGCTGCTCCATGTTCTGCACTTCACATTCACAGACATGCAGCAACTAGTTCAGAAGTGTGTGCTTCCTGCAGCAGACATCTGGACAGCTCAGACAAATTCATCAACTCCTCAAAATCTGCCTAAATGTGATTTCCAGGCAGAAGCAGCAAATGTGTCTGGGAAAAGGAAGCCTGCAGAAAGTCCTTTGCTACCTGAAGTTATCAAACATAGAAGAACAGGTTTAGGAACACCTGCTGAGTGGAACTGAAGGCAGGGCTGGAGCTCAGCTTCTTCACCTGTCTCCTCTATTGACTTGTTTTACCCTAACTTCACTTTACAACATATTTGAGAGGACATACTTTCATGTCATGGAAATATAAAAGGTCTTTTGCAGCTCAGCTTCACAAACATTCCTGTTCCTGTGGCCACTACAAAAGCTGCATAAGGAACTTACTTTAGGTCTAGACACCAAGAGAAGAAAATAACTGTCAATGAGTAAGAGGCTATGCACTAATGTGAGAATCCACCCTTCCCTCTCCTTTATACGGTGCTGGCTTGTAAAACTACTTACTTAGACACCTCACAGAGACACAATATTTAATTAACATTTCTTAAGAGCTTTGAAATTTTGATGGAAGACATCACACTAGTGTGCATTATGACTAACAGTGTGAAAGTGATGCCAATGCTGTTGCTCAAGCACAACGCTGGAAAGTATCTATGAGGTTTCTCATTAAAAAAGGTGAAGGGAAATTCCTTAAAAAAGGGAGAAGAGGTTTAAGAAAGCATTTTAAAGCCCAGTTACCCTAAAGGAAAAGGGAGAAATGAGGAAGCTAAACTACTTTTCAGAGGTTTGTACTGTGGCTTCGTGCATTAACCCCTGCAGAGTCAGAAAGTAAGCACCTATAGCAAAAATCCTGGCTCCAGTCAAGAACACAGAAAAGGTTTCACCAGCTTCAATCAGGTGAAGATTGTAGCTTTTGTCATAATTTCCAAGACATGCATCCAGCATCTCACATGCAGGTTTGCAGCTTTGCATGGTTGATTCTTTATGGTTTAGGGTTAGCAGATAACCTCATCAAGCTAGGGCATGCTCACCATGTATAAGCAGTTGCTCGGCTTCCAATCATCTTTCTACTACATCTCATATTTAGAGTAAATCTTTCCTTGTTGTTAATGAACTTAGACCTGAGCTACCTATTTAAGTAGATGGCAAACCTCCAATTAAATGGAAGTAGCATGAGATCACTGTAGATTTTGTAATAAACATATGGAAAAAACACCTTGTGTTAAACAGTGTTTGTAACTCATATACAGCCCCGGTTCAATACATCAATTTCTAACTACTTTAATGACAGAGTGATCTCTCTTAGAATTACTGCTGCCCACGTCACATCTGTAAATCGAAATACCTGAGGCTCAGGGCTGTGTTCAGTTTTGTATGTGTGGTTTGTTTAGACTTAGCTCTTGCCTGCTCTCATGGACTTTCCTACCTACCAGCTGTGAAGAGTGTCAGGCTTTCTCCCGTGGTCCAGCCACTGGTGGTCCATCTGAAAACTTCAAGTCAAAGTGCAGTAATGGACACAATCTGCTCTTTAAGAGCACGCTCTTGGCTTTAAATCATTTAACATCATCAAAGTGAGAATCTACAATAGTGCTAGAGCATAGATCAACACCTGCCAGACAGACTGGGAGACGGCTGCTGCCATTAATGAATGTAATCCGCATCTGGAGAAGGCACAGAGTGATGTGGAAGATTCCTATCTCTTTGTTAGTTAATGGGAGAAGCCTACAAAGCCCTTCTTCAAAGCACACACAGCTGCAGATATGAAAAAGGAAAACAGTCCCTGCTCATGTGCCTCCAGTTTGATCTAGGAGAGGTACAATCCATTTTTAGGTAATGGATAATTGGGCTATGTTTAGTGCCGTAATTAAATTAATAGCAGGAATGCCTTTTTATTTGGTGTGGGGAGGGGTGAGAAAGACAGGGCAAAATACTAAAAATTATCTGTTGTGTACTGAGCACATAGAGTGTATTCTGGGACGGCTGTGGAGACAGTTGTGGAAACAGGGAATGTGTATGTTAGTTGGTGGCATTCTGTGCAATCACTTAATGAAAACATGTGCATACTGAGAAAAGCAAATGATTGCCCAGAGGGCAGGAGGGTGTGCGGGGTATGGGTGTGCAATGCAACTGTTAGCACTGCCACCTCACCAGGTGAAAGCATTCTGTCACAGAGCTGAAGGCACTCTAATAGCAGAAAGCATCCCTGCCGTGCTTCAGAGCAAACGTCACTAAGCACCTGGTGATGCTTTTGAAGTTGCTCTGAACAGGGAAAAGACTGAACTGACAGCTGGAGCTGCCGTGCCGGTAAGACTTCACATCTCCTCTGTATCACCTCACTTTTCAGAAGTACACTCTCAAATTGTTTCTATTCCTTATCCAGAACAGAGAAAAGCAGGACTTATCTTCAGAGGAGAGCTCCCACGCTAGCTTTATGGTCATGTAACTGCTGCTTGCTTCCAGGAACCAAGAAACAATACAGCCTTTTTCTGCATCCTCCTCAGTTATGCAAAATCCCAGCTCAAAACTGTAGATGAGCAGCATCATGAACAGCAAAATCCAGCTAAGTCCCTGTTTTCTTCTCTCCCCCTCCCCACAAGCAGTTGTCTCTGTCTCTGTGGCACCTGCACTGCTGGGAGGTGTCTGCACAAAAGAAGGCAAGAACTAATGTGGCCTTCAGATCCATACCTACAGTTCCTTCCTAATTCTCAAAGCAACCACAAGCTGGGCTGCCACCAAAACATCCTTGGAGCTGCTAAGGGCTCTGCTGCTGAATAGGTAAGGCAGTAGCGGCAAGTAAGAGAAGCTGCTGTGCAATGACAGTGCTTGCATGGAGCTGTTAACAAGTAAGGTGCATTCACCTGGGCTGGCTAAACTGTGGCAGGTATAAAAGAAAGGTCAAGCACAGCTATGTTGTTAGTGAGCCTATCTCTGGGTCAGCATCAACACTTAAAGTGCCTTTGTGTAGTGAAAACATCTCCCAGCATCAGCTCTTCCTCCTGCTCAGTTTCAAGTTGTGGTCACAGCTGCAGAGGTAAGGATGTTATTTTGTTACTTTTGCTCCTCTGGCACTGAGTAAAAGTCCAGAGGTCTGTATTCAGAAAGTGGCCTGGAAAGTCCTGTATCAACAGACATGCAAAGACTGATTTCTGGGGAATAAAGAGCTTTGAAGTCAAATACATGCAGCAATAATCCATGCGTGCTTCATTAATTTCAGAACTGCAACAGCAAAGTATTCCTCAGAAACAGCTGTAAGATAGTAATGCAGGGTTTGAATTTAGTTGCTTTCCTTCTAATTCCCAAAGCTCCTTACCTCCATTCTCCATGGGGTTTTTTTCATCCAATTTACAGCAGCTGAAATTAAAGATCATCTGAAAAAAAAATTTAAAAAGCAAGGCGTTAAGTTTGAATAACCTCTTCACTCCCTCTTGCTGAGAATCTTTTCTTCCTCAGGGGAACAAAAGCAACAACTTAAACAGCCAATGTAGTAGCTTTCAAGTTAACATTTTTTTTTCTACTTTGTGCTTAATGGAATTTAGATATTTCAGCACCTTAAATTCTCCTGTTGAGATGGTGAGGGCAAAACAGCTCTTGTCAAGTCTTAACTAGGGCAAAAGAATCTCCAGGCACTAAGCTGCCAGAAAGGCAGCATTTTGTTATCTGTCAACATGCACACATCTTACTCTGCCATGCTCCCAGATAAATCTGAGAACCCTTACCACAGACTACTGCATGATATGAAACATCACTTTACCACTGAGCCAAAAAACTCAGGTGTCCAGAGAAGGGCAGCAAGGCTGTGAGGGGCCTGGAGCACAGCCCCAAGAGGAGAGGCTGAGGGAGCTGGGGGTGTGCAGCCTGCAGGAGAGGAGGCTCAGGGCAGAGCTCATTGCTCTCTGCAGCTCCCTGAAGGGAGGTTGTGGCCAGCTGGGGTTGGGCTCTGCTGCCAGGCAGCCAGGGACAGAAAGAGGGGACAGAGGCTCGAGCTGTGGCAGGACAGGCTCAGGCTGGATGTTAGGAGGAAGTTGTTGGCAGAGAGAGTGATTGGCACTGGAATGGGCTGCCCAGGGAGGTGGTGGAGTCCCCATGCCTGGAGGTGTTGAAGCCAAGCCTGGATGGGCACTGAGTGCCACGGTCTGGTTGGTTGGCTGGGGCTGGGTGCTAGGTTGGGCTGGATGAGCTTGGAGCTCTCTTCCAACCTGGCTGATTCTCTGGTTCTATAAACACTGCATTTAATTGCAGGTGCTGCTGGAAGGGTGCTCCTGCCCCTCTTCCCTGCCTTCTGCTGGACTGTGCAGCTGCAGTGCCTGCCACCTCCAGCCGCGTGTGGTAGCTGGAGGGGTCCCAGGCCTCCGCAGACAAAACCACAGGGACAGAGACCCATCCCAGGGGGATGGACCTGCTTGTCTCAAGATACTGTAATATTATTACTCTACTCCTTTTCTGGTACCACAGCTTACGAGACAGTGCTTGAGTGCACTTCTCCCCTTCCTTGCCCTCACTTCTCCCAGCAGTGTGCTCCCACGGTTCCTGTGGGAGCTGGAGGCCGCTGAGGCCTTGCAGGCCCAGCCTGGGGGGCCGCTTCAGCCTACCTTACAGGCCGACTGTGGGGTGGAAGGGCTGGAGGATTCTAGAAGCCCACTTTGGACCGATTGCCGTATCTATGTAAATTCTACCTGATTGTATATATATATACATATACACATACATATAAGGTCTGTTATAAATAGAATGTGTCTCTGAAGTCCCCATCAGAGCACAGTGTCCTCATTCTTACCCCTGCGGAGGGGCTGGGGAGGGCTCCGCGCTGCAGCACTGCATTGGGTGGCCCAAGCCGGCACAGACTGGCAAGCTGCTGCCTGCCCCCGCCACGGCAGCTGCGGCAGGGAACAGCGCCGCCCTGCGGCCACAGCCTGCCACTGCGCCAGCCCCTGGAGGAGGCTTCTTTGGCTTCTGTTTTGCTGTTACAATTTGAGTTTACCAAAAGCTGGCTCCAAAAGCAGCGGTGCCGTCTGCTTGCTCTTTCAGCACCCCACGCTACGCACTCCCTTTCGCACTCTCGGTGCTCATGCGAATCGGCTGAAAGGCTCTGACTTGAGACAGAGACAGGAGGAACTCGCCTCACCAGTATGAAGGGATAGAGAACACCTTGCCTGGTTTAGTGGTGGGAGTTAAACTGGAAAGTTTCAATTGTAAAGAAAGAAAGAAAGGTAGTTTTCTTCTTATGTGGAGGAGGCACTGCACAGAGTTGCTTTACAGTTGCATATGTCTGCCAGCTGTGCATCTGCCGCTTCACACTCGCCTGTGTCTGCCAGCCGTGCATCTGCCTCCTGGTTTTCCACAGCACAATGCTGTGGGCAGCTACCTGCTTCGAAGTGTACTTCAGCCCACAGGATGTTACCAGCAGGTCCTGTTGTGACGGGGCCAGAGGGTGACGGTTTCAAACGAAATCGGGACATTTACACGTGACATAAGGAAGGAGCTTTTCACGGTGTGGGTGGTGAAATGCTGGCCAAGGCTGCCCAGAGCTGGTAGAAGCCCCATGCCTGGAAACATGCCAGGTCAGGTTGGACGGGGCTCTGAGCAACCTGCTCTAGTTGATTTCCCTGCTAGCTGCAGGGGGTTGGACTCAGGAACCTTTAAAGGTCCCTTCCAACCCAAACCATGATTCCGTTGTCTGTCACAGGGCAGACGCAAAGGCACTCTGCGGCTGCTCCACCTCAAACCCATCTGCTGGCAGTGTTACCTCTCTGGAAGTGACATCCAAGTGGGTGAAATCAGTATTTCAAGCTCTTTACAGCAGCTGGGGGTTTTTTCTGCTTTATCAGGACTTGCTTGTAGTTCGCTAGGTTAATTTTGCCTTGCAGCCCGCGTCCGAAAGCCAGCGAGGCGCAAGCGGCTCCGCAAAGCCCTGGCAGGCGCAGGCCGCGGGGCCCTGTCTCTAAGTACCTCACTTGTTCGTCCTCTCACGGGCCAGAGGCTCCTCGCTCGGCAGGCCTGTGCCCACCTCGCCCACAGCTTCCCTCTCCGCGATGCCACCGGTTAGTGCCTCTGCTCACCGCCTCTAGCCGCCTGCTGTTCCCCGCAGCCACTGTGCCCTTCACAAAGCCCCCGGAGCCCTCCCGGTGCGAGCCCGCCCCAGGCCCTTTCCACCCTCGGCGGGGCCCGGGCTGCCCCACAGCCCCCTCCCCGCC
>VWZI01007565.1:35623-81526 GCA_013396835.1 Psilopogon haemacephalus
CGAGCCCTCCGGCGGAGCGGGGACCTGAGGCTGGCTCGGCGGGGCCCCTCGAACGGCCCTGACGGCGCCCCGGGCTCGGTGCCCCTTGGCACTCACGGTAGCGGCGCTGGGCGGGAAGGCTCAGGCGCGGGCCATGGCGGCCGCCGTAGCTGCGGTGGCGGCGGAGCGCGGCAGGGGGCGCTGGCGGGCGGCGCTAGGAGCGGCGGCGGAGCCCGGCAGGGGGCGCTGGCGGGCTAGGAGATTACTGCTAAATCTCACCGCTGATTCCCTCCCTGGGTCTCAAGCCAAGGGACACCATAAGACCACTCTTGTGCATTAAAGTGAGAAGTTAGACATTGGAATAGTCTTCCATGGGAAGCAGTGGATTCCCCTACATTGGACAACTTGGAGAGTCAGCTTGACAGGGTGTTGGCCATTTCAACTGTACTATCACCTAGAAAGGCTGGACCAGGTGGTCCTTGGGGTCCCTCCTAACCTGGCATTATGTGAAATAAGAACCCAGCAGGATTTCTTTTAAGTGCCTTTCCAACAGTCAATACAGAAGGCTCTCTGGGTCTGATGATCTGATTCCATACTGTGGTCTGCATGCTTAACTTAATTACTGTTGTCTTTAGCTTATCTTTTTCATTCCAGGTTTATCCCTTGTCGTTGCACCCCGTAAGCCGATGTCCCTGTCGGGGTTTATTTAAGCAGGCTGTTCCAGAGCCGTGGCTGAGCTCAGCACTTAGGCTCTGGCATTGCTAAAGTGTGTGTTGAGTGTTGCTAGAGTGCAGGATCCTGAGCCTTGGCTCACTGCTTTGATTCACCTGAATTTAGAACAATGAGCGTAGCAATAACATCAGAGCCTGTCTGGCTGCTGTTTCTTTAGTGCACTCTGCCTGCTTTGACATCCACTGTACCTGCTTCCTGGCTGAGGAGCTGCATCAGGCATCCTTCTCAAGGGCTGCTGCCAAGCCAGTCTGTTCTCTCATCCGAGTAGTTTCCAGCTCCTCGTTTCCAGTTTGTTTTGGCTTGCCGTTGTGATTTAGTGGGATACCTGCCGCTGAATTCTCCCAAACAGAAGTACTTCTTCCTGTGGAGGGCTTCTAGTGGTCCTAAGTCAGCTCTTACCCTCAGAGTGATGATTTGCTTATTTGGCGTTGCTTAGCTGTTGCTGACAAAATAATTGAGAAGGAAGAGGTTGCTAGGTTGTAGCTTAAGTTTAATTAATACTTTTGCTTGCGAGGACTTGCAATGCTTGTGGGACTGTGGAAGGTGGGTGTGAGGAGAAGCGTGGCACGGAGAGACAGCAGAACAAAATGGCATGTAGATTGTGACCAAAAAATAGACAATGAGAAATACAGAAGGAAAAAAGGGAGTGTGTGCCAAAAGCTTGTCTGCAGTTCCAGCTATGCCTGTGCTGGCCTAACTATCCCTGCAGTCCTCCTTGGAATTTGGCAGTGATGAGAGCTGTGCAATATCCCTCCAATTTTGGTGAAGTTTTATTAGTATTGAAAGGTACTCATTATTTAGAGATACTCTGCTATGTCCACATGGAAGGAGAAAAGTCTGTGTAAGGCATTGACACTCCAGTAGATCTGTGTCCATGCTGGCAAGTATTTGCTGCTGCTCCTCCCAATGCTGCCAATTCCTCCTGCCCCCTGTCACCACCTCTCTGCCAGCTGCTCATCTCATGGCCACAAACTGCTCCTCCAGAGCATGCATCTCATGCCACTTCCGCAGGAACTGCTTCTCCTATCCCCTCCAGCCTGGGCTGGGACTGGAGCTCAGTTAATCTAGCCACCTGGATAAACAAACAAACCTATAGCAGAGTAAGCTGCAGGCTGCATACAGCAATCAAACAGCAAGTAGTGATCTGACTGCTTTAATCTAACTCCACAGTGTGGTGGTAAGAGGCAGTTGTGTCCTTCTGTTTGGCTACATGTTGCTTCTCCCACCTGTGTTTTGTTGCTGATCCACCTGGAAGGTAGGGGTTTTGTGGGGTTTTACTGTTCTTTTTTTTTCTTTACAAGGTTAATGATGAGCTGGGCCAGGTGCCACATCCTCTAGAACATGTGGCTGCACAAATGGGAGCAGGTTACTGAATGCAAGGGCTCCAAGGCAGAGCTGCCTCTGATCACTCCCATATGCTTTCTTTCATACCTTCTCCTGTTTGCTATGGGCTCCTGCCATGTGCTAATTGATTCATTTACATCATGCTAAGCATACAGTCAGGTGTCATTAGCAGCCCCATATGTTGAACTCATGATGTATCTGCTGGTTGCCACACATGTTCCAGCCCTTCCTTCATGCTTTGAAGGGCTTTAAGCTTCCTGCTTGTCGGTCTTGTGTGTCATTCCTCAGTGACTCTGTAGAGCTCCTCCTTGTTGCAGTTGTGTAAGGACTGTAATTGGAGCAGCTGATGGGTAGGTCCGTGCCTGTGGTAATACAGCGTGTTTGAGAGAGGAAGGAAAGAATTATGAGACATCCTGTGACATCTGTGAAACATCCAGTGTAGCAATGACAGTGTAAACCCCAAGTTCAGATGATGGTAGACCCTGGAAGTTTTGCAGAAGTTAAAACTCTGCAACTGACTGAGAAAATGTGACTCTGGGAAAGCAGATGTAGCTGGGGCAAGGTTGAACGAGTTGCTAAAGTCTTGCAGGTGAGGTTAACTGGTGAGAAGAAGTGGGGAAAGGTGGAAGAAGAGTACATCACTTAAAGAACCTCTAGAGCTGCATTGAACGTTTAAATTTTATTAGGGAGAAGACAGAATAATTGCTGTATTACTACTCACATACAGCATGCCCCAACATTTGCTAGTAACAGGTCGGACAGGTTGAAGAATTAGTTTCCTGTTTCTCCAGAGTTATTTCTACTTTATATGAGGTGAATGAACACAGAATTCGATCCTGTGTACCTTGAGTCCCAGTGTGACACAGTTTTAGGTTCTGCCAGAGCCTGTGAGTGGCCCGCATCAGCATGGTATAGAATGATCTGTGGAATTCAGACCATCCTCCTTTCATGCACTGTTTATAGCAGGAACTGCTGCCCTGGGGGAAAATAGCTTCACCCTCCCAGGCTCTGTGTTCCAAGCCCTGAATGACTCAGCTGAAACCCTGTTACATGGAGATAAGAAATGGCCAAGCAGAGAGGTTGGGAGGAAGACCTGGGTCAAAAGTCTCCCTCCAAGAAAAAGCTGGGTTTAAGCACAGTATATTGTGGGCCAGGAAGCAATCCCTGTAGGAAGGGAAACAAACAGTGTTGATTAAAGGCTTGTGTAACACCTGCCCTGGGCTGTCCCAGTAGCTGCCTTCTGCAGGCTGCCTGCCTGGGCAAAGCTGGGCACAGCAGCACTGCTTGGTGCTACAGAAATGCTCCGTTTGCTGAGCATGGCTCAGTGTGCAGCATAAACCCCACGGATGCAGCTGGGCAGACACAGGCACAAGCACTGCTGATGTGTCTGCAAGCCCTTGCGTGAGGAGGACCACAAAGGTGATCAGAGGACTGGAGCACCTCCTCTGAAGACAGGCTGGAAGACTTGGGGGCGTTCAGCCTGGAGAAGGCTCCGGGGAGACCTTATGGCTACATTTTAGTGTCTGAAGGGGCCCTAGGGGAAGGCTGAGTGAAGAACTGTTTAATGAAAGGACTTGCAGTGATAAGGGCAAGGGGTGATAGTTTGAAACTGGAGCAAAGTAGATTTAGATTGGACATTAGGAGGAAGTTTTTCACAGTGAAAGTGGTGAAATACAGGGACGAGCTGCCAAGGGCTGTGGTTGAGGCCCCGTCCCTGGAGGCATTCAGGACCAGGCTTGATGTAGCCCTGAGCAGCCTGGTCGAGTCGGAGGTGTCCCTGCTGAGTGCAGGGCGTGTTGGACAAGATGACCTTTGAGGGTCCGTCCCAACCCGTCCATCCTGTGGCTGCGGCGCTGGCGGGGCCGACCCCAGGGCGGGTGTAGCTGGGGTCTCGCAGCGGTGCCCCGGAGCCGCCCGCCCCTCGCTAGCCCTGCTGGGGCTGCCAGGCGCCAGCTGCCAGTCCCGGTGCCCGCAGCAGCCCTTCTGCAGCAGCCCTTCTGCAGCAGCCCTTCTGCAGCAGCCCTTCTGCAGCAGCCCTTCTGCAGCAGCCCTTCTGCAGCAGCCCTTCTGCAGCAGCCCTTCTGCAGCAGCCCTTCTGCAGCAGCCCTTCTGCAGCTGCTCCTGGCGACAGCCCGCCCCTGTGGTGTCCTTATTGGGTTCCTGGCCGAGGGGGAGTTGCTGCCGCGATAGCACATTGATATGCCGGAGCTGCCGAGGGTTGTGTAAGGAGGAGCTGCAGGGAGCCAGGAGAATTAAGCAGGATCACGTTTCTCCTCCGTGAGCTGAAGAGGTTAGTGACTATTACTTAATCCCTGCTAACTGTAATTAGGATTTGGAGGCGCTGCTTTCCTCTTCTGCTCCCCCCTCGCCCTTCCCACGGCTGCTTCGCACTGGCGTCTTCCCCTGGGTGGTGAAGGCTTGGGGCGATCCTGCGAGTCCCCTTGTCCCGGCTGCTCCGGAGACGCCCCCCAGCACTGGAGGGGACAGGCCAGCGCTCCAGGAGGGGGCACAGCGAGAAGGAGAGAGCCTCCCTTGTCGGGAGGGGTGTCCGAGGCAGAGCAGAGGATTGGCTTGTAAAGGATGCGGGAGCAGCCAGGTAGCATCACCGGCTGGCCAGAGCGCTGCCTGCTCAGAGTGGGGAAGTCCTCTAGAACCTTTCCTACAAAGAGTCTGCTGGGCTCGTTTTGAGAGGTGCTGAGCTTCCTCCAAACCCTGGCAAAGCCCCTGTTGGTGGCAGGTGTTTGACACCCCTTTCTCAAACAGACTGTGAGCTTTGCCGTACCTCAGTTTGTCCAGGTGTAAAGTGGAGATGAGAATATTTTTTGTTTTACAAGGGGATGTGGTGGGGGCATATTCCACACAGCCTTTGGTGGGAGAAAGGCGATTCTTAGGTTCTTAGATAGGGTGCAAAATCCATATGCAAACCACCTGGACACTTCATTAATAATTACTTTCTGCTCTAGTCACAGCTACCACTGACCTCTGCCTGCCACACATGCACCAAAGCTCAGTCTACACACAAGGAAAGACAGGCTCAGCCTTTATGTAACTCTCCTGGCACCCTGCTGACTGTCTCTGCTGGAGCTTGTTCCAAAGCAAACAAGCTAGCCCTAATTAGGGCAACACTTTATTGAACGGATTTCACCTGCAATTATCTTTATCAAACTCCTTGCGTTGCTTTGCCAGATCAATGCTCCTGAAGTGAGGGCAATCGCTCAGCTGTGGATTCTCTGGTTCCAGCTGTGAGCAGGGAACGACACCCTGCCAAAAATCAGTTACGCAGGGCTTGAGCATCTTCCTGTCACTTGTGTTGATAAATGGGAAAATAAAGACAAATCTCTTCCAATAATACAGATCCAGCTTGAGGTTTATCTTTCATGAAAGAAGCAGCAACAGGGATGTACTTAAAGTTGTTTTCAGCATGTGTAAGAAATCCTTAGTTGAAGTCTTACTGAAAGCTGTTGTAACAGTAATTGATAGCAAATGATTGATGATATGATTCTTACTACTGGATCAGGGAACTTCCCTGGAATGATGATTCTGGATTTGTCCTCCTGAATTTGCATACACGTGGTCAGCCTCACAGTTGCTTTAGACAGTGAATTGAGTTAGTGTTTTTGAGCAGCTGGAGTTTGGTGACGTTTGTGTTATCCTCAAAGGAAGGCAATGCCTGTTTTGGATAACTGGAACCAAGAATCAGTCTTTGGAGTTTTCACTTTCTTCTTTGTAGTTTTCAATTTAATTTTTTTTACTTCAATATTCTCATTATTTTCAAATGATGCCAAATGGATGTTTCAGGGACACCTCCCACTAGAACAGGTCACTCAAGGCCTCATCCAGCCTGACCTTGAACACCTCCAGGAAGGGACCAGCCAAAACCTCCCTGGGCAACCTGTGCCAGTTTCTCACCACCCTCACTGCAAACAACTTCCTCCTAACATCCAGTTTCAATCTCCCCTCTGCCAGTTCAGACCCATTCTTCCTTGTCCTGTCATGACAAGACCTTGTCAGTAGTCCCTCCCCAGCCCTCCTGGAGCCCCCTTCAGATCCTGCAAGGCCACTCCAAGGTCTCCTGGCAGCCTTCTCTTCTGCAGGCTGCAGAGCCCCAACTCTCTCAGCCTGTGCTCAGAGCAGAGCTGCTCCAGCCCTATGTGGCTATGTGGTTGCTGTACAGTGTATAGATTCTGTTGTTTTCCTCTGAACTGTGGAGACTGAATGGTCTTGGCAGGCTTTTTCATGTTCAGTTAATGGCTTAAAGAGAAATAACAGTGTTGGAGGTTGCCTGCCTGACTATCTCTTTCTTGCAGAAGGATTCCACTTATCTGGAGGCTACAGCACAGCAAACCCCCAGAGTCCCACTCCAGCATGTTACCATCGTTTTCTTTATGTAATTACCAGTAATTTTCCTTGGTGTATATATATAATTACCAGTTATTTTCTTTGCCTTTAATTCTGCTACCTCTTTTCTTCTAGTGAGGGCTGTGTTGAGCCTTCTTCATGGAGATAGTTCCAGCAGGTACAGAGGTGAAAGTGTGTAAGTGGTTTTCTGCAGAACAAAGGCTGACTCTGTCCTTGAGTAGGCTGCTAAATTGCAGTATTTGTGCTGTTCTTCCCTGTTGAAGACCAGCACTAACTCAGTAGCTGCCTCCAAATGCCAGGCTCTGCAGCTGCTGGCCTCTGGCCACCACTTTGCCTTTCATCTTCCCAGCAGTGGGAGGTGGCTGCCAGGCCAGGGAGGATTGTAATGTATATTTTTAAGCAGCAGGAAGGAAGTGACAAGGTGTCAGCACTCGGGTTTGGTAGACAGAGAGCTTTCATGTAAGCAAGGTGTAGAAGGAGGTGCTGAAGAGGGTGAAAAGTGCTGAAAAATTACTGTGGGAATGGAATGGTTCAACTGTGGAGCATGCCAAAGTGAACCAACCTCAGCAGCACTTCAGGTTGGGCACTCACCCGAGCTCTGTGCTGCTCTTAAGTGTGGCAGTCGAGTGGTAGTCATCTGAAGGAGCACACCTGGGGCCAGTGCTTGTGTGGCAGTCGAGTGGTAGTCATCTGAAGGAGCACACCTGGGGCCAGTGCTTGTGTGGCAGTCGAGTGGTAGTCATCTGAAGGAGCACACCTGGGGCCAGTGCTTCAACAGAGCTTCTTGCATCAGTTGTGCTTGTTGCAGGTGACACTAGTTGCGAAGTGCTTCTGATGTGAGTGGCTCATTCCTACCTGTGGGCATCAGACCTTGCAGGCTGCTGGGACAAGGCACAAGGCTTTCTGAAATTCTGTCATGACAGAAGGGAGTAGCTCTCAGCCTGTAATGTCTACATACTCCTGAAGAAAATGTTCTTAAAGAGGAGTTTGTTCTTAGATTCTGCCTTCTGCCTGAAGCCTCTGCACTGGCTTTAGGATTGCAGAAACAGAGTTATTTCATTTGGGAAAGACCTTTAAGGTCCTTGAGTCCAACTCTGCCAAGTGTCTTGCTAAACCGTGTCCCTCAGCATCACATCTTGGCCTCTTTGAAACACCTCCAGGGCTGGGAATCCCTGGGCAGCCTCTTCCAGTCCTTTCAGAACTCTTTCAGTATAGAAGTTTCTTCCAATACTTGACCTAACCCTCCCCTAGAGCAAATCGAGGCCATTTCCTCTCATCCTATCAGTTGCTACAAGGGAAGGTACTTTGTTAACCTGCAGGCTTGAAATGAGCACATTTCCAGGCACTGCTCTGGACTCTCCGATTCTTTATTCTGCTCTTTCCTGCTCCACGACAGGTAAAAAAAAAAAAAAAAATAATAATGTCCTCTTCTCCCTGAGCAGCTCCAGGATCTGAGAGTAACAAAGAGCAGCAGCAGGGATGCAGACATAATGATTTTTCTCCAGCTCCCTAGTAAGCAGAGGTTCTGTGATGCACACTTAGTAGCTGTCTCTTGCCACACGGATGCTGACCTGGGCCCGCTGGCTGGTTGCTATGGGAACAGGTGGTGCAGTAGCAGGCTTTATTCTTAGCTTGAAATCATCTCACTTCTCTCAAATGTGACTTCTGGCGAGGTCAGAAGTGGTTCACCAGATGAAAAGTAGGAAAGATTTGTGTCGAAGGAAAAGGCAAAAGTGTTGCTGTTCAGCAACCTGCACATCTGCTGGGAGCTGTTCTTTGTTGGTAGCCCTGGAAGGAGGTTGTCAGCTCCCATGCCTTCTTGCTTTGTTGAACTAGAGGTCAGCAGCTCACCAGAGGAGGGAAAAAAAGTCAGTTCTTGGAAACCAGATGAGTGTAGGAGGTTAAGGGGAATCTGTCTGCTGCGTGACTCCCACTCCCAGCCCTGCTCAAGGCAGTAGGCAAATATTAACAGCTTAACACTCCTGCAACCTTGAAAATCTCTCAACTTCAAGTAAGCCCCTGACCAGCTGCTCTCCAGCTGGACTGCTTCTAAACCTTTGCTGAGCTGGCTCTAAGTCTACATTTTCAAGAATTGCAATCCTACACTCCAGAAGAGAAAGGGTTTTTTGCTTTTTGATGGCTCTGCTTGGCAAGGTCCTAAGGGAGACTGCCCTGGGGGAGAGAAGGGCTGAGGTTGGTCTTGCAGGAGCAACCTCCCCAGAGCACAGATGCCATCCCTCACTGTGCTGCAAGCAGAGCCAAGCATGGCAGAAAGCCAGTGTGGATCGACAGGGACCTCCTGACTGGGCTGAAACGTGGAAAAGGAGTGCACAGCCTGGGAGAGACTGTCCAGGAGGGACACAGAGGCAGTGACCAGGGTGGCAGGAACAGTGCTGGGAGAGGTAAAGCTCAGCTGAAGCTGAAATGAGCTGGGTACAGGGATAGCAAAAAGAAGCAGAGAAAATATGAGCCTGGCACTCAGTGGAGCCAAGGTGGAGGAAGTGAAAGGAACTTGATGGCTTTTTGTCCTTGTGGCTTTCTCTAGGAAGGTCTGTCCCCAGACCAACCTGGTTTCCAAGTCTGCATTTGTCCAGCCTCCAGAAAACACTGAAGGGAGTTACTGCTGCTGTCGAAAGCTTTCTGATGGGAGGATGTAGCGGGCTGGAGCCACACTCTCTTGGGAGATGCTCAGTGAAAAGGCAGAAGGCAGTGCAGAAAGCTCTGAGTAAATACTAAGTTCTTGCTGTTATAGTGGTCAAATGCTGCAGTAAGGACCCTGTCAGGCTGATGGATTCCCATTCATGGGAACAGTCATAACTCAGTGTGGCCCTGGTGTGACCAGATGGGATTTGGCTTGGGTCATCTCCAGGGCTTCCTTCCAGCTGAGATCACTCCACAAGCCTCAGTCTCCATTCTCTTTAGCCACAGAGAAAAGCCAAGTGTAGCCAGTTGATGTCAATTTTTTTAGCAGTTCTCAACCTCTAGCACTGCTTATTATGGCTGTGCTGCTGCAGTGTGACCCACTCAAGCAAGAGGCACCAGAGTGAAGGGAGTGGGCTTGTCCTTTCATCCATGTAAGCCTCAGAAGGATTTGGAGGGCTGCAGCCAGACAGTGGAAGCCATTAAAAGAGTTCACTTGGGTGAGGGCATCAGCACCCCTTAGTCTCCTGCTCTCCAAGCAGCACAGCCCCAGCTCCCTCAGGCTCTCCTCATAAGGAAGATGTTCAACTTCCTTAACCATCTTTGTGGCTCTGTGCTGGACTGTCTCAAGCAGCTCCCTGTCCTTGAGCTGGGGGGCTCAGAACTGGACACAGTACTCCAGGTGAGGCCTCAGCAGGGCAGAGTAGAGGGACAGGAGAACCTCTCTCGACTTGCTAACCACAGCCCTTCTGATTCACCCCAGAATGGCATTGGCCTTCCTGGCCACCAGAGCACACTGCTGGCTCATGGCCACCAGGACTCCCAAGTCCTTCTCCCCTCTCCAGCAGCTCAGTCCCCAGCCTATCCTGATCCCTGGGATTGTTCTTTCCCAGGTGCCAGACTCTACACTTGCCTCTGTTGAGCTTCATTCACTTTCTCCCTGCCAACTCTCCAGCCTGGCTAAGTCTCTCTGATTGGCATCTGTACGATGCATTTGTGTCAGGAATGTGCTCTGGGGAGATGCCAATCTGGAGGACACGCTTGAAAATGGCCAGCGAACATCTTGACCAAATTCCCAAGCCGTTGGTTCCACCTTGAGAGTGCAGTAGGTGCCACTGGTTGTATGAGGGAAGAAGAGATGCTCTTGGTGCTGCCCTGAGGCACTGCAGCTTGGGTGCTGTGTCTGTGGGTGAGGCAGCGGGGGGCAGGCAGTGCTGCAGGCGCTCCGGAAGGCAGCAGAGGTTATAGGAAGCCCTGCGGGGTTGGAGGAGCCTTCTGGCTGCTTTCCAGCATGGAAGCACTGACACAAATAGCAGGATGGGTCACCTTTGAAGTCTGCCTGCTATTCATGGAAAGGAAGAACTTTATGCCAAGGCTGTGCTATAATAGCTGCTAAATCTGACTCTGCAGAGCACTTGCGTGAGGGACTGAGCCACTTGCCCACATCTCAGCGGGATGCGAGTGAGCTGGTACCGACACAGCATCGCATCTCTCTCAGCTGCTTGCTGACATCCCCAGTGACGTTTGGCTGTGTGCAAGCAAGGCTCCAGCCTCCTACTTCCCAGCCCAGCTGCTCTTCTACCTGCTAAAAAAAAAATAAAAAATAAAAAAGGTGTTTTGTTTGTTTTTCCTCTCCCTTTGTTCAGATTAAGGAAATGTTTGGGACAGTGGTGGTTGGAGTTGGAATTGCTGGCTTAGCACGAATCCGAGACTTGATGAATCCCATGCCTTCCAGCCCTTCTGAGCACCTGAGACTCTTTGGATTTGTATCCAGGTCAGGAATTTCGTCTTGACATGTTTAGCATGTACCTGGAAATGTTTCTTCCTTCCCTTGCAGGTGCCTTGCCTTGTGCAGGACTACTATTTGAGGGGGGCTGGGGGGATGAATATCCCAAGGTTCCTATTTGTCTCATAATTAAGGCTGTCTGGAAAGGGGAGGTTTATGCAACTATGCCTGTCACACTGAGTGGCAGCTAGAAAATGAGTACAGAAAGCTTTGCAAGAGGCAACAAACAGGTGAGATGCCTTGCAGAAATGATTGAAGAAGTAGCTGAGAGACATCCCTGCAGCAGCAGCTGTGCAACTCCATTAAAAAAAGGCAATTCTGTCTGACTGGAATTTCCTGCAGATTTAGGACAGTACAGAGAATAGTCACACTAATAAACCAATTTCTGCATGACATCTGTAAAAACATTTTAAACATGAGTTTCAGAGTTGTTTTTTTTTAAGTTGGGGTTTGGTTTGTTTTTTGAAAAACAAACATGAAGCTGCTAGCACTACAACTTCATCATTCGTCTCTTAAGTGCTGCTGCACAAGATGCAGTTGTTGAGAATGGACTGTGACAGTTATGCTCTGGTTGTATTTGTGCTGAATGTGCAGGAGAAGTTTTGGGAGTATTAATGAGGCCAAGCAGATTAGCCTGGAAGAAGCCTTAAGAAGCAAAGAGATCCACGCAGCATTCATCAGCACAGAGAACAGAAGCCATGAAGAAACCATCAGGTATTTTGAGGTGGTTTGTTAGTGTTTGGTTGTTTTTTCCCCTTTTCTCACCCTTTGCCCTGCAATGTGGAAGCATAGGGGAGCTGCATGAAGCTGTTGCAGGAGAGGCTGGCAGACCAGGATCCTGAAGTGAGTGATAGTGAGTTCCCTAGGGCACCTGATAAACCCTAGAAGAGAGCAGGACTGAAGATGCATTTAGCTTCTGAAGTAATTCCAATCACATGTCCCTAGGCCTATGTTTGATGGACAAGCAACTTAAACCAGGATTCAAAGCCTTTCCTCACAGATTATATAGAGGAGGAGCACTCTGCTGCCCCACTCCAGCCACCCAAGTGTCTGCAGCTTAGAAACTGCAGTGCTCAGTGTTGCACCATTTCAGTGACCTGCTGGAGGGGAGTGGGGGGGATCCATCTCTCCTGGTCTTTACATGTGCCACGTGGCCACCACAGTGTCCTTGCTAGGAAACTGGCCATGTGTTTCTGTGCATTTCTCAGTGTGGGGATGGCTGTGGGCATAAGAAGCAGCTTGCATGCTGGAGAGAGATGGTTACCATGATCATGTGTCCCTTTCAGAATGTTTTTGGAAGCTGGGAAACATGTCCTTGTGGAGTACCCCATGGCTTTGTCAGCCAAGGCAGCCCATGAGCTCTGGGAGATGGCAGAGCAGAAAGGTAACACTTTGGTTCTCAAGGGTGTAAACAGTCTGTCTGTTGGGTGCTACCAAGGACAACAAACTGAAGGGCAGGGCTCCAGACTGCTGCTAATCCTGGCATGCAAGGCAGTTTGCTTGGCTCAGAGATGTGCCAGTCTGGGATTTGTATATGCACCCATGGGGGAATGAACTGACACAAAGGTCAATGCTAAGAGTGAGGTACAGGTACATCTGCCATCAAGAAAGCATTGCTCTTTGCTTCTGATATGAGAATTCAGTTAGAGGAGGAAACTTCTGCTGCTGTGGTAGTGAAGCACTGAATGAGGGTAGCCATTGCACTTCTCTGTCCTTCCTCTCTCTGAAAATGGAAGTGGGAACAGCTCCCCTGTCTTCTGGTGCTTGTGAAGCATGGTCACACACAGCTGCTGATGCTAGTGGCAGGCCTGTTGGACTGACAGCCTGCTCTAAGCATCATCTCGTTGGTTCTGGGAAGCATCTGCGCCCAAGCCTGCAGCTCAGGTCCAAAGGGATGTGTGGGGCTGCAAGGAAAAGAACAGTGCCAGGCAGGAGCAGAGGGCAAACCATTTGGGCAAGCTCCCTACACCATGCCTTCTTCAAAATATCCTTTGTCACTCTTGTCCTAAGACACCAGAGATGTGGGATTTCTGCTTTGCTGCTTCCCTCTACCAGCATCACTTAATGCCTTGTTGCTCACCAAATGGCTTCCTGATGAGCAGGATTTATACCTCTGCTCTTGAAGCAGCAGCAGTTACTGTCAGCAGCCTAAATTGACTCTCCTGGTAGCCTTCCAGTAAAGCACATATTGATCTGAGGAACACGTTCCACGTGCCTTGGACAGCCTCTGTACCAGCAGAGCACAATTACTTGCGATGGAGGGAGCTGCTCTGTAACGTATTGCTCCAGTCTGGGTCTAAGCATGATGCCATTTTTCCCCCTTTGTATTTCTGTCCTGCTGCCCTGGCAGGGAAAATGCAGAACAGGGAAATGTGAGGGGAAAGAGGCCAAGAGTTAATCCATCTTTTGCTTTGAAGATTCATGTTTCAGCCTTGGCTGGGTATTGGGTTTCGTGACAGAGTTTCTGTTAACTGTAGTGGCTACTGTTCCTCTGGTCTCTATATTTGTTGCCTCCTGAAAATCCTTCACCCAGATTGATGCCTCAGCAGAGGGCTTGTGTTTGTTTTTCTTCTTGACATCATTTTGTGAGGCTGTGAGGAGTTCTCTAAGGGAGTTCCTGCTGGTGGCCTTTGCTGCACACAGCGAGCCCTTATCCAATCTGCCCTGGTAATTGGTGTGAGGGTTGTTTGTTTGTTTGTGTTATGTTTTTAATGGCAGATAAAGTACTCCACGTGGAGCACATTGAGCTTCTGACTGAGGAGTACAAGCAATTGAAAAAAGAAGTTGCTGGGAAAGAGCTGGTGAAGGGAACATTGCATTTCACAGGTTAGTAGCTGTGAAGAAATGGAGGTCTGCCTGGCTTTGTCTGCCTGCTCCACAGGGACACCAGTCCTCCCAGGCTGTCCTCTCAGACAAGAGTCTGTCTGTGAAGTGTCTGGAGACACAGGTAGCAGTTCTGGGTATTTCTGCAAAGTTGCACAAGTGTCTGGAGAGCAGCTTTGCCCTAATTGTTGTTTTCTGCAGCTGGTGCTTTGCTAATCTCCTTCTGCCGTCTGGTGAAGAGCACAAGACTGTGCCTGGGTATTTGGAGGGGAGGGTTCTTCATCCTCTCTGTACTCTGGAGATAGTGACTACTATCTTATTCATACTGGTCTCAGGGAGGAGGACGAGCTCTGAGGAAGGGCCTCAGTCTCTAGTGGGGAGCTTTATTCTCGTGTATTGGTGTTTGGCCCCAGAAATGTTGGGTGAGATTTTGGAGATGTTTTCTCCCTCCTTTATTCCGTTGTTGAATGCACATACACCCTCCTGTGTCCTGGTGTGAGTTGTGCAGCCTTCTCTGTTACATGTTGACCATATTTGTTTGCTCTCCTGCCCCATCCATCGACTTGTGGCCTCTCTACAGCCTGCAGCACTGCAGCTCCTTTAGCCTGTCCTGTGCAGGGAGCATTATGCCCTTTCCCCTTTCTCAAGTCTTTGTGTTGCTGTTGCACCAGGTAGTGTCCTCGACGAAAGCAAAGCAGGATTCCCAGCTTTCAGTGGAATAGCTCGACTGACCTGGCTGGTTGACCTCTTTGGAGACCTCACTGTTACCTCTGCCACCAGAGAAAAGCAGAAGGACAAGAATTACTCCAGAATGACTGTTCACTTTCAGACAGCAAACCAGAAGTGAGTAATGGCCATGGCAGCAGATGAGCCAGGCTCCTCGGGTGCCATCTGCAGGAGCTCTGCGTCCTCCCTTCCTCCTGGGAAACAGAATGGAAGGATGCTGGCATGAAAGTATGCAAGAGAAACAGACCTGAAAGTCCTTCCTGTAGTTATTGTGGTAAAAAGGATTGAGGATTTTATGGCCTTACTGTAAAATAGTATATTTTTATACATGACCATAAAGGAAGTCATCAGTGTTTCAAACTGTACAGTGAGTGCTCACTCACCAAAGCCTGGTGGTGTATTTTGCTGGGAGCTCTCTGGTTTGGCCATTCTGTGCCATGTCCTTTCAGCTAGGTTCAAGTTAATGATGATGACAGTTTGCTGCATGCTAGAGATGGGGCTTAAGAATTATCTGCCACAAAAATGTACACAGACACTGCCCAGGCTCCCTGTGTTTCCTAGGAGGTGGTGGAACAATTTGTTCCCTTCTCTTCCCTCCTGTTTTCTTGTTTTTCCATATAGCATGCTCTGCCTTTGAGATGGATGGCTCCCCTCATAGGCATATGACAAGAGACAGATGAGCAGACTAAGGGAGAGCAGGGGAAAAGAGGACCCCATGGGAAAATATTCCAGTCTGTCTTTAATAAATGACCCTCTTTCCTTGGCACTTACATTGCTAGAATGCTTAAAACAGGAACAACTCCAACAACAAAAGATGGGTTTAGTTCAAGTAATAACCTAAAGGACTTTGCTGTTTGGAGAGTGAATAATCAAGGCTCATTTGGACTGTTAGTTTCCCTGTGGGTCTAGTTAGGCAATTTATCAGCCAGTCCTACAAAGCCCACCGCAGTGTATTGTGAGATTAGCATCTCCTTTTAGCACTCTTCCTCTCTCTTTAAATAAAACGTCGCTTCCAACTGCTTGTAGAAGGCAGTTGTCAGAGGACAGGACTCTACACAAGCTCTGTTTGCCCTCGGAGCAGTCTGCAGGTAACATGAGCAGCTGTAAAGACCTGGGCTGAGATTTGGAACTAATTCCAGCAGGTGGAACTAGTGGGTGGCTTAAACCTTCCCCTGCGTGCCCTGTCTCCTGGGTAGCTCTTAGCCTCCACGGGTGGTATTTGGCACCAGCAGAACTGGCATTTTTCATCCTATGTACCATTACCAGCTACCTGCTTCTCTGCTTTCTTTTTCGTAGGGGCCAGTAATGAGCTCTTTACTGACCCAAGGGGCAGTCAGCTCTATGTCCGAGGGGTGATTTATGCGGGCTGGAAAGTCACATAGCGTTCCTGGGCTCTCTTGGGTGGCAGGGCCATGCTTCCTGCTGACCTTCCCCATTGACGTCAGTGGAGTTAGGGTGCTGGGGAATCTGGCCCACTCTCTGCCAGGGGAAGTTATGGCCCAGCAGCCATGCTGGTGCTGTTACAGCTCTGTTTTGCCCAGCCCTGGCTTGACTGAAGGGTAGGAGGGGTCTGCTCCTTTCCTCAGAGTGACCCCATCCCTTTTCAGGGAGGTGCGAGGATGCCAGCCTGCCTTCCGCTTGTTCTGTGCCAAGGCAGAGTCTGTCTCTGCTCACAGCCTGCACTGCCTGCTCCTCTGTCCCCGGGGGGATTGTGGAGGTGTGTGCTAATGCCTGAGAGGTGACCTTTGCCTCTGCTGTGTTTCCGAGACAGTTGAGCTGACAGCTTCTCTGTGATAGAGCAGTGAGCAATGCAGGAGAAGCCACCCCCTACCGACGGCACGGCGGGGCTGGGGCTGCCCTTTCCTGTCCCGGGGTGACTGAGCTTGGGATTCAGTAAATGTAAAAAATTAATTTTTAATGTCAGCTGGGGAGATAATGATTTAGGCAGCATCTCTGCTGGTGTTAACTAGGGGTAGAGTCTAATTGTCTAATTCCCATCTGAGGTAAGGAAGCCCTTTTTGGATTGCATGGTAAATAAGAAAGCATTGGCATTTTCCAAGCGTGAAAAGGAAGGTGTTTACAAGGAATTGGAGGCATTTTCTGAATGCATATTCTGGCAATAAGTGTTAGAAATGATGTTTATGTGGAGATCCGAGGTTACAAAGTCCAAGAAGAAAAGCTTTGAGTTGACCATCCATTTAAAAACCTCCATATAATACATGCTTGCTGCAGAAGCTGCTGCTGCTGCTGCAGAGAACATTAAGCAGAGTGGACCCAGCGTGAGACCAGCTGAATTATTCTGCAGGTACAAAGGGTGTTGGCTTCAGGCTTGGTTTAACTAGGACAGTCCCATTCAGGCTGCTCATTATTTGAGAGAAAAGCAGAAGGACTCTTCCCATCTCTGGATAAAACATAGCTAGGGGAGAGCTCTCCCAGCCTCACACCTGGAAACACAAAATGACCTTAACAAGTCTCCACTGCAGACAGTGGTAGCTAAAAAGTAAAAGCAGTCTGCTGGTGTTTGCTTAAACTTCCTTCTTTAACTGCCCAGCACACTTCATGTGACTTTATTCAGCTACCAAAAATGCTGCATTTGCTGCTTCTAAGTAATGCTACTACCACTTGTAATTAACTAACTGCTTCTATAGCCAGATAACATGTGGCTATTGATGTTTGATGAAAATGGGTAAGTTATCTATTAAAAAAAAAACCCCAGCAGTTCTTCACAATTTTCTGCCATAAAATACCCAGCTGGTTCTTCAGCTACGAAGTTGCTTAAGCACTGTGCAGGCTTGCAGCACACATGTCTGTAGAGCAAGAAGGGGACTGATTTTAGTATAAAAGTTGCTGTTGATTATCTTTTTTTGGTAGCCAGTTGAGTAGAATCAACTTCTCTTTGGGAAATTACCAAAAAGTCCAGTCACAGAGGATGATAAATCTATTAGTAGAACCAACATGTTCCTGCTCACTGATCTCACTCAGACGTTTTAATCACTTTGATTAAATTCTGCCCAGTCTACATGGTTGTAGTTCTGGTTCAGTGGCTTCCCCACGCTAGAGGAGAAGACAACACATGCTTGAGCCTGGTCCCTGGTGCACATCTGCTCTGGATCACCCCAGGGAGGTGACCCTATTTTGGACTATATCGTGGCCTTCTCTCTCTGATGTGGTGGAGGCCTTTGCCTGTGCCTGCCCAGTGGTTTCTTCATACTTGCCTGCCTGAAACAGAACAGCTTTGAATAACATTGGCCTGAAAAACACAAAAGCAGCTCTGTGGAGCCAGAGCAAAACTCACCTTGCTCAACAGCCTGCCTCTTAGCCAGGTCAACAGCCAGCATCTCAGGGAAGGAGGATGAGAGCACAGAGCACCAAGGGATGTGGCCCTCAAGCACTGTTTTAGTCTGCAGCACCACGTAGCCTTGGGTCTGCCTGAAATGCCTCTGCCTGCTGTCTTTGCATTCAGTAGTCCTCTGGGTTTTTTTTTTTCATTGCAATTTTGCAGGCTGTGATTTTTTTTCCCCCTGGCTTCTCCCCAGTTGTTTTCTTCTGTTCAGTCAGGTTCATCTGGCCACGCTTCAATTGTAGGGCATGTGTGTGCTGGTATAGATGAGCAAAGAGTAATTGGTACAATAATGTGAATATCAAAACTGGTTCCTAAAGCTAAAGGATGAGAGGTGCAGGATCGTTAAGCTGAGTGCTCTGAAGAGGGGTTCAGGGTAGACTGACAAGGACTTTCTTTGCACACCTAATGGTACTGAAGATTTAATGGGCAGTACTTGGAGGCAGAATTTATTCTTCCATGCTACTGATGCCCTCATAAGTTGTGAGTGGCAGACTAAAGTAGGCCATAAAGGAATGTGGAAGGGCCATCAATAACCAAGTAAGAAAAATTATATGCATCCCCTAAACACAGGCAGTGCTGATGACTGAGGTGCAGAAAGGTAATGGCAGGATATAGGCAGCTGACAAAAGGGCAGGGCTGGTGGCTGTTGAGGGCTGTTCCTCAGAGCCTCTGCAGGCATTGGCAGTGTTGGGCTGGGGAGTCCATTAAGACTCCAGAGTGATGTGGCACTTCTCATGGTTCCTCTTTCCTCAGCCAGGGTGTGAGAAAACCTGGTGCTATGCCAGTCAACAGCACTGCTGCTTGACCTGGACATTGTGGCTTTCGTGGTGGCATTAGACAGGACTTTGATCTGATTAAGACTTGCCTGAGAGTCTGCATAACTGAAACAATATTGGCTTCTTCTGGTGCAGTCTCCACTCAGTGCTCAGGGTGCTGAGAAAGGAATGTATTTGAGACGTTCAGTGAGCAGGGCTGCTGGTGCTTGCGTGGCTGAACTTGCTCATCCTTAAAGGGTGGTGTTCAGCTTGCAGAATGGCATCTGGGTCATTGTCACTGACCTGAGTGACCTGCATCTGACCAACTCCATCGAGTGCCTTGTGATGGAGTCACGCACAGAATCTTGTGATGGAGTCGTGCACAGAATCTTGGGATGTTTAACTGCACTCTTCATCCAAGCCCACAAACTTCCCTCTTTGCTGTGAGATGGCCAAACACTGCTGGTTCCACTTTGAGCAGAGTGGAAATAAAGCTAGAGTGAACTTTGCTGGTGTGCTGAAGGTCATGGCATGAAGCAGGGGCACAGCTAAGGTTATTATCTGCTGTTCATAACAGTGAGGTGTGCTGGTTTGAACACATTACCTGAATGTGCAATGGCTCAGACTTTAAAACTCTGCATTTGATAGGACATTTTCTGTAAATGTTGAGGAAAAAAAAGGCAGAAATTGTAGCTCTTGCTTCTGTTTCTTAATAAATACTCTTCATTTTCTCTGCTCCTCCACACTAGGCCTCTGACTTGGATTGAAGAAAGAGGACCAGGGATGAGACGCGAAAAGAAAATCAACTTCTGTTTCACAAGTGGTTGTCTGGAGAACTTCCCTCAAGCTCCGAGATCTGCTGTGGGACTCTTCATGCAGGACCAGAACCTCTTTGCCAAGAAACTGCTGGGCCAGGTGTCCAAGGAAGAGCTGGCTGCTGAGAAGTGGCGAGTTCTGCGGTGTCTTGACCTGGCAGAGGTGATCCAGCAGCACTGCGAACAGCCAGAGAAAATCTGCTCCTGAGACTGCTCCTAGGGAAGGAGGAGCTGGGCAGGCGAGAGGGCTGCAGGGCTAGGGCACACTGCAGCCATCAGGCAGTTGCTGATTTCTGTTTCCTTCTTTCTGACTAGTGATCTCTAGGCTCTCCCAGTGGGCTGAGGAGCCTGGGCTGTACCCTGTGCCTTCTGCTTTGCACCAAACGAAGCAGCATGACCCTGCTCAGCTGTGTTGCCATCCCTCCAGGCAGATAGCAACCTGGCAGCAACAAGCTTTCCTGTGACTCAGCTGGACGTGTCCCACAGTGGAGATCCTGCAGCACTGCAAATACTTGATTTGAATTTTCCCTCCTAGGGGTTAGAGGTTTTTTCCACTCTAGATATGTTTGAAAATGAGATGTGTCTCAGCAGCACTCATGCAGTATCATCCAAAAAGCAGCAGTGGATGAAATTGAGTTCTAGGTGACTTTAACACCTCTCCACTTGGATCTGCAGAACTTGTGCCACCACCCTCCTGACCTTTTTTCCAGATGCCTTGCATTGTTCCGTGTGTCTGTGCTAATTACTTTTGGTGCCTTTTTAGAGTTGGTGGAGGTTTTTTGGTCTGATTTGAGGGGGTTTTGCTTGTTTTGAAGGGGTGGGGTTGTTTGGTTTTGGGGGACGTGTTGTTTGTTTTGGCTTTGTTGTGGTTGATTTGCTTTGGGGTTTTGGTTTGAGGCTCTTCTTTGGTTGAGTTTTGTTGTTGTGGTTCATTTGGGTTGGGGTTTTTGGTTTGGGGTTCTGCTTTGGTTGTGTTTTGTTGTTTTGTTCCCCCACCCCACTGGAAATCACAGAATGGTAGGGATTGGAAGGGAATCATCTAAGTCCAACCCACCTGCTAAGGCAGGGTCGCCTAGATCAAGCTGCAGAGGAACACATCCAGGTGGGTTCATCTACCATCAGATGGAGTCCATGTTGGTATTGAAGCAGAGCAGACGAAATATCTTGTCTCCTGATAGATGCCATGTTGACTTCACTCGCTAAATTTCTCTGGTGCCCTGTGCCAACACAGAAATCTTTTTCCAGCAGAGATTAGAACAGTACATCAAACTAATGCATCGCCTGCCTGTTTCTCCTGCATCTCAATGCTTTTCTCCCCTATTTTTTTTTTTTTTTGCACTGGAAGCAGCATATTGCTGCCTTTCATTTGTGGTCTGTATCTAATTCAGCATGCGAATGGATCACTACTGAAAAGAACATACATCCTGCCTTTAAGGAAAAAACAAAAAACCCACAACTAATGCACTCCTGGAAGCACTGAAATTCGCTAGAAATAGTGATAAAATTAGAATAGAACTGTAGAAAACGGAGCAGTTGGCAAATACAGCCATGCAGTTATGGCACATGACACCTGTGGGGATGGCTCTTTAGCATCTTGCAGTAGTCCCAGGGTCATGTCTGAAGACATTATCATGAGGAAGCATTTTGGTCTTAGGACAAACCTAAAGAGCCCACAAACGTATCAACAGCTTCTCTGTTTGCATGTTGCTTTCTAGTTACAGCATCTGGTGGTGCTGTATTAATGCAGCAGCAAACTTCAGTCTCTGCAGTTGTTCTTTCAGACACTGAACCATAATTTTTTTCCACGTTGCCACTTGGACACTTCTTTACTACAGGAGCTTACATGTTGTGAGTGTGTATGTAATTACAGCCAGTCCCTATGGATGGGGAAAAAAGTCTTCTTTTGGGTAGGTCATGTTCATTCACAAGTTGGATACAGTTCAGTTAGTTGGGAATGGGGAAGGAAAGACTCTTTTTTTCCCCCAGATCAATCAAATTTTAAGAGTACCTGCAGCTTGATATGTGGGTGAATTCTGCAAATGAAAATTATTTCAATCTACTCCAACTGTTAGTCAGTGAAAACTCTGCTACTGACTTCAGCAGATTGAAGTCCCTGTGGGTTGGCAGCAGATCTGTGCAGGCAGATCATGCACTTGTCCACCCAAATGGACTCCTTACTGAGCACTCACAAGGATTTCAGCAGCGTGGTGGACATTGCCTGGGCACATCTGATGCTGTGTGAGAGGGGAAGAGCGGGTTGGTGGCAAACTGCAGAACGTCCATCTGGGATCAGAATGAAATTAGAACCTGCTGTATGTGTCTGTCTGCTGTGTGTGGCAGCACACAAGAGCCCTGGTTTTTGGCAGCCTCCTGGCTGTGCTGATGGGGTGGATACCACTTGTTTACAGGATAACAATGGCTAGCTGGGGAGGGAGGGCAAAGGGAAGGGAGATTCACACTCCCCAGGAATAGGCATCCAAATTAGCATCACGTCTCCCTAGGTGCACTCTGCAGCTGCTGTTGAGAGCAGTCTGCCTCTAAGAAATGGAGAACAGACTCGTGTGAGCTCTGTAGAGCAGCAGTGTAACATCCTGCAGTGAATCACCCTCTGGAGATGCTTGTTTCTGTAGAGAGTGCCTGGGGAAATTAGCTGCTTAATTGGAGCTAGGGAAGGCAGCTGCCTGGAGATGGATATGCTGTGCTCTCCTTCAGCCCCCTCCCATTCCTCCCAGCCAACCTGCTGCCTGCCCTGCTCCTGGGAGCCTGCAGCATTCAAGTGGATCGCTCTTCCTTTCTTCCTTTCTTCTTCCTTTCTTCCTTTCTTCTTCCTTTCTTCTTCCTTTCTTCTTCCTTTCTTCCTTTCTTCCTTTCTTCCTTTCTTCCTTTCTTCCTTTCTTCCTTTCTTCCTTTCTTCCTTTCTTCCTTTCTTCCTTTCTTCCTTTCTTCCTTTCTTCCTTTCTTCCTTTCTTCCTTTCTTCCTTTCTTCCTTTCTTCCTTTCTTCCTTTCTTCCTTTCTTCCTTTCTTCCTTTCTTCCTTTCTTCCTTTCTTCCTTTCTTCCTTTCTTCCTTTCTTCCTTTCTTCCTTTCTTCCTTTCTTCCTTTCTTCCTTTCTTCCTTTCTTCCTTTCTTCCTTTCTTCCTTTCTTCCTTTCTTCCTTTCTTCCTTTCTTCCTTTCTTCCTTTCTTCCTTTCTTCCTTTCTTCCTTTCTTCCTTTCTTCCTTTCTTCCTTTCTTCCTTTCTTCCTTTCTTCCTTTCTTCCTTTCTTCCTTTCTTCCTTTCTTCCTTTCTTCCTTTCTTCCTTTCTTCCTTTCTTCCTTTCTTCCTTTCTTCCTTTCTTCCTTTCTTCCTTTCTTCCTTTCTTCCTTTCTTCCTTTCTTCCTTTCTTCCTTTCTTCCTTTCTTCCTTTCTTCCTTTCTTCCTTTCTTCCTTTCTTCCTTTCTTCCTTTCTTCCTTTCTTCCTTTCTTCCTTTCTTCCTTTCTTCCTTTCTTCCTTTCTTCCTTTCTTCCTTTCTTCCTTTCTTCCTTTCTTCCTTTCTTCCTTTCTTCCTTTCTTCCTTTCTTCCTTTCTTCCTTTTTCTGCTGAGTACCACTGGGGGTTGTGTAGCAGAGCTGCTGGGTGTCAGCCTTCAAACGTGCATTGTTTAAGTGGATGTCGAACCCACCTGTGTGCAGAGCAGCCCCAGGGACACCTCTGGGGCACTGGAGTCCCCTCCCTGCCAGCACAGAGGCTGCTCCCCATGGATGGGACTCAAGGCCACCGAGGACCAGCAGCAGGAGTGTGGAGAAGCCCTGCCAAGGTAGGTGGTTAAGCTCAGTGCTGCAGAGGACAATCACCCCCTGAGGCTGTGAGCCTGCAGAGCTCTCTGGCACTGGCTGTGCAGCCCCAGGCCACCTCTGTGCAGCTCCAGGCCACCTCTGTGCAGCTCCAGGCCACCTCTGTGCAGCCCCATGCCACCTCTGTGCAGCCCCATGCCACCTCTGTGCAGCTCCAGGTCACCTCTGTGCAGCTCCAGGCCACCTCTGTGCAGCTCCAGGTCACCTCTGTGCAGCTCCAGGCCACCTCTGTGCAGCTCCAGGTCACCTCTGTGCAGCCCCAGGCCACCTCTGTGCAGCTCCAGGCCACCTCTGTGCCGCACAGGCCTGGCCAGGAGCTGTGCTGGGTGCCTCAGAGGAAGGCAGAACACCCCTGGGGACGTTTGGATTCCTCGGTGAGGGCACAAAAGCCCTTCCTGCCCTAGCTGCAGGGCACCAGAGGCATCTGCCTGGGGCAGGAGCAGTGAGCAGGAGCCCAGCCCACGGGATTGATCACTTTTGGCGCTTCTGTCATCCACAACCTCCCCGAAGGTGTTGAGGCCCAGGCTGGATGAGGCCCTGAGGGACCTGTTCCAGTGTGAGGTGTCCCTGCCTGTGGCACAGGGGGGCTGGGACTGGCTGGGCTCTGAGCTCCCTTCCCACCTAATGCATTCTGTGATGCTGTGGGTGACCCTTCCTCACCTGGGGAAAGGAGACCAGTGCTGGGTTAATGGTTGGAGTTGGTGATCTTAAAGCAGAAGGCTCCTGTGCCCTGAAGATGAACTCTGTTTCCAAGCTGGCTCTGCTCTCCAGGGAGATGAACCTCCACCTGCATTGTCACAACTCCAGAACCGAGGTCTGCCAGCCCCATTCCCACTGCCTTAACTGGAGTTAGCTGACCAAAATGTGAGTGCTAATGTGGAACGTGCCTGGGAAAGGGATGGAGACAGCTCTTGCATCACATTTTTAAGGCTCAGTTGGTATGTGCAGAGGCCATCACGTTCCCTAGCAGCCCTTCCTACTGCACCTCTTAAGTCCATCCACCAGCTGAGCCAGAAAAGCATCAGAGACTTTGATCTCCTCTAAGTCTGCTCCAGGCGTGACAGAGGAGCACCCTCCCTCCTCAATGCCCTGAAGTGATGGCAACTTAATCTGGAAGTTTTCTTCCAGATGACAAATTTTGACTGAGTATAGCAGTGGGATCTGGCAAAGGAATAATTTGTAAGTAATTGGAAGCATCAGAACGTGTTTAATAATGTGCAGTTCTGCAGATTATGTCTAATGTGAAAACCTGACAAACTCCCAGCTGCCATGACAGCTTTGTCACAAAAACTGTGCACACTTTTGTATGGAAATGGTGACACAAGCGCTGCGTTTCAGCAGCAGATGAGGTGGTACTGGGGGCAGGGAGGGAATTTGACATTTTGAAAGGGAAAATCTTACAAAAAGGAAGGGAAGAGGGATTTGAGATGAAGGAGGTCAGCCTAGGGCCTCTGTGGGCTGGAGGGACTGGGAGGAGAAGCTGCAAGCAAGGGCCCAGGTTATTGGTGGACATGAATAGTTCTCAGCAGGAGGACATCAAGAAAAGACTTAGAAGCTGATCAGAATGAGAGTGGCAAGACTTCCAGATAAGAAGCATAAAAATAGCTGTTAAGAGAACCGTGTGCCAAGTTCCTATGTACCAGACAGCACCTTGCTTACTGGCAAATTTAGAACATGGGAGGGGTGGAATGCCCAAGGGGCATCTCTAGCTTGGTGAGTGCAGTAACAGGCTGTCGTTGGTGCTGCTGGCTGCAGACAGGCTGTGTAAAGACAAGGAAGAAGGCTCAGATGGGCAAAGGATCCAAATTACTATGCTTATTTCTTAATTTCTGTTTCACTGAGAGGCAAGGGAAAAAAAGGAGCCTTGCTGGAGAAGCTGCTGGGAGCTCTCCTTTCCACTCATCAGCCCCAGTGAAAGAAGTGGCAGTGGCCTCTCTGGCTCTTTTCCCCAGGCAAACCTCCCTGCTGACTGGTGTGCTGCATCTTCTGCCATTCTGCATCACTGGCGTTCAAAGTAAGCCAGAGGGACGAGACCCTGGAGTGAAACGGGATTGGAAGAGTAGGGACCAGGGAAGGAAGGACTCACCAGAGAGGCTGCATTTAAGGGAAAGAGCAGATAAAAGGCAGATCTGGAAATTCTGATACTTTGTTCCCCTCGAGGCCTAATTTAGCAGCTTAGTAACCCTGCAGAAAGAAAATGATGAATTGGGAGCCTGATATTCAGCAGTTCCCAGGGAGCACAAGTCCTGGACTGGTGACAGTGACACTGCCTTGACTTTGCAGAGGTAGGCAGCAACCAGCTGAGCAGCCCCCACAGCTCCTGGCCTGGGCAGTGGTATGGCAATGCCATTCAGTGCCAAGAGAGCTGGCAAGGCTCAGGGAACACAGAAATGCCCTTTACTTGTGACTTCTCCCCACTGCCTTGCCCTGCACATCCCCAGTAGAGACTGTGGGGCAGCACGGCCCTGAGTTTGCTCTCAGGCCTGGAAAGGACAGATCCTGACGCATAAAAACCAAGAACAAACCAATTTTATGGTTGGCAGATGGCACCTATTGAGCTGGCATCTAGAAAAGCAAAGGTGCTGCAGCGTGAGAGCCCAGCTGGCTCCATCTCTCTGCAATTTCTAGTTGGGATGAATCCCTTCATTAGTCCTAAAACCTCTGGGGAGCAGTTCTGCTCAGTGAGTTGTTGCAGCAGGACATGGTGTGCACACACAGAGCAGGCTGTACCTTAGATTGGTGCTGACTTCAGAGGCTGCTTACGTGAACCTCTTGCCCGGGTTTGATTGTGCTCCTCTACTTTTTCCCAGGGGAAAGAAAGGGAGAGGGATCAGAGGAACTGCACAAACCCATCAGCTTCCTCTTTCCTGCCACATGCAAGGTTTTACAGGTGCTTTTCCCCTCCACTTTCTTCTTTCAATGTGCTCAGCAGCTGAGCCTCAGAAGTGGTGAGAAAACATTTCTGAAACGCCAACTGTGTGCAAAGATGTGGTTAGGAATTCCCTTGCTTTTGGCTGTCTAATCTGTATTTCAAAGTGTGGCCAGCTGCTTTGAAGTCAGAAATGGTCTGGAACATTTAGGAGGTTAATATTGGGTTGATGAGAGAATCACCTCTGTGCTAGACCCAGTCAGTGAATTCTCCATCCTCACATCTCCCCTTCCTTCCGTCCCATTAGCCAGGGTGTCACAAAGCTGTGTGTTTCCCTCTGAGTGCAGAGAGGCAATTGTGGCTGGTTCCACCAGACCAAGACTGAGCTATGATGATTGTTGCTTCTTGAATATCCAGGCTAAATTGCCCTCTCTTTCTCTCTTTCTCTCTTTCTTTCTCTCTTTCTCTCTTTCTTTCTCTCTTTCTCTCTTTCTTTCTCTCTTTCTCTCTTTCTCTCTTTCTCTCTTTCTCTCTTTCTCTCTTTCTCTCTTTCTCTCTTTCTCTCTTTCTCTCTTTCTCTCTTTCTCTCTCTTTCTCTCTTTCTCTCTCTTTCTCTCTTTCTCTCTTTCTCTCTTTCTCTCTTTCTCTCTTTCTCTCTTTCTCTCTTTCTCTCTTTCTCTCTTTCTCTCTTTCTCTCTTTCTCTCTTTCTCTCTTTCTCTCTTTCTCTCTTTCTCTCTTTCTCTCTTTCTCTCTNTCTCTTTCTTTCTTTTTTTTTTTTCTTTTTTTCTTTTTTTTCTTTTTTTCTTTTTTTTTTCTTTCTCTTAAATCCTCCTCCCTCCCCTCTCCTGCCATGAATCCCTGCCTTTATTTCAGGAGAGCATGATTGCTTGGCTATGGTCTTTTTGCTTCTCCCCCCTCTCTTGTCTTTGGCTGTCTCCACTTCCCATCCTGCTCCCCATGTCTCTCCCATTGCCTCTCTTGCTCCCTCTCCTCCCTGCTGTCTGTTGCCATTTACCGATGCAGTCAGGCTGGAGGGAGGCAGGAAGGTGTCTCTGCTTTCCCAGGCTTGTCACGCCTGCAGGTCAGCACCTGCTCTCTGGAGGAAGGATGATATTACTGAAGCCTCCCAGCAAAGAAAAAAAAATCAATCTTTAATCTCATCAGCACATGGCAATGAGGGGAATGACTGAGTAATTAGATAACACTAAGTCTTTCAACTTGCTTTGCCTGTGTGGTGTATGGCAAACTCTTGATTGTGGAATCGAGCAGTTGCATTTTGCTGTTGCTGCTTGCTTCTTTCCTGGGGTTTGGGTTGGTGAAGGGTTTGTCCTGTATCTGTGTTCACTGACTGAAATGAGCATGTCTCATAAATCCCATCAATTGCCATTTCTTGCCTCCCAGGGCAAACTCTGCCCTCCAGCAGAGGCTTGCTTCTGGCACACAGATTGCCTTGGGTGCTTTCCAACACAGGGAAAGGAGGGGTTAGAAGTGGCAGGAAAAGCAGAGACAGTTTTGATCCTTTACCATGGTGAGGTGTGGGCTGTCATGGGTTTGAAATGGAATACCCCTGACCTGATCAGCAAGATTGACCTGATCAGCAGAATGGTTCTTACTCTCAGTAAGGTTTAGGTTGGATAGTAGGAAAAATTTCTTCACAGAAATGGTTCTGAGGAACTGGAACAAGCTGCCAGGGAGGTGCTGGAGTCACCATCCCTAGAGATATTTAAAAACAGCATGGATGTAGTGGTCAGGGCTGTGGTTTAGTGGCAGTGGCTTAGCAGTAGTGGTGGCATTGTGAGTCTAGACAGGCTGGACTCAATTATCTCAAAAGTCTCTTCCAACCTCAAAATTCTCTGGTTCTATGATTATTCAAGGCTCTGCAGGCAACCAGCATAACTCAGGGGAGGGAAAGACATACATAATGCAAATCATAAATGATTTAGGCCAGAAGACCAGATCTGGTGTGTTAATCTTTGAAGAACACGTAAGGAGATCTCTGTTGAGAGCAGGAGAAGCTGGAGAGAGCAGTGGGCTTGCTGAAGCCTGGCCTAGCTCTGTGCCAGGTCTCTCAGGTACACTGTGCCACAGCTGCAGGCAGCTGAGAACTGGTTGATGCACCCATCAGAAAACCAACCTGATGGTCTGGGACTGTCCCTGAGGACAAAGGCCACCACTAAGGGAGGAGTGAGAAAAAGCCAAGAGTGTACTTACTGTCCTTCCTCTTCCCGTGCCCTGCAGCATCTCACTGGAGTTGCCTATCCTGCAGGAAAACGTTGTCATCCTAGGGGTGTGCAGCATCCTGGAAGCAAAGGCTGCTGATGACAAACAGCATCCCTGTAGAAGTGGCTTTGCAAGGAGGAGCAGAGTGGTACCTGTCTTGTGCCCGCGCCGGCTGCGCAGGTCGTGCCTGCAGGCCTGCAGGTGTTCCACCTTCAGCAACCTGTAATTCTTTTGGAATCATTTTCTCCCCCATTCTGGGCTATGAATATAAATGGCATTTCTGGCTTCGGGGCATTTGGACAGGCTCCATAGATATTCAACACACAAATCCATCACAAACACTGTGTCTGCCAAAGCTCACGCCTGGATCTTGCTCTCGACTGTGCCTTGCTGTCCTCTGCCTCACGTTAGCAGCGTTGACAGCAGAGTTGTGTGTGTGTGTGTCCCCTGAACCTCCCCTGGTGCACTCTGACAGCAGAGTTGTGTGTGTGTGTGTCCCCTGAACCTCCCCTGGTGCACTCTGACAGCAGAGTTGTGTGTGTGTGTGTCCCCTGAACCTCCCCTGGTGCACTCTGACAGCAGAGTTGTGTGTGTGTGTGTCCCCTGAACCTCCCCTGGTGCACTCTGACAGCCGAGTTGTGTGTGTGTGTGTCCCCTNACAGCAGAGTTGTGTGTGTGTGTGTCCCCTGAACCTCCCCTGGTGCACTCTGACAGCAGAGTTGTGTGTGTGTGTGTCCCCTGAACCTCCCTTGGTGCACTCTGACAGCAGAGTTGTGTGTGTGTGTGTCCCCTGAACCTCCCCTGGTGCACTCTGACAGCAGAGTTGTGTGTGTGTGTGTCCCCTGAACCTCCCCTGGTGCACTCTGACAGCAGAGTTGTGTGTGTCCCACAGCAAGCTGAGGATTGTGCCATGGCCCCCAACACAACAACAACAAACTTCAGGAGGGGGCCCAGAGGAGCCACAAGGATGGTCAGAGGGCTGGAGCACCTCCACTATGGGGACAGGGTGAGAGAGTTGGGACTGTTCAGCCTGTAGAAGAGAAGGCTCTGGGGACACCTTATAGGAACCTTCCAGTACATGAAGGGGGCTACAAGAAATCCAGAGAGGAATTTTTCCCAAGACTTAAGTGCTAGGATGTTGGCATTTGGACCCCAGGGCGTTCTCTACTGGGCAGCTTGGCAGCTGCTCTGCCCCCAGGCCTGGAGGTTTGCTTGGGCTTGGTGTGAACCAAGTGCAGGACCTGGCCTGCAGGTTACTCCTGACCAAGTGCCCCACAGTCCTTCCGGAAAGCTAACTGCTGAGTTTTTGCACGTGTGAATTGTTTCTTTAGAAAGGATTAGCAGCAAATGCTGTGGTAAGCCCAGGGCTGCTGGGTCTGCCCTTGCACTTGGGCAGGAGCCCTCCTGCTAGATGATTGATTTGCAAAGCTACTTTGTGGACTGGATTTGTGAGGATGATCTGGTTTAAAAAAACAACTAAATCGGCTGAGGGGGAAAAGTTTACTTGTTTTTAATTCAGATGGGTTCATTATTCATGCTTAACAGGAGAGCTTTACAAAGTCAGGGGGGCACAAGCAGGAGGGAAGGATGGAGCAGCGCAGGGAATGGTCCCAGCTGCCTCAAGCAGTTCTGTGGGGCCTTGGCTTTAGCCTCTGTTGTGAGCTCAGCTTCTGGAAACACAGCAGGTCTCACTCTGCTCCAGGGATTTTCTTTTTTACAAGCCATTGTTCTGGGTTTGAACTGAAAGATGTAACTGTTAAAGGCTGATGCTTTTCCAGCAAGCATATCCATTAAATAAATTTTAAAAAAGACTCTTAGCTTGAGAGAAGGTTAAAATATGTAGTTTTTCTTTTTCTTCCTCACATTCAAAACCTGTGTTTTAACTCACAATTTCTCTGAGCTCATCTTAGAGATCAGAGGGAGGGATCCCTGTTGAGGTGGGTAGTGGAACAGGTCACGTTAGGGGGCAAAGTCAGTGGTCACTTCTGACCTTCTGCACTTCAACTTTTGTGCCAGCTGCCCAGAAGGCAGGCAACAGAAGTGAAAGAAAGGCAGAAGTAAAAGCTTAGCTGTTAGAGGAGCAATAATCCTGTCTCTCTGTCACTGTTGGTGCCACAGTTGTACCAGATCCATGGCTTGGCAGCAGGGGGGTGGCCAGAGCCCAGGGCTCAGCCCAGAGAGGCTCCGTGTGTGCTGACACCAGGGCATTGATGGAGGCAGGCTGAGGAGCAGCCTGAGAAGGAGCAGGCAGCCTCCTGCCCGTGGGTGAGTGTCGTGGTGCCTGGGAAGGCAGCCCTCATTTCTCAGGCCTGGCTGCAGTGTCTGGAGCATGTGAAATTGCTTTCTCCTCTTCTTTCCTTGTTTTCTTGTGTCTTGGGAGATGACTGAGCTAACAGTCTGCCTCCTCCTAATGAGGCCAGAGTACATTGGAATTATCTGTGGGTATCAGTTAATAAACAGCAGAATAAAAGGCCAAGAGCTGTCTGAGGGTGATGCGTGTCAGATCTGCACAGAGCAGCAGCTCCTTTCTGCTCGGGGTGGGAGCGGAGAAGGCGAGAGCTGGGGCAGGAGAGTGCAGCCTGGTCAGACACCTCCTGCAATTAAGCTAAATTGCCTGGCTCTGTTGCCTTCCTTCCCCAGCTCAGAAAGCAAAGCTCTGATCTGCTGTCAGCCTAATGAGGCTGAGCTGTGTGGAGGCAGGTTTAGTGTAGGCTCTGCTGTGGTGGAGCAGAGCGATGTCAGAGACAGCTGCAGCAGCAGGGACGGCAGCAGCTCCCCTCCTGCTCTAAGAGAAGGTTATCACTTCTGATTGATGGCCTGAGAGGCAAGAGGAAGGCATTGAGCAGTTACCACTCTTACAGGCTGATCAGTATCTGAAGGGCAAGCGTCAGGAGGATGGAGCCAGACTCTTCTCAGAGGCATCCAGTGACAGGGCAAGGGGCCACAGGCACAAACCAGAACACAGGAGTGTCCCACATAAACGTTCTTGAGTTTGAGGGTGGCAGAGCACTGGAACAGGCCTCCCAGAGAGGTTGTGGACTCCTCTAGAGATTTTCAAAACCCACCTGGGCAAAATCCTGTGCGACCTGCCCTGGGTGACCCTGCTTTAGCACAGGGGTTGGGCTAAATGATCTCCAGAGACCTCTCCCAATCCCCACTGTCCTGTGATGCCACTCAGCTCAGCAGGAGATAGGAGCAACATAAACAAAAGTGGCTTTTCCTTGGTACCCTTTTTTGATTGTTATGTCAGGTAGACCTTGTTGCACTGCATCTCAGTCAGGCTGCCCAATGCTTTCCCTCAGGAAAACCTCTTCTCAATTGCTTCAGGCAAATCTTAACCATTTGGTCTGTATCTTTCCACACCAGATACCTGGCTCAGACTCAGCTGTTTTGGAAAATTTCCAAGCCAAGCCATTGTGGTCCAAAAGGGCTTTTGGTTGTTGGCTGCTGAGGTGTTAGCTGCAGAATAGACATTATTTTGCCCATGATAAAAATATTTTTTCCCCTTTTTTTTTTTTTTCTAATACTTGGAAGTGAGAAGGCTGTATTTGCTGTGTCTGTGGCCAGCAGGTCAAGGGAGGTTCTCTTCCTCAAGGAGGAGACAAGAACGTGTCCAATAGAGGCTGCTCTAGTGGGAGGTGTCCCTGCCTATGGTACAGGGGGCTTGGAGATGGCTGAGCTTTGAGATCCCTTCCAACCTAACCTATTTTATGATTCTATGAACTTCATCAGTGCCTTCCAAGCCCTTCCACTCTATGATCCTGTGGTGATCTGCTCAGATTTGGCAGTGTTATAAACTCCTGGAGAAAAATTCATTTTAAAAACCAAGAGAAGTGAGCAGCGACCTTCCCTTGCCAGCTGAAGGGTAATGGGATGCTGTGCTCCCAGAGTAATTGAGCAAATAATTATGCACTGTTTGTTTGCTGCGTCTGCTCTTCTGTTTTCAGCAGAGAGCTTGCTCGTTTCTGGGTTTCTCTGCATGTTTGGGTGGCAATAGTGAAGGCAGCTTACCGGTCTCAGCTCCTAAAGCAGTGAGGAGATGCTTTGCTGAGAGTAAGGGCTGCAGAATTTGGCCCTCAGTGCGTAACTTGAGCCTGTGTCCATAACGCAGGACTGCATTTAATGTTGCTGGTCCCGGGGCATAAAACAAAGGGGAAGGGCCCTTCCCTCCTCCGGGAAAGCACAGCAATTAGTCAAAAGCAATTGTGTGTAGAGGACAGGTACTGGTGGCACTGGAAATCTCTTGTTTGCATCTGTTTGGAGCAGGCAGCCTAGGAACGGTGGCATCCGGTTCATTGGTGTGGCTGCTGAAGCTCTGCTAGCAGGCATTATGCATGGTCTTTGATTCTTTCTGCATCTTCACATCCCCATGGTTACTGTTTGATTAAACTCCCATCAAAGAAAAGGCAAATTATGTTGTTAGTTGTTTAACCCTAGGGGGAAAGGGCTCTGCGAGTGAGAAACCAAACTCTGCTTCATGCGGCCACAAAATCTCAAATACTTCTTCAGGTAGAATTCCCACTTAGAGAAAAAGGGAGGAAAAAAAGAGTTTTTATCAGACCATGCACGATGTGATCTTTTATTTTGCTCCTGGTATAAGCTTGTCATTCCTTGGTTTATTTTTTCCCCCATCTGTTGACTGGAGCTGCCTGCTTGAAAAAGAAAAAACAGTTTAAGGTTGCAAATTATATGAATTTATTAGTAGTATAGAATCAGTGAGGGTTAGAAGGGACCACAAGAATCAGCCAGTTTCAACCCCCCTGCTATTGACAGGGACACCCTACCCTAGATCAGGCTGCCCACAGTCTCATCCAGCTTGGCCTTAAGCACCTCCAGGGATGAAGCTTCCACCACCTCCCTGGGCAACCCCTTCCAGAGTTTCACCACCCTCATGCTGAAGAACTTCTTCCTAACATCCAGGCTGAATTTCCCCATTTCCAGCTTTGTTCTATTCCTCTCAGTCCTATCACTACCTGACATCCTAAAAAATCCCTCCCCAGCTTTCTTGTAGCCCCCTTAAGATATTGAAAGGCCACAATAAGGTGACCTGGAAGCCTTCTCTTCTCCTTTTCCTCTCCTTCTCCTCTCCTTCTCCTCTCCTTCTCCTCTCCTTCTCCTCTCCTTCTCCTCTCCTTCTCCTCTCCTTCTCCTCTCCTTCTCCTCTCCTTCTCCTCTCCTTCTCCTCTCCTCTCCTTCTCCTCTCCTTCTCCTCTCCTTCTCCTCTCCTTCTCCTCTCCTTCTCCTCTCCTTCTCCTCTCCTTCTCCTCTCCTTCTCCTCTCCTTCTCCTCTCCAAGTGCCCCAAGTGCCTCAGTGTCTCCTCATAGGATAGCTGAGGGAAATGGGGTTGTTCACCCTGGTGAAAAGGAGGCTGAGGGGAGTCTCCTTCTCTGGAGCCTTTCCAGGCCTGTCTGGATGTGTTGCTGTGTGTCCTGAGCTAGATTGTCTGGTCCTGCTCTGGCAGGGGGGTTGGACTCGATGATGTCTTTGGGTCCCTCTCAACCCCTGACATCCTGGGATCCTTGGGATAAAAGCAGAATGAGGAAGGCATGTCCTGCAGGAGAGCAGAGAGGGCTCCCTGGGCTGGGATGCTGCTGGAGTGAGAGGCAGCTGCGACTGAGCACACTGCAGGGAGCAATTTCTTCTGCTGTGCTCAGGAAAGCAATCTTCAGCACTGAAACAAGACAAGAGCAGACTGAGAATTCATCTGCTTGGTGTCATGTAGAAATGTTATCCCTCAGGAACACCCCTGTGAGACTGCATCCCGAGGGGCTCAGCTCATGTGGGTGAAATGAGGCAAGAGTGCTTCCCCTGCACACCCAGACTGTGACACTCTCTTCTTTGATGACTTCGTTTGCTTTGCAGAGATGAAACTTGTAAAAGTCTGGTGCATACTGTGTGCTGCTGCCAGGGCAGAGGCACTTGCCCCGGGGTGTGCTGATTGCCTGTGTCCCTCCCAAAGACAGCACTATAGCAGTAAACAAATGCCCCGGGAAGGCTCACCGCAGCACCAAAGAGCTTTGGAACTGCATCACAGTGTACAGAGTAATTACAGAAAAAACCCCAACCAACCCAAACCCCCAGATGAAGTACAGAGCTCCTTGCAAAATGCTACTGGGTTAAACACTGCTGCCATCTCCTCCTCCTTTCCTCCTGACCTGTCCTTTCATCTCAGCACTAAGTGCCCACTTTCTTTAAGTAGCTTTTTATCCTAACCAGCTCTTCTAATTGACAAAGCTGCTTGAACTCGTTTCTTTTTGTTGCCTGTCTGCACCAGAAGGTTTTAATGCTTCATTCCTTGTAACCGAGCAAGCTTTCTGGACTCTGCTTGCATTGCTTCAAGCAGCAGGGCAATGGTCTCCTGAACCCAACAATTCCAACTTGGCTTCTTCAGCCAAAAACCAAACAAAATCTGTGAGTTTGGGGAGTAAGAGAGGGAGAAGAGTCACTGTAAGCAAGACACGGTCTGCAAGGCAGAGCAAACACAAGCAGAGAGAATTTGGCTTCGTTTCTCTCCGGGCTGAGGAAGCTGCCTGATGCTCTGCCTCCCCACAAAGCGATCCTGTTGTTAATCCAGATGAGCAGCAGCAGCGAGCATCTCTGCATCGCAGGATTGCTTCATGGAAGTGGAGGGTCAGTGTAAAACTTCATTAAAATATAACCAGCAGCAAATAATACGCTTCTGCTGACATTTGATTGATTTAAATCCTCAAATTAGGAAAATTAAACCAGGGGTTAGCTCTGGAAGGTCTGTGAGAAGAGCACTGCCTGATACCTTACCCCTCTGTGCGCTGTGCTCCTCCGACAGATGGGCAGGAGGACTTCTTGGGGTCCCAGCTCAGTAAGGCTTTAGCACCACCAGCCATGGAGGTGGCCTGCAACATGGTCATGCCAAACACCCTCAAATTAGTCAAGCAGGGCTTCCACATTATCAAAATAAATATCACACTTCCAATTCAGTCTCTGGAGCCGAAGAACCAAATTGATTCCCTGAGCTGCGGGAAACAATGGCTGGGAGCCAAAGCCTGCTGAAACCAAGACAAAGATCCCCTGCTGACTGCAAGAGCTTGCTGGATCTCACCCAATGCCAGTAAGTGACTTTTTTATCTTTCTTTCTTTTAAAGTGAGTTTCTTTTTCCTACAGCAGCTTCAACCAATATTTCCCAACATGGCTACCTTTATGCCTGTGCTGTTGTTCTCGGGCCCGCAATGTCAGACTTGTCTTGTTTCCAATGCTTTATTGCATTGTCAGGGTAGTTATCTCTGTGGTTTCACAGAGTGAACTGACCTAGTTAAAATTAAAGGTTGCCAGCATAAATTAGATTAGGTTGGTCTAGTGATCTGAAAAACAGAATGCACTGTAACATGCTGTGTGTGTCTTCATTTCCACTAGCAAGAGTGGCTGGGTAAAAAGACACTGTTCACACTGCTCTGCCTGCAGCTCTGAGCACAGCCCTATGGGGACAAAACAAGACCAAAGTGTAGAATCATACGAGCAGTTATTTCCACTAGAAATATCATCATTTCACATTCCTTTTGAAATGCCTATGAATCCAGTCAGTAATAATGTAATACCATTTATTGCTGTTGAGGAGATTCCTGCCTTCTTAAGACTATCCATACTGGGAACTCTGAATCCCGAGGTGAAAAGAACCTCTTATCCCAAGCTTTGGAGACTGCAAGAAGTGCATATATTGCTCTTTACATCTTAGCACAGGTCTCTCATGCTACGAGGACAGGCTGAGGGAGCTGGAGTTGTTCAGCCTGGAGAAGACAAGACTCTAGAGACAACTAATAGTGACCTTCCCGTAGCTGAAGGAGACCTACAGGAAGGCTGCAGGGGCACTGTTTCCAAGGGCTTGCAGTGACAGAATGAGGGGTGATGGTTTGGAATTAGAGAGGAGTAGAATCATAGAATCAGGCAGGTTGGAAGAGAGCTCCAAGCTCATCCAGCCCAACCTCCTTCCCAGCCCTAGCTAATCAACCAGACCATGGCACTAAGTGCCCCATCCAGGCTTTGCTGGTTAGGGCTCCATCCCTGGGGATATTCAGGGTGGGACTCACCAGGGTTTTGGCAGCCTGATCTAGTGGAAGATGTCCCTGCTGACTGCAGGGCGATTGGACTAGATGACCTTTGGTGGTCCCTTCCAACCCAACCCATTCTATTCTTGAAGTAGGAATACAGCAGGCATAGCAAGGACAATGTGCAACACCAACCTCATCCACCAACAATTGTCATGAGTTTGCTTTTTTTCTAGGCACAGTGTAAAGCTTTGAGGAGGAGCTGGTGCTGGAATATGTCTGGCTCACTCTTCCTATGCTTGTCCTTAAACCTGGGGTTTGTGTGCATTGAAAAGCAGACTAATGCCTCCTTAAGACAGATATTTTGTCTTGTCAGCCCTGTTGTTCCTGTAAATACCTCTCACCACCACTCAAAAGACAAGAGGGTGATGGATAATTACCCTGAAAGGAGGCCAGAAGCACTTAGTCTTGGGAACTGCATCAGTCTTTGCAGGCAGAATCCCTGCAAATGTCAAAGTAAGACCTATTGATAATAATGCCCAGGTAATAATTAGTATAGACAGATGCTGGCATTGCCAATTGCTGCTGTGCGTAGCTCTGCAGCGTGCAGGGGAAGCTGGCTGGCTGGCTCCATGGCAAAAGCTGCATTGCTTTTGGGTGTTCCTCAGTGATTTACCCTAGACAACCTTGCTCTACCAGGGTGTTGGACTAGATGATCTTCAGAGGCCCCTTCTAACCCCAACCCTTCTGAGATTGTGTGACACCCAGCTGTCTATCATTCCACTGTCTAATGCAGGGATGAGTAAAGATTGCTCCCCCAGGCTGGAGAATACCAGCACTTCTACATGTGGGAGCAACTCCCCACAACTCTCTGGCAGACTCTAACTCATTCTTCACAAACCAGGTTATTTACCAATGCATGACTCAGGGCAGTGGTTCAGAGCAGGCACGAAGGAGCATCTCAGATGAGAAGAGCTGCAGTGGTGCTTCAGTAGGTGTGAGGTGTTTGTCCACACTGAGTAGCATTCGTGACTTGTTAAGGCCAAGCAAATAATAAATCACTGACTTCAGCAGGCTTTTCTGTTTACTAAGTCCATACATTTAGATTTACACAGTGAGCCAGAGTGCCAGAACCCATTGTAGGTTAGTGAGCTGATTCTCCCCAGCCAAAGGAGCTGACTTGATTTAGGTGCTAAGCAATATGCACAAGTAGAGCTTCCATCATGCAGGGCCTTTGCATGCTTCACTGCCTGCAAATATGCTTCCTTTTGCACTATTGCCAGGGAGAATTCCTTGGCTCTGGTCCTTAGCTCTCCCAAAGCAGATGCAGCAGATGGTTGGAGATATTCCTTTTAAGGGTGAAACCATCCATTATCTAGTATCTTCACTGAAGAGATCTTACACCTATTGAACCTACAACCCACTTGGCTTCTCTCTTCACTCGTAACATAAAGCCCTTCACTGTTCATGTTCCAGCACACCTAAAGCTTTCTTGCCCACAGTGTCTCAGGATGCATTTAGACAGCAGAAGTGATGCAGATGCCAGCACTCAGTGGTGCTGTGCTTCACGCTCCAGCAGCTCAGCACTGTGAAACTCAGCTCTGAGACAAGTGCTTGGAAACCCTGCCCTCGGGACAAAAACTACATTCGACCTCCTGTACTCCCCATTTGCCTTCCCTGACTCATCATCTCTCCTGAAAACCTCCTTGCCTCACGCTTCATTACCTCACATGAGCACATGAGGGACAAGGCTGTCCAGAGCTTAAACAACACCAGCCACAGGCTCACAGGATGTCAGGGGTTAGAAATGACCCAAAGAGCTCATCCAGTCCAGCCCTCCTGCCAGAGTAGGACCAGACAATGTAGCTCAGGGCGCACAGCAACACATCCAGACAGGCCTGGAAAGGCTCCAGAGAAGGAGACTCCACAGCCTCTCTGGGCTGCCTGTGCCACTGCTCTGGGACCCACACAGTCAAGAAGTTGCCTCTTGTGTTGAGCTGCAACCTGCTGTGCTGCAGCTTCCATCCATTGCTCCTTGGCCTATGGCAGGGAGCAGTGAGCAGAGCCTGTCCCCCCCCTCCTCACCCCCAGCCCTCACACACTTACAAACATTGATCCAATCCCCTCTCAGTCTTCTCTTCTGCAGACTAAGCAGCCCCAGGTCCCTCAGACTCTCCTTCCCAGGCAGTGCTGTAGTCCCCTCAGCATCCTCACAGCCCTGCCCTGGACCCTCTCCAGCAGATCCCTGTCCCTCTTCAACTCTGTTATACCCCATGCTGTCCATGCCATCCAGCTCTGCAGATCTGACTGCTCAGTGTTTTTGTCCCTGCCATCAAGACTGCTTCACAACCTTGGGCAGTAGATAGACTTTGTACTATTCAAGGGTCATCCACTGGACACACTTGCAGAGTGTCACTCAAGTGAGAAGGAAAGGTTACTCATCTACCATCACTGACCTATTCTCTGCTCTAATCATAGCATCAAAAAATGGCTTAGGTTGGAAGGGACCTCAAAGACAATCTAGTTCCAACTCCCCACCATAGGCAGGGACACCTCCCACTAGAACCTCCCTGTTGAATTTTCAGGAAGCCACAAGATCTGTGTAATCTTCTCTAGTTTTGTCTGCAGCCCTGTGAGTGAGGGTGGTAGCAGCAGCAAGATGTGAGAGAATAGGTAGATGGCAAATATTTAAGGCAAATATTCCCTGGCCAGGAGTATTTTAGTGTGTGGGAAAGAAGATGGAGACAGCATATCACAAAAGAAAAAAACAGGTTGATTAAAGGTTAAGTAATCTCCCTTTTCACAATGGAGCCCAGGAGGCTGTCCAAGGCTGCTGAAGCAGGCTGAGTGCAGAGCATCAGCACACAGGTCTTTTAACAACGCTGCCTATTTTCCACTTGGTTTACAGATCAGAGCCCCATCAGCATGGCTATGATTTCCTGTCATCCTGACATCAGTTGCATTTTATCCCTGGTGATTTCTAGAATACATCAAGCATTGATATATTTGGGTCTTTTTTTTTTTTTTTCAGTCCAGCAACAACAACTTAATCCTCTTCCCATTTCATTATGATACATGAAAACAGAGGCTGCTAGGGGGGGGAAACATGAGTTAATAGGAACAGTGCCTGTAGTTCCCAGACAACTGAGGCATTTTTCCACCTTTGTTGAATGGGATTCTATTTCTCACATTGGAATATCCAGGCTATAGCAGTAAACAAATTCTCAACATGCTACAGACAAAGTCAAATTGAAAGGAAAAAAAACCAAACCAAACCAAACTCCAAACAGGGAATGGTTAGAACTTTAAATAAGAAAGAAAACTCATACTAGGCAACTTGCTTCACCTTTTTTGTTGGACTTAAAGCTGAAATCTAAAGCCTGATTCTCCACTTGCCCTGGTTTTATATTTGGCCAATTGACTTCAGTGGAATTAATCCTAATGTACATTGGTATGAGAAGAATTTAGCTCAATAAGGTCTTACTATTCCAGAGTGTAAGCAGTGACATGGCAGAGCTTTTTATTCCCTGGCTAGGATGCTGCTGTAAGAGATGAAAGATGGTTGGTGGCACAGACAAGAAGAGGAGATAAAGTAAACATGAAGTGCTTCAGAAGGTTTCATTCCAGGGGGCTGATCCTCACAGGCCACAGGGGATGGCTTTGCATCTCCATTATGCCACCGTGTGCTCAGAATTCCATTCCCCAGGCATTTTCTCCAGAGTGCTCAGAGCTCACTGACAGTGTCCAGATATCCAACACACTCCTGCCAATGACCAGTTCCAGTTTTATAGTCTCTGCCAACATCCCTCCCTTTTCTTCACCTCTTCTCTTTTCACATTTAGGGAGAATAATCATGCCTTTAAGCCAAGTGGAAGAAATGAGCAGTGAGCAAAAAGCAAAAGCAGTGAGCAAAAAGCAGAGAGCCAGAGCATCCTTATCCACTGCACTGCCTAGGAAAGGCTCTGAAGAAGAGTTGGTAAGGTATGCTACATATTTATAAATTACAGCTGGGTTATGCAACCTCAGTGACAGCAGGCAGCAGCTGTGTGTTCTGTGCTTGGCCACAAGCACTGCCACCTCTTCTTGCCTTACCCAGCCTCTGTAGCAGGCTCTCCCTTTCCCAAGGGAGGATACCAACTGCATTTATCAGTCCCACAGCACTCCTGCTGCCTGGCTTGCAGGCCACCAGCAGTACACAGGTCACCACTAGGAACCTCTGGTTCAGGTCATCTCCACCTCTGTGCACCATACTGCTTATGTGCCTCTCTCTGCAGAGTCCCACCCTACTCCCTCTCCTCATCCCTTTTGCAGTTTCCAGACTCTGCTGACAAAATGTTGCCCATTTTCTGACCTTAACTCTGTCTGGCCGAGTTAGCTTGTTTCAGTTCATCTTCCTATCTCCTGTAGATGCAGTTCAGGCCCTTAGAATCATAGAATGGTTTAGGTTGGAAGGGACCTCAAAGCTCATCCAGTCCAACTCCCTGCCATAGGCAGGGACACTTCCCACTAGAACAGGTCACTCAAGGCCTCATCCAACTTGGTTCTGAACACTTCCAGGGAGGTTGTGGAGCACAGAGCACAGAATGGGATCTTCCATCTGTGTGCCAGTGTCTCACCACCCTCACTGGAAAGAACTTTCTCCTAACATCCAGTTTCAATGAGCCCTCTGCCAGCTTAAACCCATTCCTCCTTGTCCTGCTTCCCTGGCATATGTGATCACCTGCCTAAAAGATCTTTTCCTTCTGTCTCCTTACAAAGCATCTGAAGACAGCTTGGAAATCTACCACTCTGATTTGAGAGCATTTCATAGTCACCCGAGGCAGTGCAGGCTATGTCTAGCTCCAGCAGCGTGCATTTAAACTTCTAACTTTCCACTGAAATCAATAACAGCATCTCAAATAGGAATTCAAAGCCTAAATGCTTTGTTGGCTCTGAGCTTTGGGTCCTATAGCAATGCTCTGAAGGAACTTAACCTTCCTTAATCCTTCCACCAAGCCAATGTTTGTCCTCTCACCATGGACTGCAAACAGAGTTTGCATTTACCAATGATCCATTTTGCAGGGGAAAAAAAATAATCCCTCTGAGCTCCTGAGTTCTCTCACACAAAGCATTAGTATCTTTGCTGATGGGATAAAACTTCATTCTTGATTGAGAAAACTGAACAAAGAAGCATTTGATCTGATTGACACGGGGATGCTGGTTGCAGTGGGTAGTAGCCTTAATCAATAAGCTTCGTCCTTCGGCATACTAATGCTTAACCTGTGCTTGCTGCTGCTCAAAATAGAATCACAGAATGGTTTAGGTTGGAAGGGTCCTCAAAGATCATCCAGTTCCAACCCCCCTGTGTCATAGGCAGGGACCCCCACTAGAACAGGTCACTCAAGACCTCATCCAACCTCGTTCTGAACACCTCCAGGGAGGTTGTCTTCAATCACATTGAGTGATTCTGTGCTCCACAACCTCCCTGGGCAACCTCCTTGGAGGTGTTTCGGAGGAGGCTTCATGAGGCACTTAGTGCCATGGGTTAGTTAATGAGAAGGGTTAGGTGCTAGGTTGGACTCAATGATCTCAAAGATCTTTTCCAACCTGGCTCATTCTGTGGTTCTGTGGCACCTGTGCGTACATTGTTGGACAGTTAGAAGAAGTGGCCATGGTTCTCCAGAAGATCTTTTAAAAGAGGCAGAGGATCTGTGCCAAAAACCCCCAATGGGTAAACAAAAGCTTTGAATGAGCTGTGGGAGCTGCAGGAAGGTGACACTCTGAAGGGCCTGGCTGGCTATTGCTGTATTCATGAGTGTTTTTCTACCTGTTTTGAAGTGGAAAATGGTAAAGCACTTCCTCAACAGATATCAGTGATGGGTTGGAAGGCGGAGACATTTACTGCATATTTCATGCAGTTTAAAAGGGCTTTATTCTATCTAGTGGCAAAGGTTATTGATGGTTATATAATTATATCGTTTTTAAAAAGGCATCTCAAAATATATTTAAGGTGATCCTACACTTAAAATATGGAATTGGGAAAAAAAACAAAAACAAAAACAAAAACCAAAAAACAAAACAAAAGAAATTGACTCATTTTTAATAGCACCTGTGGCATGTTTTAATACATTTATTTAAGGTGATCCTACACTTAAAATATGTAGTTGGGAAAAGCCCCAACAAAACAACAATCAAAACAAAAGGAATTGACTCATTTTTAATAGCACCTGCGGCAGGTTTTAATACATTTTAAAAACTTAGCTGCATGTCATTATTTACAGTGCATGCAGGGAAGCAAATGGGAGTGTTTGTTCATAATAAAGTTGTTACCTGCTTCACACACACAGCCCCTGTGGAACTGCGTAGTTCTCAATAGGATTAGGAACAACTGTTTCAAACATAAAGAAGGAAACCCTCAAGAAACAGCAGTTTAAAAACATTATGTTCTTTAAAAGTACTGACCAGACTGGGCTCAGAATAAAGATCTACAGAACACAGGCATGCAGATGTACTCTGAGTCCTCCCCTAGGGATCTTCAAACCTGCTACTCAACGTGAAAAGAAAATTGGTAGAGGAGTGGCAGCCTCCAAAATCATGCATGCTTTTATGTCCCAGGAAGGAGAGATGGCTGAGCAAAGGAAAGACATTATTAATATTGGCACCTCCACTGAGAGGATGATGGCAATATTACTGAGCAACCCATAATAAGCATAGAGCAGAGGGATAGCATCCCAGCTGCCAGAGCAAGCCTCCATCAGATAAAGAAAGCTTCATTAATGCTACAGTTCCTGAGCCCATTTTATCTTTCTTTGAGCATGTATTTGTTCCTGTGAGCAGATTCTGGGTGCTCTGGAGCCCATTTTAGTTTTTTTTTAGCATGTATTTGTTTCTATGAACAGATATTTTTCTTTGAGCATGTATTAGTTCCTGTAGGCAGATTCTGGGTGCTCTGGAGCCCATTTTATCTTTCTTTTAGTATGTATTATTTTCTGTGGGCAGATTCTGGGTGCTCTGGAGCATTAAGCTCTTTGAGCACTCTATCTGAAGGAAGGCTGGAAGCAAGATGCGAAGGAAGGAGCTATTTTTTTTTACCTAGAGCTCTCACCTCCAACAAAAGCCTTCTCTCATTTCAACCTGTGTGTCAAACTAGCCTGCCTCGACGGCTGACACAAAGTGTTCATTAATTGCCCAGACAAGCTCCCAGGGGCTCTGCTGCAACTCGTGCTTTGGCTGAGAGGATGCCACATGCTGGGCTAACTTCATTGGCACTCCAACTCCATTAAACCTAATGCACTTTCCTGGGGGATGAAGATGGTTCCTTGAAGCTAGGTAGAAATGAAAGAAGACATCACTTAAGGGAGCCAAGATATGACCAAAATGAAATGTGGAACTGTTTATTCCTGGGCCAGTAGTGGCTTCTCCTTTTCCAGCTTATCTCTGGGCTTGGAAAGAATTTTACAGCATAGGATATCCATACCTTTATCCAGGCTGTAAACCATCCACATGCTTCCAGACTGCAAATTCCTATTCTCCAGCTCACTGCTTCCATCTTAGTTTTGCCTTTTTTTCCCCTTTTATTTTTTTTTAAATATAAAACCAATGTTCTGATGGTTTCTTTGTTTCTATCTGGTTGTTGGTTGGTTGCTTGGTTGTTTTGGGTTGTTTTGTTTGTTTTCTTGTTCTCCTGCCCAGCTGCAGCCCTCTTTTTTAGAGAAAAATGAATAGGATTCTTTCTTGGTGTTCAACCTAAACTGAGTAGTGATGTATATGTTAATAATTCTCTGGCATGTATCTGATAGCTGGCTCTTGCCGAGGCATATTTATAGAATCACAGAATGGTTTAGGTTGGAAGGGACCTCAAAGCTCATCCAGTTCCAACCTCCCGCCATAGGTAGGGACACAGACATTTGACAGTGTGCCAGAGCTGAAAGCACAGACAGTGTTTGCCTTCAAAGATGGTAGGTCTCAGTAAGGCTCCAGATTCCTCTTCTGCCTTTTCTCTAAGCCTTAGTGCTTCCTCGGTGCTCCCAGAATTTGTGCTATCAGAGTTTCTGCCATCTGTGGGCTGCCAGAGCACCCCTGCTGGGAAATAGAGCAGCAGCACAGAGCTCAGTGCTCAGCACTGATGTTCAGATCCATTTGGCATCCCTAGGTGGGTTAGGCTGTTTGGCTTCTCCTTGAAGAGCCATTGTGTGCCTCCAAAGTGCTGTCTCCCGCGTCATGCAACACAAGAAATTAGGAATGGCAAAGGGGATTGGTATTATTAAAGCCATACATTAGGACCTGTTCAAAATTCTGTGCTTTGGAGCCTTTTGGAAGTGATGTTTGACTCTGCATGTTGAGGCACATAAGCTGGTCCATCTGATGATGACACCCAGTGTACTAAGTCTCTTTCTCTGTACCCCAGGTGTATGGAGTGTGACTTTAACACAGACTGCACAGAGACACTGCTGTGTAGGGTTGACTCACTGGGTCTCCACTCTTGGACCAAGTGATGGCTTATCTCCCCAACTCCTAGCACATTCCTTGGAGGTGTGAGTGAATGCTCTCAGAACTTTGGATTGGTTGACAACAAATAGAGACACAAGGAGGCATCAAAATCAGTGGTCACTGAGGAAGGATTTCTCCAGGCTACCGCCAAGTACACAGCGTGTAGGAGTTTGTTAGTCACTGCTCACACAGAGCGTTTGGCCTGGGCCAGGTGATTAATGGCACCAGCTGGAAGCTGCTCCCAACCTCCCCTGAAGTTCACCACATGGAAATAATAACCACCTGATGAGATTCTGCTGGGTGGCTGGCACCAGGACACAGCAAGTCTCTTCCTTGGAGACTATGACAACAAGGAAGTGCTGAGCAAATGAACCATGTGTGGCTGCTTCCAAATAGGTCGCCCACAAAAGTGCTGTGAGAGGCTACACCTCCTTCAGAAATGCTCCTGGGAAAGGTCTGGAACTCAGAGGTAAGAAGAAGGTAGGAGAGTTCTCCCCTTTGTTCTGATGTTCTCTTGAGGACTAAGTAGCTGGCTCTCCTATAAAGCAGAGGCAAGGCACCTTGGAGAATTTGGCCCATCTGGTACCTAAAGAGCTGTGCCTCTCTTGCACTGACCACAGCACCGTGCCCAGCTGTGCTGAGAGTGGAAAGGCTGTGGAAGGAGTCTCAAAGCACCACAATGAGACGAGGTGGTGGTGAAGGAAACGCCTAACTACATTAGGATCAGTGCTGGAGTTGGCAAGCACCTCCAATCTGCTCTAGGACTAGTTATGAGACCTTTACAAGGATATCATAGAATCAGCCAGGTTGGAAGAGAGCTCCAAGCTCATCCAGTCCAACCTCTCACCCAGCCCCAGCCAATCAACCAGGCCATGGTACTCAGTGCCCCATCCAGGCTTGGCTCGAACACCTCCGGGGATGGGGACTCCACCACCAAGGTGACCCAGGGCTGCTACTGAGCGCACACTCCGACCTGCGGCCATCGCCCTCCCCGGGCGGTCAGCGCTCGCCCTGCGGAGCCAGGGCAGCTGGGGCGGCTGCCGAGGGGTCGCTGTCCTTCAGCGGGGTTGGACCGGCGCGGAGCCTGCCAGCCGCCGCCGAGGGCCAGCGGTCGCGGCCGGGCAGGCAGCGGGGCGGTGCCGGGGCGGTGCGGGATGGTGCCGGGACGGTGCGGGCGGTGCGGGCGGT
>VWZI01007565.1:82192-122447 GCA_013396835.1 Psilopogon haemacephalus
CGGGGGTGCAGTGGAACGGGCTCCGCTCCGGTAGCCCCGGGGCGGCGGGAGGGGGAGATCTGGCATCAGTCGCGATCAGGAGCTGCGCGCTGGGCGGAGGGGGGAAGCTGGCAGCTGGTACCCAGCCGTGGGGTGTGTGGGAGGTGGTGGTACAGTGTTTATTTTGGGCTGGATGCCCTTGTCGGAGCGGATTTGGCGCCGGCAGCCCCTCCCGGGTCAGTGCGGGGCCGGGTCGGACCGGGCTGAACTCGGCTCTGCCGGCTCGGGAGGCTGCCGGGGAGCCGCAGCTGGGGGCTCTAAGTGGCGACCTGGCTTGCTTTCTTTATGATGCTTTATTGGAGGAGCAGGAAAAGGTCATCTGCGATGTGTTGGAGCAGAGTAACAGGGGACCTGTAGGCAGGGGCACAAGCTTGTGGATGATGGAAACAGAGCGAGCTTGGTTGGAAAAGACCTTTAAGATCAGGGAGTCCGACCATTCTCTAACTGCAAAGTGTGCTGCTAAGCAGTGTCCCTCAGCACCACATCTGTGTGTCCTTTAAAGCTCTCCAGGAATGGGGATTCCACCACCTCCCTGGGTAGCCTATTCCAGCCTTTGAGAACCCTTTCAGTCAAGAAGTTTCTTCTGACACCCGACCTAAACCTCCCTTGGTGCTGTCTAAGGTTCATGAAACGAGCGCCTTTCAGTAAAGGGTTAAAGGGAAAGTGCATCTTTTATGCTGATTTTAAGTATCCTTTCTTGGACAAAACATAAGATGCGAGGCAGAGGTGCAGCAGCAGCAGCCTGGGAGGAGCCGCGGCAGCAGCCAGCAGCATGGTTAAACTTTGGTGCTTAAAACAAACAAGCAAACACACACACACACAAATTAGCATCTTACCTTAGCGGGAAGGGGGACTTGTGCCACACACGTCCAGGCAGAGTCACAGATTGCATCAGGTTGGAAGGTACCCTCAAAGGTCATCTTCTCCATCCCCCTGCAGTCAGCAGGGACATCTCCAACTAGATCAGGCTGCTCAGGGCCACATCGAGTCTGATCTTGAATGCCTCCAGGGGTGGGGTCTCAGCCACATCCCTGGGCAACCTGTTCCAATATTTCACCACTCTCCTTGTAAAGAACTTCCTCCTCACGTCCAACCTGAATCTCCTCTGCATCAGTTTCAGACCATTGCTCCTTGTTCTAAACAGTCCTTCCCCAGCTTTCCTATAGGTCCTGCTTCAGATACTGAAATGTAGTTGTAAGGTCTCCCTGGAGTCTGTTCTCCAGACTGAGCAGCCCCAATTTTTTTCAGCCTGTGTTGATAGGAGAGGTGCTTGTAAAGAACTTCCTCCTCACGTCCAACCTGAATCTCCTCTGCATCAGTTTCAGACCATTGCTCCTTGTTCTAAACAGTCCTTCCCCAGCTTTCCTATAGGTCCTGCTTCAGATACTGAAATGTAGTTGTAAGGTCTCCCTGGAGTCTGTTCTCCAGACTGAGCAGCCCCAATTTTTTTCAGCCTGTGTTGATAGGAGAGGTGCTCCAGCCCTCTGATCATCTTTGTGGCCCCTCTCTGGTCTGTGTCCCTTGGTGCATGGCTGTTTTCTGGTGGTGAGCTGTCTGATGGTCTTTGCTTTCAACCTTGGGGTTGAGGCAAGCTGAGGGGCATCAGGTCCATTGTGGGCACTCCACTCCAGTCATTGCCAGGAGGTGTGTGGTGGCAGCAGGCTGGGATGACTTTGGGAACGTCTATAGGCTCGCCTTGGGTACCTCTTTACACTGTAAAGCCCAGAAGCTATCCGGATGAAGGTGTCGTAGGGGTGGGGAGCTGTGTTGCCTTCCACGGTGGAGCAGTTTAGACAGAAAATGAATTCACGTTTGAAAAAACCCAACGGTGCCACCGGCCCCGTGCGTGGAAGTCAGAGCGCAGGCTGCGTAATTGCTGCTTTCAGTGAGCAAAATGATGTTTACTACATGTTTACGCCACCTACGCCGACGAACGGTTTCTGGTGTGCTGCCCATGGTGCCACCCGGCAGCGCCCCATGGACGCACTCGGGTCAGAGTCGCTGTCTGATGTGAGTAAATTAACTCTTCGCGAGTTAGTGGGGCTGTGTCTCATTACCCTGGCTGCAAACCCGGCCCCGAGCCTGCCCCGCGATTGCTCCGTAGCTCCGCAGAAGCTCTTCAGGAAGCAGGGACGGCAAAAAAGTCTCTTAAATGGAAGGGGCTCGGGCACTGCCCAGGGGGCACGGTGGAAGGTCTCACCCCTCCGGGCCTTCATTAGACGCCTCTGCCCTCTTCATGTGTCTCCCGATGAAAAAGATCCATTTGCATAAACCCTCTTTGGATGTGGCCATGTTGCAGTTTTTAAAAGCTTTTATACAGGTTTTAATTGGGAGTTGGTTGTTTTTCCTCCTTTTTCTTTTTCACTCTTTCCCCCCACCCCCCTTCTAATCTGGGAGGTTTATTTTGCCATCTGGTTTAAGGGATTTTTCATGTTCTCTTTTTTTTTTTTTGGAAGTGCTTAGGGTACCTTTTAAAATGAGATGCTATGCAAATAAGAAAAGTGTTATAAATTGTTTTAAGTTGTACTCTACAGGAAAAGGAAAAAAACCCAGAATGAGGCCCAGAAGCAGAACACTGGGGTTTTAAATAACTGAATCAGAGACATCTGGTTTCTTGGAAGTATTTTGGTATTCCAAACTTTTGGTGCCTTCTGCACTAGCTTCTGTGCTGGCTAATAGCTGAAGCAGCACTGCTGCAATTATTTTAGCTCTGTTTGTGGCTTTCATTAGTTAATGGAAGGCTGATCTTAGCTAAGGAATTAATTTTTCCATTGGGGAATGCATTTTTCGTTCAGCATTTTTCCTAGAATCATAGAATCACAGAATGGTTTAGGTTGGAAGGGACTTCAGAGATCATGAGGATATGGGACCTGGGAGTGCTGGTGGCACAGCAATGAGCCCTGGTGGCCAAGAGGGCCGATGGGCTCCTGGGGTGTGTCAGGCAGAGTGTGTCCAGCAGATCCAAGGAGGTTCTCTTCCCCCTCTACTCTGCCTTGGTGAGACCTCATTGTGAGTACTGCCTTCAGTTTGGGGCTCCCCAGTTGAAGAGGGACAGGGACCTGCTGGAGAGGGTCCAGGGGAGGGCTCCAAGGATGCTGGGGGGACTGGAGCACTGCCTGATGATCGCGTTCTGTGCTCCACAACCAGGCATCCTGGCCTGCATCAGGAACAGTGTGGCCAGCAGGAGCAGGGAGGTTATTCTGCTCTGGCGATTTGAGCTTAAATGTGACTTTAATGAATAGTTACATCCTTGGGATGGGGGAAAAAAAAAACAACTAAACAAGCAGCACCCCTCTGCCCTTGAGGATGAATGAAGCTTATTTGCAGCCTGAACAGGAGCACCAGAGTGTCTCCATGTGGCTGGCTTCTCACACTGAGTGCTTGATTTCTCTCTCTCTCCCAAAAGCTGCAGAAATGCTGGGTGGAGGAGAAGCAGGTGGCTGAAGCTCAGCACAGGGATGGGCAGACTGAGCTCAAGGGTGGGCAAGCTGAACAGAGCTGTTTAAGCCTGGTAGAAGCCTCTTCTTGTCCTACATTGGTAATAAAGAAAGCATTTTATTATTCTTGCTGCTACTGAGTAGTTTGCTGAGTAGCCTCAACTTTCAAAACTGTCAAGTAAGTTTAGGTGCTTAAACTTCTGTTTGCCCCTTATGTCCAACCTAGGAACCAGGGAGCTGATGCAACTGCCTGAATATTTAAGCCTAGCTTTCAAAGTGCGATGCATCAAGATAAGCTGAGACCTGTGGTAGTCACTGTGGGTGGTGTGGGACGTGGGTCAGAGTCCCACCTCGAAGGTTTCCATCTGACTACACAACATTTAGATCATTGCTTGTGGAAATAGCAGCACTGCTGTTTCCACACACTCAGTTTCTCATTGCTAGGAGTTATAGCGTGGGAGAAATACTGCTTGTGGATGGCTGGGAAAAAAGGGCAGTGTAGTCCTCTTCTTACTAATTTGTGGGATGAAAGATACTAGAGAAAAGTGAAGTAGCCTTTTTTTTTTTTAAAGGAGGAGAGAACGGACATGTCACATGAACAGCAAAATGTGTTATCTGGAGCCCCCAACAGTCTGTCAGACAAGGTCTGTTTGAATCAAAGCAGTGCTGCCTGCTGCTTCTCAGCTGGGGAACTGCTGGCTGGAGTGCTTTTAGGGTTGTGTTTGTAAGTGCACTTCAACAGGATGGACTTCAGCAAATAAGGGAAAGCTAAAAATCTGTGTTCATCCTAAAGAGATTTGGTTTGTCAGTGTTTTGGTGTTGGTTTTGTTTTTAAGCACATTCAGCTGGGCAGAACTACCAGGCTGAAAAAAAAGCAACCCACATTCTGATCATGTCAGGCACAGGCAGAGTTCAAGAAGCCACACAGGTCATGGGGAGCCTCTCCCAGCCCCTGCTTCTGATGCATTTTGCTGTCTATTAGCTGTCAGCTTTTCCTTAATGTTTAATTCGTAGGAAAGCTGCCCAGGAGAGACCCGGGGGCGTTGATTGACAGCCAGCTGAACTTGAGCCAGCATGTGCCCAGCTGGCCAAGAAAGCCAGCAGCATCCTGGCCTGCCTCAGGAAGAGGGTGGCCAACAGGAGCAGGGAAGGGCTTGTACCCCTCTGCGGGGGTACTATGACCAGCTTTGGGGCCCTTGCTACAAGAAGGACGTCCAGGTGCTGGGCGGTGATGCTGGGGAGAGAGAACAGCTCTGGTGAGGGCAGCTGAAGGAAATGGGATTGTTTCATCTGGAGAAGAGGAGGCTGAGGGGAGACCTTGTGGCTCTTTACCTGACAGGAGGTTGGAGTGAGGTGGGGGCTGGCCTCTTCTCCATGGTGACAAGTGAGAGGCAATGGCCTCAAGTTGCACCAGGGGAGATATAAGTGGGATTTTAACAGAAACTTCTTGACTGAAAGGGTTCTGGATGACTGGCACAGGCTGCCCAGGGAGGAGGTTGAATCCCTATCCCTGGAGGTGTTTCAAAGAGGCAAAGATGTGGTGCTGAGGGACGTGGTTTAGCACCAGCCTTGGTAGAGCTAGAGAATGGGTGGCCTCAGGGATCTTAAAGGTCTTTTCCAGCCTTAATGATGCTATGATTCTGTGATTCTAGCAATGGATGTGTGAGGGTGCATGCACACCAGGGCTGCCATCTCTGATGGAAGCCCAGTGTGATGCTGCCCTCTTGATGCCTTCACTCTGGTGAGTGTTGCATCAGTGGCTGGGGAGAGGAATACTCCAGCCCAGACCTATGGGGAAAAGGCTCAAACATTCTGCAAGGGAGTTGTTGGTGCAGATGGTGTCCACTAACCCTCTCCTGCTTTGTTTTTCTTACTCAAGGGCTTAGCAGCTTAAACAATTCTTGGTAGGCTTTTTTCCTTACCCTCCTACAGCCGGTTGGAAATGGACTGCTGAGCTTACTTAGGGTTTATGGTCTGGGCATCCAAGTGATGCTGGCAAGTCATGGCTGGCTCTAGACAGCAGCGAGATGGGCTGGGATTTGCAGGCAGGAGGGCTGAGCTTGCTCACTTTTCTCACTTTGCTCCTGCTGGGGAGGTGGATTTGTATTTGCCACGGGAAGGGAATAGTGGCCAAGTGCCACCTGCCTCCTCTGAGAGGCAGTGTGAATAGATATGTGGTAGGGTTGGGGTTTGGGTTTTTTTTTTTTGCTTTGGGGTGTTTTTTTAATCAGGAAAAGCATCAATAAAATCTGTTTATATTTTTTTACAGCAGTCAAAAAAAGTTTAGCACCTTCAGTTATGCTTTTTGTATAGAAGAGAAGTCCTCACTTCCCTTGCATACAGGAAGGTGTTTTCCACTTCAGCTAAGGCAGGTGTGAAGAAGGATGTGTTAAACTTGACCAAAGCAAACCTTTAGACTTGAGCTGCTCTTAGAAAATGGATTTAATGAGGAATCAATGAGGGGAAAAAAAAAAAAAAAAAAAAAGAAAAAAGCTGAATGGCAGCTCTTTGTGGTTTGATGCAAATTTATTTTGGTTTACTCCACTAGGAAAACTGGAATGAATGTCCCCACATACAGGTTCACTCTGCTTGTCTGCATAGGCTGAGTTTGCAGACAGGAACAGATGAATTGAAAGTAAAAATGTCTTAGTTCTCTCTGAGACAAGGAGGCTGTGGATGTGCCCCACATTTATTGTACAGTTGCAGAAAAATAGCATTTAAATTTTTGTTTTAGCCTAATTTTTGGAGTGTTTTGTATCCTCAGCAGCTGCAGCTGTTTCCACAGTTTGTGTGTTTTGCTGAAGGCTTTGTTGAAATCCTGTTAGGGATTATTATGGCAAATACAAACTCTCCTCTGAATAGCAAGAGGCAAAGCCTTTCTATAATGATCTGGTGGTTTGTTTTGTTTTTTTCCTCTCTGGAGTAGTTCCTTTTGGGCAACAAATCTTAGGTCTGTCTGAAGGCTGAGGACATAGCCTGGGCAGGCATTGGCACAGGCTGCCCAGGGAGGTGCTGGAGTCACCATCCCAGGAGGTGTTCAGGAAATGTGTGGACATGGCACTGTGGGCCATGCTCTAATGGCCATGCTGGTCTTAGGATGACATTTGCTCTTGATGGTCTTGGAGGTCTTTTCCAATCAAAGCAAGTTTGTGATTCTATGATCCCTTTCCTGACATCAGTGAGACGACACAGGAGATGCAATGCCATGCCTGCTATTTCACAGGCAGCTTGAGAGATCAGTCTGGCTTTCTGGAATGTTTTCTTTTTTTTTTTTTTTTTTGAGAATAACTCATCTTGACAGGTTTCTCACATACTCAGTGGAAAAAGTTTTCACTGCTGAGTTAAAAATGTCTTTCTCTTCAACTGTGTCTTCAGCTTCACGCTAAATAGGTGTTAACTAAACCCATGTTTTAAATAACTCAGCTAAAAATCTCTTCCTCTTTCTGAGTGACTCAGCTTTCAGTCTGCTGCTAGGGTTTTAGAAGGGAAGGAATCAGCCAGAAGTTGTTTCTAATCCCTGCCTCATCCAGTGCAGAGTTGTGTTGTTGCTGGGCAGGGTGGTCCCTAGCCCCTTTTTTGGCCACCTCCCACAGGTGTGGTGCCCATACAGTCCCAGAGTGAATCAGCCCACTGGTGCTGTGGGTGGCAAAGGCACCAGAAAGAGAATGGGGGACAAAGTGAGAGGGAATAGTTGTCCAGTGGTTCAGCAGAGATTTGTGCAGTGGCAGCATCATGAAGCCTCCTTCAAGGAAGTGGAACAGACAGCTTGGAGCAGGACTGCCTGCTTTGGTAGCACACTTCTTGTTTCAATACCCAAGGCAATCATAGAGCCATTTGGTTTGGAAAGGACCTTTCAGTCCAACCATAAACCTGGTGCTGCCAAGTCCACCCCCAGAGCACGTCCCCAGAGTGCCCTGCAGCAGAAGGCAGTGGTGCAGACCTTTTCCATGCACTGCTCCAAGGGGAAGCCAGCGCAGGCTGCCTTCTGCTTTCCTCTCAACGATGCCGTTAGATGAGACTGCTTTTCCAGATGACATTCTCTTGGTTTCCCACGTTGCTTGCCAAGTGTCTGTCAGAGCAGAAGTGCTCAACTTGGTCCTCATGACCTCCCCAGTCTCTCTTGCTGGTGGGATGGGAGGGAGCCGTGGCTGGAGACTGTGGCTCTGGAGAAAGTCTTCAGGTCCAGCTGATGGGTAGCTGTGAACAGAGCAGTCCTCTCCAGAGCAGCCTTCACTCTCTGGCGGTCTGAAGAACAATGCCTTAGCCTTTTGGGGAAGTGACTGCAGCTCAGTGGCTGTAGAAGGTGGTCCCAGTCTGCCTGGCTGCTCTCCAGCCACTCTGTTCCCAGCCTGTAGCACTGCCTGGGGTTGTCATGGCCAAAGTGCAGAACCTGCCACTTGGATGTATTAGAACTCCTGGCACAGGACTATGCCCATCTGTGCAGTCTGCCCAGGTCCCTCTGCAGGGCTCTCCTGCCCTCTATCAGATCCACACTTGCTCCCAGTTTGATGTCGTGGGCAAACTTGCTGATGCTGGGCTCAATCCTCTCATCCAGAGCATCAATGCAGATATTTTGGGTGAGGGACACTGATTCTGCTCTGATCTCCTTCTCAGCTAAGGCTGCCATACAGAAGTAAAAATAGCCTGTGGGATTGGGTGTAACCTGCCCAGAACTGGGTCACCCTCTGGCTCCAGATAGAGTAAGATAACACTAAGCTGCTTCATTATTTCTTTCTGCAGCTGAAGTGAGAGCTTTCTCTGTTCCCAAACTTGGGCATGCTTGGCCCTGCCTGAAGCCTTTTGTGCCATCCCTAGGGTTTGCCTGCAGGTTGCTTGGGATCATAGAATCAGAATGGCAGAGGCTGGAAAGGACCTCTGAAGAGCCCAGCTGCCAAAGCAGGGTCACCTAGGGCAGGTCACACAGGAATGCATCCAGGTGGGAGGTGTCCTTGCCTATGGCACAGGGGGTTTGGAGCTGGCTGAGCTTTGAGGTCCCTTCCAACCTAAACCATTCTGTGATTCTATCTTGGAGCTGGTATTTTCTGAAATCCAGTGCTGAAATAGTTCTTCTCACTGCAGGTCATTCTTGCTGCAGGTAACACTTTTGGTGCTGGCTTGTCCAAGCCCTGGATGAACCTTAGTAAGCTGTGTCCTGCTACAGCCTGTGTGTGGCAATCACCTGCACAGATGTCTGCGGTGCTCCTCGAAGGCATTGAGTGAGATCCTGGGAATGCTGTAGGCAGTGCAGTGGGGTATGATCAAAGTGCCCTGGCAGGTGAAACATCCTGGAGTGGCTATGCTGACCCAGGCTGCCAGTTCCCTCTGTGTGTGCACCCACCACAAGGCACCCCACAGGAACCTGTTTCAGTCGCTGCTTCACTTGGCAGAGAAACCACACTCATGGCTGTGGCACCAAGCCAGGGGCACTTGGATTAAGCTTGCTTTAATTCAGTAGTAATCCTGACTTCCTATTTTTATTACAGTCCTAATCCCAGGCCCCATCCAAAGGCCACTAAAAGTCAATCATAGAATCACAGAATGGTTTAGGTTGGAAGGGACCTCAAAGCTCATCCAGTCCCAAACCCCTGTGCCATAGGACACCTCCCACTAGAACAGGTTGCTCAAGGCCTCATCCAGCTTGGTCCTGAACACCTCCAGGGAAGTGATCTTCTGTGCTCCACAACCTCCCTGGGCAACCTGTGCCAGTCTCTCACCACCCTCACTGCAAACAGCTTCCTCCTTACATCCAGTTTCAATCTCCCCTCTGCCACTTGAAACCCATTCCTCTTCATCCTGTCATCACCAGCCCTTGTCAATAGTCCCTCCCCAGCCCTCCTGTAGCCCCCTTCAGATCCTGCAAGGCCACTCCAAGGTCTCCTGGAAGCCTTCTTTTCTCCAGGCTGCAGAGCCCCAACTCTCTCAGCCTGTCCTCAGCCCTCTCAGCTGCATCTTGGTGGCCTCCTCTGCACTGGCTCCACCACTTGCATGTGCTGCATGTGCTGGGGGCTGCAGAGCTGCAGACAGTGCTGCAGGTGGGGTGTGAGGAGAGCAGAGCCAAGGGGCACAATCCTCTCCCTTGCCCTGCTGCCCACAGCTGCTCTTGCTGCAGCCCAGCACACAGTTGCTGTCTGGGCTGCACTCACACTGCAGCCTCATCTTCAGCTTTGCACCACCCCAGACCCCCAGGTCCTGTTCCTCAGGGCTGCTCTCAGACACTCCCCACCCAGCCTGGAGCTGTGCTTGGGATTGCTCTGATCCAGGGGCAGGACCTTGCACTTGGCCTTGTTGAATGCCCTGAGGTTGGGCTGGGCACAGCTCTGCAGCCTGCCCAGGTCCCTCTGGATGGATCCACTCTCTTGTAGTGAGTGCTGGCACAGGCAGCTTGGAGGCAGCAATGCCTTTGAGTGAAACATCTGTGCCATCTGGAGGTGCAGGTGATCTCTGCTGCACGCCTCTTGTGCAGCAGCATGGGCTGGGATGCTCTTACCTTCCGTGGGCCAAAGGCAGGTGTGCATGCATGGCTGCTGCTGCCAGGCTGGACTGCCTGCTTCTGCTGGTGCTGCTCTGTGCACCTCCAGTGCCCAACACATGCCCCCGGTGCTGCCGGCGCAGGAGCTCCTTCAGGAGCCAGCCGTGGCCGCCCTCTGCCTTGCGTAAGGAGCAGAGCATCCCAGTGGTTATGTAAAGAGAGATTATGTAACTGGGTAATTTGGTAATCGCCTCTCCACTGGGGGCTAAGAATAGCTCCTGAGTATGCATGCAGTGCACTGAGCGCCCTCCACAAGCCGGGCTGCTGGCCTTGCCCTCGGGCTCCCCACTCCCAGCGCCCCCATGCTGCCCCAGCAGCACACATCAGCTCCTGCTCCCCCTGCCTCCTGGCTCGGTGTGACCTGCTGTGCAAGCCTGGGGAAGGTACAGAACTGCCATCAGCCAGCAGTGTGCCCAGCAGAGCCAATGGCATCCTGGGCTGCAGCAGGAGCAGTGTGGGCAGCAGGAGCAGGGAGGTTCTCCTGTCCCTGTGCTCAGCACTGCTCAGCACACACCTTGAGTGCTGTGTCCAGCTCTGGGCCCCTCAATTCAAGAGAGATGTTGAGGTGCTGGAAGGTGTCCAGAGAAGGGCATCTCTGCCACCATTTCTTCACTCTCCCCTTTTGCAGAGGGCAAGGCTGTGCCATCTGCACTTTGCCATGCCTGCAGACCCAGTTCTGCTGGGTTACAGCTGGGTGGTGGGCACAAAGCACAGGTAGACAACTAAAGATCTCTTTATTTGAATGAAGTGCAAGGGCAGCTGCCCACCTGACCTTCAGTCTACTCATTATGTGAGCTCACCTCACTGAGGATGCAATCCTTATCCAGCACCTTGGCTGAGGTTTCCACCTTCTGTGCCCAGGCTGACAGTGAGCACTGCTCCAGTCCTGCGCTTCCTGCACTGAGACACTGAGCTGTGCTTTTGTTTGCATTGTACACTTAATGGCTTCCTGGCGGTGGAATTAACCTCAGGCTGCTAATGGTGATTCATTTGGGCAGAAAATGAACCAACTCCAGTCTTCAGCTGCATCCCATGGCTTTGGACCGCTGGCTAAGGCTGGGGAACTCACTGGTGCCTTCTTGCTGTTGTCTGCACACACAGGGAAACGCTGCAGAACTGATGCTGGCCTCGAGGGGCTTGGCTTTTCCTTTGGCTTTTGGGGGCTTTGCTTTGGTTTTGCTGTTGGGGTTTTTGTTTGGTTGGTTGGTTGGTTTAATTTTTTTTTGGGGGGGGTTGTCTTTTCTATGTTTGGTTTGTTTTGCTTTGGGTTTTGTTTGTTTTGATTTGCTTCGGGGCTTTTTTTTTTTGTTGGTTTTGTTTTGCTTTGGTTTTTTGTTTGTTTTGCTTTGGGTTTTGTTTGTTTTGATTTGGTTTATTCCCTTTTTTTTTGTTGTTGTTTTTTTTCTCTCAGACTGGGATCACCTTCGTGGTTGTTTGTGGATTTTCAAAGCTACATCATCGTGGATTTTGTGTTCTTTGATTGCAGCTGTATAGGGAGAATCTGAATATTTAATGGAGTGTGGAACACTCCCTGACTTTCCCAAGTGTGAAGTTCAGAGCAGGTGCTCTGGGGGGCTGGCTGGTCTGTCTGTGGAGCTCTCTGTAGGGTCAGAGATCTTGTGGCTGAAGTATTTTAACCATGTCGTGTGGGTTTTTGGGAATTAATACTTTATGCTTGCCCCTGAGAGATGTGGTACTGGTTAAAATTCAATTAAGTGGTGATTCTGCAGCAATTATACCGAGTGATGAATATTTCATTTATTTGGTATGAAGTGGAAAATAAAACCCATTGTTGCCATGCTGGGTTTATTTCAGAGCTCTTTGTCAGGACTAGCACAGCCAAAATCTGTTGGGTGCCCAAAATTTATTCTGCTGGAAGAATGTAGATATTTCCTTGAGGACTTTTAAAAAGGAGTTTTGTTGTCTTGCTTTATAGGGATGCTTCTGGCACCGCTTCAGATGCAGACCAAACTTGTGTTCTGTTCACACGACTTAGTAATTGAGCTCTCACTAACTGCACATTGAGACATGTAGGTGACTGCAAGGCTGAAAGGAATCAGGTGAGTGAGACAAGAGTTTGCCAGTGTCTGTGCCAGGTGCTGTGCTAAGAAAAGCCATCACCATTGTCTGAGGACCTTCCCTTCATACTTCTCCAGCAGATGGACAACTTGGTTGTTAGGTGTTAACCATGGAGTCAGGCAGGTTGGAAGAGAAGTACTTGGGGGTGCATTTTACATTCCTCGTCACCAGACTGTCCTGGAAATTTGGGATTGCCTTCCTATCTGAGGAAAAAAGAGTTCAAAGTGATATTTTGGTTTATTTTGAAATACATCTGATTTGAAGTCCTAAGTTTTTTAGGAACTGTAAAAAAAAAGCACTCATCACTTTGAGTTGGATTCCAGCAGTGTGACTGACTTCTAGTGGGAATTTAACTCTGCGTGGGGTCTTTGGTGCAGGAAATGACTTTCCAACACAGAGAGCTAACGACCATGGAGCCTACCTTGAAAAGAACTTACTGACTGCTACCTTATGAAGGCTCACTGCTGATAGGGCTGGCCAGAGGGCAGATTGGTTATGTGCTCACCTTCTGTGCCAGCGCTGAGGAAGGAGGAAACCAGCACAGCAGAAGGTTCAGTGCTCAGAGCCTTGCTTGGGTGTGCCTGTAGGAAGAGATGGACAGATTGTAGCCTGCAGGACTGCCAGCAGATGACTGCAGTACACCTACTGCTCCTGCAGCAGGGACTCAGTTGCCTTCTGTGGTGCAGACACCAGAAGGAGGCTCTTTGTCATCACCACAGACCCCTCAGAGCTGTGCTGCACCAGTGGGAGCATTGCCCTGTGCTTTGGGGCTCTCACTACTGGGTACTGTTTGGTATCTGTACCTGTGCCACCTTTGTGGCTGTCCTGCTGAGATGTCTGCCAGGGGTACAGCAAGCAGCGTAGCTAACAACTGCAGAGATCTTTGTGCCTCGCCAGGGAGAAGGTTTTGCAGTGGAGCTCTTGCTTTGGTTGGGTGTATTGGCTTATAGAATTACAGGATCACAGAATGTCAGGGGCTGGAAGTGGCCTCCAGAGCTCATTCAGTCCAACTCCCCTGCCAGAGCAGACCACACAGGAACACATCCAGGCAGGTCTTGAGTATCTCCAGAGAGGGAGACTCCACAGCCCCCCTGGGCAGCCTGTGCCAGGGCTCTATCACCCTCACAGGGAAAAACCTCCTCATGTTTCCATGGAACTTCTGTGGCTCAGCTTCCACCCCAGTGCCCTTGTCCTGTCCCTGGGCATCACCCAGCAGAGCCTGGCCCCAGCCTCCTGTCACTCACCTGCACATCTTTATAACCATTGCTGAGGTCACCTCTCAGGCTGCTCCTGTCCCAGCAGCACAGCCCCAGCTCCCTCAGGCTCCTCTGAAGCCAGGTGGCTCCCAGTCTAAGCTGATTCCTGGCTTAAGTGTTCCCAGGTGCAAGCCCTCACAGTTGATGATGCTCTGCTGGACCTGCCAGCTGGGTGAGAGCAGTGCTGCGGGGCCAGGCAGGCAGTGTGGCCAGGCAGGCAGTGTGGCCACCTCCCACTAGCTTGGAGTGAGCTGAGTGAATTTTCAGAGGAGAGCCTCAGGCCATGGAAAGTTTCTGAGCATGGAGAGTGATCTTCCAGCGACCTGAGTGGTTTTTCAGGTGAGAGGCTTTGCATTGTTGAAGTCTTTGTTGTAGAGAGTGAAGGAAAGGTGCTGGTTTATTTTGTTTGTAGTGGGCTTTTGGGGTGGTTGTTTGGGTTTTTTAGGCGATGTTGATTGCTTTGGGGTTTTTTGTAGCCTGTTGTTGTTGAGGGAATGCACTGTAAGAGTTCTCTGAGGCACTGGTGCCCTTGTGTGTATCACAAACACCTCCTTGTGCTGCAGTTGAGCTGAGGGATGGCAAACCCTGGCCAAGACATAGCCTGCAGGAAGAAGTGGGGGGGACCTCCAGGCTGTTTGGGTCTCTGAACTCTGCTCCAGCCTTGAAACTGCAGGCAAATTTGATGTAGAATCATAGAATGGTTTGGGTTGGAAGAGACCTCGAAGCTCAGCCAGTCCCAACCCCCCTGTGCCATAGGCAGGGACACCTCCCACTAGAACAGGTCGCTCAAGGCTTCATCTAGCCTGGTCCTGAACACCTCCAGGGAGGGAGCAACACCTCCAGGATGTGTATGGACAATCAGAGGCAAAAACCTCCAAACGTGTTTTGTTGCCCATTTTGCCTTCCTTAGCTAACCCTGTCACCACAGTGGCACTGCCCTGGTCACGGTGGTGAGATGCAGCTGGAACTGAAAACCATCTGCAGATTGTTGGCATTCACACCCAGGGCACTTGGACCCATTTCATTGCTGCAGTTAAAAAAAAAAAAATAGAAAAAGGGAAATTAATCCTTTTGAGCCTTAATTGAAGTTACAAGCTGCTGGGGGAAAAACTGGATTATAGCCTTTGATCCTTGCTGTCTGAGGCAGGTTCTGCAGTTGAGTTGTTAACAACCAATGCTCTATGAGTGTGTCTTAGTGAATATTGCAACTCAAAGTCCAGCTGCTAGGGATCTTACCTGCTAGGTGGTTTGAGGAGCTGAGATGTGTAGTGATGTTTTCATAAATCATCTGCCCAAGATCCTCGTGGAAACCCTCAGGAAGTTGTGTGCCACTCCTCAGTTCTCTTGGCCTGTCCTTGGAAGTTCAGCTGCACGCAGTCTGCTTCGTGTAGCTTCTCTCTAGGCTTTAGGTTGCCTACGTTCTGCTGATGTGTGGCTGGGGATGGTTTTTTGAGAAGGGCTGTTTGAACCACAGCTGGTCCTTAAAGCCAGAGACCTGTGGTTTCCATGTAGTGTGAATAAAGAGTGGTTTATTACCGTGCTTTAGACCTCAGCTGCTTGAATGGATGATGTGTGAAATTTGAGCACTGAAAGTTGGGGTTGGTCCCAGCTCTAAATTCTTCTGAAACTTTAGGCCATGGATTCACTTTACCTTTTTTATCCTTTCTGATGAATTGGATGCAGTAATGTACCACCAGTCCTCTGCTGATTTCCCAGGCCTTTTCAAAACCCATTCATAAATGCCACTTGATAGGGCTTTAAAAAATGAAAAGAGGCAGAGGAAATGATGACTTGACAGCCCAAATAAAATAAAGTATTTCATTTGAGTATGGAAAGTGATCTTCCAGTGACCTGAGTGGTTTTTCAGGTGGGAGGCTCAGGCCCATGGAAAGCTTTGCATTGCTTTTGCTAAATGCATTTGCATTATATGCTAAAATAAAGTCCTGCTTGTTTACACCGAGGCAGAAAAGCAGGGAGCAAACTTGTCAGTGTAGAGGGGACTNGCAGGAGTGGTGACATGTTGAAAGCTAAAGCCCCAAGTACAGTGTAGGCTGGTGAGGGGGAAGTGCTCACTGTGAGTGCTTTGCATTTGTGGGTGCTGCACTCGAAGGCTGACTTACAGAGACACAGACAGGAGAACAGTGGTGTTTAGATCGCTTGTAGTAGTAGAAAAAGAACTGCTCTGAGATTGCTGTGTGCTCCTGATGCTTCCTTTGATGTTCCTGGTGCTGCAAAACACTCCTGCTCTGCTGCTGTTTGGATGAAGATGTAAGCAAGACTTTTGGCATCTCCATCCTGTTGCCCTGGTCTAGAGCTTTCTGCCTAAATCCACACAGACCTTCAGATACAAATCTGTGAAGTTGCTTCCTGTTGCCTTTCCCCCTAACCATTGGGGAAGACCATGAGTAAACCTCTGCCCTTTCCTCCCCTGCTTTTCTGCAGGCCATGCCATGGACTCTCTGGCATGGATGCCAAGCGTGAGAGGAGCTGAGTGGCTGCACCAAGACCATTTGCTGCCATGACAAGGGAAAATTGCTTCACTGATTGCCTTTACTCTCTGCATCTTGCTTTCTGGGGCTTCTTTGGTTTCACACTTTGGTAGTGCCTGTTCCCTCTTTGTGTGGTGATCCTGGCTCCTGATTAGGCCTTCAGGATGCAGCCAAGGGTGAATGGGACATAACAATCATCCTGGCACTTGCTGCTAAGCTCTACTGCTGGGGAATTTAGTTCCCCTTTGTTTGGTCCTGTGGTGCTAAGCACAGCAAGCAGCAGAAACGGGAGAAGTGACCCTCCCACTGTCCATGTTCCCTTCACTCCACTTGGAGTTCTCCTTAGACCTCGGGGCAGATGCCCTACGCCTGCACAGCTGTGTCCTGCACCGCTGCTGCCTGTCCTGCCCTCAGCTCAGAGCAATAACCTGAACGAGTAGAAAAGCTTTAGCACCAGCTTCATTTCATTGCAATAGGCCAATAAAAGCAAGCAGCCTGCAAGCTGCTGGCTCCAGTGCTCCTGCACAAGCCATTAGCAAAACAGCATTACTGGCTCCTAAGAAAGAAAAGCAACAGTGACAGATCCAAGAGCTTGCTCTGGGAAGATGGCAACCAAAAGCCAGGGAATCCAGAGGCCCACTGGTGTGCATGCTGTCTGCCAGCAGCTCTTTGATGTTGGCGTGTTGGCACTTTCTCATAAGATGTTTTACGTTCTGGCTTTTTCATTGTCTTCTGTAAATATTCTTTGCAGTGTTTCCAGCAACGCTGGCAGCTGCCCAAGCATCTGAAGAGCTTTTCCAGTTAGCTTGTGTGTGTGGGGACCTCATAGGCTTAGCATTTCGTGCACAACACTGGCTCATCTGGCCCCCTTCTATCACAGCATCAGCCAGGTTGGAAGAGAGCTCATCCAGCCCAACCTAGCACCCAGCCCTACCCAATCAACCAGCCCATGGCACTCAGTGCCCATCCAGGCTGTGCTTCAACACCTCCAGGGATGGGGACTCCACCACCTCCCTGGGCAGCCCATTCCAGTGCCAATCACTCTCTCTGCCAACAACTTCCTCCTAACATCCAGCCTGAACCTGCCCTGCCACAGCTTCAGCCTCTGTCCCCTCCTTCTGTCCCTGGCTGCCTGGCAGCAGAGCCCAACCCCAGCTGGCCACAACCTCCCTTCAGGTAGCTGCAGAGAGCAATGAGCTCTGCCCTGAGCCTCCTCTCCTGCAGGCTGCACACCCCCAGCTCCCTCAGCCTCTCCTCTTGGGGCTGTGCTCCAGGCCCCTCCCCAGCCTTGCTGCCCTTCTCTGGACACCTTCCAGCACCTCAACATCTCTCTTGACTGGAGGGGCCCAGAGCTGGACACAGCACTCAAGGTGTGTGCTGAGCAGTGCTGAGCACAGGGACAGGATAACCTCCCTGCTCCTGCTGCCCACACTGCTCCTGCTCCAGCCCAGGATGCCATTGGCTCTGCTGGGCACACTGCTGGCTCCTCTTCAGCTCCTGTCTCCCAGCATCCCCAGATCCCTCTCTGCCTGGCTGCTCTCAGCCACTGTGCCCTCAACCTGTAGCACTGCTGACACAGAGTCACAGAGAATAGCAGGGGTTGAAAGTGACCTCTGGAGATGGAGACCAATCACCAGAAGAAGGTCACACAATATGTCCATGTGGGTTTTGCACGTCTGCAGATGGAAACTCCACCACCTCTCTGGGTAGCCTGTTCCAGTGCTCCATCACCCTTAAATTAAAGCAGCTCCTCCTCAGGTTTCAGTGGAACTTCCTGTGTTAGGTTAGTGCCTGCTTCCCCTTCTCCTTTTAAACAAGAAAGAGAAAACAGGAGGAAAAAATATTTAGTGCAGACACCCAGAGGTCTCCATTGTGTTGTCACAGGCTCACAGGGCATCAGGGGTTGGAAGGGACCCAAAGAGCTCATCGAATCCAAGCCCCCTGCCAGGGCAGGACCAGACAATCTCCTGCCCTGCTCTGCTTGCTGTAGTTATTGACTTGCCTTTGGCATTCACAGGAGCTCAAATGTCTGCCTCCCGCTCAGCCTGCCCTGTGCCAGCACTGCAACTGGAGCATATTGTTCCACCATTAAATGGGCAACCTTGAATACTTGGGAAATTAACAACAGCTGCAAGTTCTTCAGCTATTTTTATTTGTACTGGGGCTGTAATTTTTCTGCTGAAGTCAGAAGAGGAAAGGAAAATAGATCCCCCAAGAGGCTGACTTTTGGGGCTTAATTAGAAAAAGGCCCTGCTGAACAAAAGCAGCCATAAACCAAACCGTGCCCAGGGCAGCCTAGCAGCTCATGGAGAGTGCTGTGGCTTCCTCAGCCTGGTTGCTGGTGTGGCTTTCTAGATGTTCTAGTGGGGAGGTAGCCTGCACCTTCCACAGTCAGCCCTCTGCTCTAAAAGTCCTGCTGCTAGCAGCATCTGTTGCAGCCTTTTGTAAAGTGATTTTCTGGGTTATTTCTAGGGGTTGTGATGCTGCCCCAAACGTAGGAGGACATCAGACTGCTGGAGTGGGTCCAGAGGAGGGCCACAAAGATGATCTACCTGAAGGGAGGTTGTCTGACAGCCCTGTCTCTCAGCAGTGTGCCAGTGTCTCACCACCCTCACTGCAAACAGCTTCCTCCTCACATCCACTTTCAATCTCCCTTCTGCCACTTCAAACCCATTCCTCCTGCTCCTGTCATTACCAGACCTTGGCAATAGTCCCTCCCCAGCCCTCCTGTAGAACCTTTTCAGACACTGGAAGGTTACTATAAAGTCTCAAAGCCTTCATTCTGTTTGTGTGAAACCTTCTGTGCCAGTCTATGCCCACTGGGCTCCACTGACACATTGATTAGCACTGAGATCCTCTCTCAGTCTCCTTTTCTCCAGGCTAAGCAGTCCTGACCCTCTCAGCCTTTCCTTGCAGGTGTTCCAGCCCCCTCAGCGTCTTTGTGGCTTTCTGCTGGAGTCTCTCTCCTTCTTGAGCTGGGGAGCCCAGAACTGGACACAATACTCCAGGTGTGGTCTCAGGCAGAGCAGAGTGGGAGGAGAAGCTCTCTCGGGCTGCTGCTCACCCTCCTGTTAATGCACCCCAGCATCCTGTTGGCCTTGGCTGCAAGGGCACATAGTCCCTCTTTCAACAGTCTCAGCTTGGTCATTAAACCAGGCTGGAGCTGTACCATAAATTATACATCTGTGTTTTTCCCTGGAGAGTCTGAGCTGGCTTGTGAGGATGTGAATGCCAGAGATGATGGCTGTTGAGGGGAGGCTCTGGAGGCAAGCAGCTGACAAGCCACTGGCTAGCAGATGGAAGCTGCCCAAGAACAAAGCTTCCCCTAGCAGAGTGTCTGCTCAGAGAAGCACCTGGATTCTGACTTGGCAGGGTGCTTTAGGAACTGGTTTTCAAATACCAAGAGTGTTTCCAAGGTAACCTCCTTAATCCCCACTTCATTGAGATGCTCACTTATTTACCCCCAGGTGATCTGCTTTAAAGCAAGCAGCTGCTCCTCACACCGATCTCACCCTGACCATGATGGATTTCTGGAGTAAGCTCTCGAAGGTGACAACTTGCCTTGGCCTGGCGTTAGCTGCCAGGGGACCAGTGCTGAGAGAAGACTTCATTGTTATTGATTTCTGATGTTCTTTGTGCTGGGTGTGTGACTGGTCCTGGACTCTGCGTCTCAGCCTCCGTTCTTGAGGCCGAGGAGTCCCTGCCCTCAGCCTTGCAGATGTCTTCAGCACTTCAAAGCTCAGAGGTGGCTGGGCCAGCCTTGGCAGTTATGGAATAAATATCTCAGAAAAAAATGCATAGGAAGAAGTCTTAGTTGAATAAAAAAATATTTCCCCAATGTCTCCCTGGGAGAAGAATGTGAGCGAGGTGTGCAGCACTGGATTAAATGTCAAGAATGAAAAATAAAGGGAGCAAGAGCTGCTGTGACTATGCAGCTGCACTCTGCCTTGTCAGCTCCTGCTCTCCCTCTGCACAGCAAACACCTGCATGGAGGAAGCCTCATGCAGCCTCCTCTTAAACACCTCCAGGGATGGGGACTCCACCAGAACTGGACTCATTACTCCAGGTGTTGTCTCAAGCAGGACAGAGTAGAGGGGAAGAACCTCCCATGGCCACACTTTCAGATGCACCCCAGGAGTCCCTTGGGTTTTTTGGCTACAACAGGCACCTTGGCTGTGCCATGGATAAATTGCTGCCCACTGGGACTCCAAGGTCCTTCTCTGTGGAGCTGCTTTCCAGCAGGTCAGTCCCTAATCTGTACTGGTGCATGGTGCTGTTCCTCCCCAGGTGAGGACCCTTATTCTCGTTGACCCTCGGTAGATGAACCCTTTGCCCAGCTCTCCTCCCTGTCCACACAAGAAATTATTCTGACCACAGGAAATGGGCAAGTTTGCCAGTTCAGCATGAGCTGGAGAGAGTGAATAGGGGAACCCCAAATCTAGACTTTGCTCTTGGTAGTGCTCTGGATACTATCAGTTACTGAGCGACTGAATTGCCTGCCTAGGCTTAGAGCTGGAGATGAACCAAGCTGCCAGGTCTTTGTCAGAGGAAATGAAGTTTTACTGTGGTGACAATGGAAGTGGTATCTGTGTTCATTAGATGCTTAGAAGTAAAATCATTGTGTTAGCAAATCCTCCCTGGAGGTGTTCAGGGCCAGGTTGGAGGAGGCCTTGAGCATCCTGTTCCAGTGGGAGGTGTCCCTGCCTGTGGCACAGGGGGGCTGGGACTGGCTGAGCTTTGGGGTCTCTTCCAACCTAAACCATTCTGTGACTTTACTGCCCACAGTAGGTACACGAGGGTGTAGCTGAGCAGCATGGGGCAGTGGCTGTCCACATTGCTGAGGACATCCTGCAGCAGGGTGCCAGCTTCCTCTCTGCTCATTCTGGGCTCTGAAGGAGCTTGGGGAGGGGGAGCTCCTGCTTTTCCTTCTTTCTTTGCTTTTTTATTCCCCTTAGGACACTGAGGAAAGGATTCTATTCAATTTAAATTGATCATTCTCAGGACTGAAGTGCATTTACAATTTGCAGCACAGTGGAGTCAGGCTCCTGAAATGAGATTTGGGTGCCAGGGGTGTTGCTGGGCTTGCTTTTGTGGGAAAGGTGAAGAGATGTAAATGTGAAGCGATGCTTTGCCACGGGAAGCTGCCTCCTGCCAACCTCACATTAAATAAGAATATGTGAATTAATGCAGCTGCCTGTGGCAGCAGAACAGCTAATAAGAATAATAAGAATTAGCTCTTTGTGCTGATGTTTGGGGTTTGTTTGTTGGGTTGTTTTTTTTTTTTCACTTCTGCAAAATGCTGATTAATTCAAGGTGGGAAAGTTGCTTCTTTAAAGAATCCCACGTGGGAAATATTCCCTTCCTCCACAGAGACAGCCCAAAAAGCTGTCCAGAGATGACTCCTCCTGCAATATCTGAAACCCATTCTTCTAGCTATGGGTTATGTGACTTTGTGATCTTTGTCTGGATGAAACATCTGGATATCTGTTCTTTGATATTTGTTCTTTTCACTGCTCTGTGGGAGGGAGGGCTTGGCAAAAGGCTTCATCAGCATCCTTTTATGCCAGAATTTCCTGCTGTTTCCTGCCTACCTTACCAAACAAAACCACCATAACAGGATCATGGGGTTTAGTAGGAGCTGCTTGTGTCATGTGTGATGGCTTGGGACTTACCTGCCCTCCCACACAGTGAATTCACCCAGACTAGACCCAGTCAGCTGGAAGTTGGGGACTGAAGCTTTCTATTCACAGCTCAGCACAAGATACAAGCAGATATTGGCAATAGATTACAAACATTTACAGCTATAGACAGGAATAGACAAGTTAAAAGTAACACAGAAACACAATACCCCTGCCAGAAATCAGAGTGCCCAGGAGGGGACATCAGCAGTGTTTGCTTTTCACAGCCTAGCATCTAAATTTTCTCATTAAAATATTCTAATTAGTATCAGAGCAGCACAGCAGAGTGTCTCTGAGCACTGGGCTCAGTTTCTTAGGCTAGCTTGGAGATGGGCTGCTTCTTACCCTCAGCTCGTAGCATCACCAGGGAAGAGGTAGGGGTGAATTTGGATGGATACAGGCAGGGCTGAAACAAAATGTATTCTCTTTAGTAGATTGCTTTTGCCCTTAGGCTGCACTTTTCAGTTTCAGTGTATGTTATTTCTTACTCTAGTGGATGATATTTTGCCCTTTCCCTGGCTGTGGCAGAGCAATGCACTATATTCTTGTCTCTGCAAATCCAATCTTTCAAACTTGGAGCATGCAGAAGTCCTCCTGGTTTTGATGCACCACCTCTAATGAGCAGCTCCAATCTCTAAGCTTTCAGCTCTCGTCTAGGCAGTGAAGTGGACAGTGTGCTCAGCACTGGCACCCTTTGCAAAGGTCACATCCTGTAAGACATTGTGTTTCCTAGCCAGTAATGTGCCTTCTGCAACTGATGAGTTACTTGGGAGCTGCACTGGAGGCTACCCCATCCTTTTGTCTGGGCTTCCTCCAGTACTGCAGTGACCAATAATGCTGGGAAAGGTCTGTCTGGGGGAGTCGTGCAAGAGGCCTCCTGTAGCACAGGCAGCAGCCACAGGCAGTTCACATCCTGTGCTTCTGTGCTCCACAACCTCCCCGGGCAACCTGTGCCAGTGTCTCACCACCCTCACTGCAAACAACTTTCTCCTCACATCCAGCTGCACACAGATCAGATCTCTTTTCTTTCCATCCTCCCGTGGACTGTAAGGTAAGGCTGTGCCCTGGGGAGTGTATTCCTGCTAGAGGCAGGATTTCTGCCCATCATGCAGAGCTTAGCCAAGGATGTGTGGAGCTCCAGGCAGTGTGCAGCGAGCAGGCTGCCTGCTGCCTCCTCCCCATATGTGCTCACACTCTGCCTTTCACGGCCTGACCAAACCAGCCTCTGCCTGACGTTCCAGTGCCTTCTCTTTCTCGTTGCTGTGGCTAGCAGCAGCAGCATTTGCAGTTTCCATAGGGGCAGGAAGCACCTTTCCTCCCCTGAAGGAAATGTGGCTGGGTGTAGAGGCCCCAGAGAAGGACACTGTGCACTTGGCGTTGCTGCAGTCTGCTGGGGGAATCCAGCTACAGACAGATGCTGAGTTACTTAAAAATAAACAGCAACAAAAACCCCACCCCTAACTCTTGTGGTTTTTCCTCTTTCCAAATTTGCAATCTCAAGGAATGTACCCGAGCATCTGGCTGGTTCACATGCCATTAACTCTCTAAAGATTCCATATGCACACCCAATTAGGCCTGCATCATTTATTTAAAGGATGAATTTGCTCTTGTATTTATATTTTACGGCTGTGGCAAACTGTTAAAGGGCACAGAAGGAGGAATTTTACAGGCAAAACCTGTGGAGTCCTTCTCCTAGAGCAATGGGAAGCAGCAGCAGGGCTGTACCTCTCTTAGCCACACTTTTAGCTGTCAGGGAATGGGAAGATTCCTCTTCTAAAGCATGGATGAACCCTTGGTAGAGGCTCTGAGGCACAGCCTGCCTTTGTGGAGGGGCTGCCAGCGTGGGCACCAGCCCTGATGCCTTTGGTCTGGCAGTAGTAAGAGTAATCTCCCCTTCTTCCACCTGCTCTGTGGGCTGCCCAGGGAGGTGGGGGAGTCCCCTGGAGGTGTTTAAGGGGAGGCTGCATAGGCACTCAGTGCCAGGGGTTAGTGACAGGTTGGGCTCCATGCTCCTGGAGGTCTCTTGCAGCCTGGTTGGTTCCGTGAGCTAATCTGTGCTCTGCCCACCTCTGATACCTGGCACTAGAGATCCTTACAGGCAGTGACATTCCCATCCTATTCTCTTAGCAGGGTGTTCCTTGAGGTCTGCTGAGGAGCACGAGAGAGGTCACGTCAGGGTTTGCTGGTGTGGAGTTGCTGTGATCAGTGCCCCCTGTGTAAAGCTGCTTGCCCTGCCTTGTGTTCTGCCTTTGCTGTCCTTTGCTCCAGCTCTGCTCCCCGAGCCAGAGAGCTGAACGCAGGTGGTACTAAAGCAGGGGCAGAGCTGGGGTCGGTGCCTGCTCTTCCAGAGCCCTTGGAAAAGCCAGGCCTGGGCACCAAAGCCTTTTGAGTGCAGGCATCTGAGCCCTGTAGAGCTACAAGAGACTTTTTTTGGTGCTTGCAGAAGTTCCCTGGGCTGGAGCCTGTCTCATTGGCTGCCTCAAACGGAGAATTACTGGAGGCAGAGACAGAAATCTCACAACCTGGGAGATGTGGGAAGGAGGACTCTTCCCAACTCGTTTTGGAACTTGTAAAGCAGATTAGAATACGGGGAGGAGGGCGAGCAGAATGAGTGCTGAATATAAATGTCTCCTTTCCACTTGTAAAGGGTAGGCAGGCTCCACGTGCTCAGGAGCATTGCTGGGAAAACAGCAATTAAAATGCTGGAGACTGAGCAGGCTGCGAGGCTGTTTGAGGTGAGCTGTGACTCATCCTGGCCCAGGAGCAGGAAGGGAAAAACAGTTAACACTGCATACCCCGAGCTGGGCTCTGACATGAGCCTTCCCAAGGGTATCAGCCTGCAGGTACTGGGATTTTAGCCAGGGCCTGCTGATCTGCAGCCTTCAGAGGTGAAGAGCCAAAATATTTTTCACTGGCTGGGCAGCAGACCAGCTCAGCTGGGTTTGCAATCAATCTCTGAGAGAGAAACTGGGAGTAAGAGGAAGCCAGGTGATGGAAATATTCATAAGGAAGGGTTAAGAAGCTTCGAAGGAGGTGGGAGAAAGGAGGAATATGGCAAATCTGGATATAGATCTTTGCACAGCACTTGGCTCCAGCTGCAGCACTGATTGGAGAAGGGAGTGAGGCTTCTGCTGTGCTCAGCCTGTGGAAAGAGCTCCTGCATTTTCAGCAGAGGCTTGAGCTTGTGTGTCCTGAAGACCGATGTGAGCCTGTTGTATTAGTGGGAAGGCCTGGCCACATGCATCAAAAGCATCTCCTCCTCCTCCTCCTCCTCCCCCATCTCTTAATTTAATCCATAGCAGTTTGTCTTCATGGGCTGTAATTGATCTGTCTGTGATTTAGCTCATCAGATGCTCATTAAAGAGCTTGCAGCCTTTCTTATTCATGAGGAGTGAGAGCCAGAGACCTAAAAACACTTTGTCTTTGTCTTAACTGGATTCATTTAGTATTCTGGGATTCAGGGAGGCTAATAAACTTGCAGGAGCTATTATGTAAAGGTGAGCTGCCAAGTGAAGGTGAAGGATGACCCAAGCAGTGCTGGTGTGCCGAGTGCTCCTCCACAGTAGGTCTCAGCTGTGGGCAGCAGAGGGAATTGTTGCTAAAAACCCAGCAAGATCTCCCCCACTGCCTTCTGGTGAGTGCCCAACAACATCCTGGGCACGAGTGATGGGACAGTGCAGCTCCTGCTGCAGCTCCTGCAGCTCCAGCTGGAGTCAAGAGAGCATTTCCACAGGCTTGGGGCAGGCTGGCTGGAAAGCTGCCCAGCAGCAAAGGACCTGAGGTGCTGGTTGGCAGCCAGCTGAACACCAGCCAGCAGTGTGCTCAGGTGGCCAAAAGGCCAACGGCATCCTGGCCCGGATCAGGAACAGTGTGGCCAGGAGCAGGGAAGTGACCAGTGCCCCTGGACTCTGCACTGGAGAGGTCACACCTCCAGCACTGGGATCTGCACCCTGCAGGGCACTCTGCCACACACATGCACTGCCTTCCTGGTTCCTGCGTGTGTTGGAGCTGGGAGCTCCTTGGGAATGTGAAGCTCCCCTAATTGCTGGAAGCCACAGTCGTGCTTGCACTTGTACATTGTCCTACATAAATATTAATGCCATGTTTTTTCCTTCTTTGTAGTGCACAGAGGCCAAAAAGCACTGCTGGTACTTTGAAGGACTATATCCTACATATTATATGTAAGTAGTCATCCCTTTGCTTTTTGCTTTTTCTAGTGCTCAAGAGAAGTTTGGGTCCTGTAGGCTCTTAGAGTGTTGTTCTTTCTCTGGCTGTGCTTTTTTTCATAACTTCAGAGACTTCTTCTAATTCAAAACCAGAGATCCAATAAACTTCCCTTTCCCCTCTTCCCTGTGCCCCATCTCTTTCCCTCTCTCCTTAGTAGGCTGCAGTCTCATTTCACCACCCAACCCAGGCGACCTTTCCAGTTGAAAACAAAATGCAAGATCTTGAGCAGCTCTAATTTCAGAGTGCTGAAAGGAAACAGAAGTAGAGCCCTGTGAGGACAGTTGTGCCTTTGTTTGGAGCCAGGGCAGGTAGCCAGGCAGAATCCCAGAACACTTTGAAAGCCAGTTTGTCCCCGTGCTAATCCTGCTGGTTAATTTGGGGAGCTGGGATGATTTGTCATCCGTGGCATAACTCTCCTTTTGATGGTGGCATCTACACTTCCATCAGCCCTGGGTGTGAACCAAGTGTCAGTGACCTGTAGGTGCACGGTGGAGGATCTCTCTGCATGGCAGTTCTCTGTCTTAGATTGCCCACGGCAACAACAAGAGGCAGAGGAAATGTGTGGGCAGAAGGCATCTTCCCTGTGGATTTGGGGTGGGGAGGGGGGCAGAGAGGAGACTCAAGTACTAAATGTTGTTCCTGGACTGCATAACTTTAAACTTGCAAGCAGCTGTAAAGAGACATTTAAAATACAATGAAATCGAGTGGGGCAGAGGAGTAGGTAGCAGCCTTAGGTTATCAGTTCCTTGAGCAAGCTCTGCGTTGCTGAACGATTGAAAGTGGCTGTGATGCTTATGCTACCCAAGGACTTTCCTCCTTTTCCTTCTCCACCTCCACTGTGTCTGCCAGAAAGGGGAGAGAACTGCTAGAGACAGAAAAGCAGCATGGAAGCCAAGTGAGAGACAAAGCAGACTGAAAGAATGAAACCCTGCATGGTTTTAATCATCTGTGAGCCTGAGTATTAAGTGCCTAGGAAGTGTTTGTGCCTAGGACTGCCTGTCTTTTTTTTTTTTAATTATTTTCCAGGTGACTGAAATGTTGAGGATTAGTCATAACTGGGTGGCCAGAACAGATGGGTGAATTTAAACAAGTTCATTTTCTTTGCATGCTAATAACAACAGGACTTTGCTTCCACCTACATTTGGTTTTGTTTTGCTGCAATGTGGAAAAGAAGCACAGCTCCAGGCTGGGTGGAGAATGGCTTAGAGCAGCCCTGAGGAACAGGACCTGGGGGTCTGGGGTGGTGCAAAGCTGAAGATGAGGCTGCAGTGTGAGTGCAGCCCAGACAGCAACTGTGTGCTGGGCTGCAGCAAGAGCAGCTGTGGGCAGCAGGGCAAGGGAGGGGATTGTGCCCCTTGGCTCTGCTCTCCTCACACCCCACCTGCAGCACTGCCTGCAGCTCTGCAGCCCCCAGCACAAGCAGCACATGCAAGGCTTGGAGCCAGTGCAGAGGAGGCCACCAAGATGCAGCTGAGAGGGCTGCAGCAGCTCTGCTCTGAGGACAGGCTGAGAGAGTTGGGGCTCTGCAGTGAGGGTGGTGAGACACTGGCACAGATTGCCCAGGGAGGTTGTGGAGCACAGAATCATAGAAAGTGATCTTTAATATTTTCAGATACTGGAAGGTTATCCCAAGATCAGAAGAAAGGGACACAGGTTCAAGCTGTGCCAGGGCAGATTCAGGCTGGATGTTAGGAGGAAGTTGTTGGCAGAGAGAGTGATTGGCACTGGAATGGGCTGCCCAGGGAGGTGGTGGAGTCCCCATCCCTGGAGGTGTTGAAGCACAGCCTGGATGGGCACTGAGTGCCATGGTCTGGTTGATTGGCTGGGGCTGGGTGAGCTTGGAGCTGATTCCACCCTGGCTGATTCTCTGGTTCTCTGTTGTCAGTTAGCTACTCTTCTCCTGTTTCAGCAAAATGTGTATTTGTGTGCCCTGGAAAAATAACTAAACAAATACACATCAGAGAAAGGAATTAGTCAGCAGAGTCTGGTTCTCATCCTTTGGAAGCACAGGGAGCCAACTTATCCCTGGCTTTGCTTACAGAGTGAGGTACACATCTGCTCCCGTGGATGCCCAGAAAGCAGTTCAAAATGAAAGCTCTCTCAACAGGCTTACACTGACCCTCCACAAGGATCCTCATCCTGCTCCCACTTAAAGAAGCCAGCTCAGGCTCACTCTAGATATCTGTTCCCCAAGGCTGGCAGAAGAAACTGTCAAGATGCTTCTCTTAGCAGCAGTGCTGTGAGTAATGGCACAGTGAAACCACCTCCTCTGTATGCAGATGCCAGCAGCACTTAAGGCACTCCAGTTGGGGTTTTTCCACTTCTGAATCAGGGATAAATAGTAGAGGAAAGGCTGCACTGATGAGCAGCCTGATCAGAGTGATTGTGCATATCCCTCTCCTTGCAGGGTGAAATTCCTTTCCAGCTTGAGCTGACCAACCCCATAGGTCTTTTCTGTTTATTTTCCTCCTGTTGTTAGCTACCATCACATTGGAGCTTTTAATGGGGTGCTAAATTCCAGTTGCTAGAACCTACAAGTCTCTGATCCTCTCCTTTCCAGGCTCCCTGTGTGTGTATGAAGCAGCAGAAATGTTTTGGAGTGTGAGTGGTCAGCACATCTCCACGGCAGTGGAAATGCTGGCACTGATGTCACTGGGGCAGGGAGGTGTCACCCATAGCAGGGGGTGTCTGACTCGGGGGGAGAAAAGAGCTTTGATGTTATCCAGTATTGAGTTAACATCACTTCAGCCCTTCCTGTAGGATTATTGTCTCAGAGAAGCACTGAGGAAAAGAGAGAAACTCTAATTAGAGAGCTGGAGAGCAATGCAGGGGATGCTCAGAGCAGGAGGTCAGCCCAGGTTGCTCAGAGCTTTAGCCAGGTGGGTCTTGGGCAAAGCCCAAGGGCAAAGATGGTACAAGCACCCTGGGCAGTGTGCTGCCTGCCTGTCCTCACGGTGGGCAGCTCCTCCCATGTTCCTACTCAGAACTTCTTCTTGTTTCAGTTTGCATCTGAGGGTTGTGATTCTCCCACCCTGCCATCACTGGGAAGGTGCTGGCTCCATTTCCTTTGTAACTCATCCTCCTGGCTTGGAGAGCACTTCCTCCACCAATGTGTCTACAAGAGGTTGGGAAAAACCCCCAGCCTAGACACAGGGCATGTGCAGCATGAAGGGAGCTGCTTTCTGCACTGCACATCCTGCTCTGTTTACTGCTTTTAATTAAGCTGGCTTGCCTGATGGCACACTCAGCCTTCCCTTGCAATTACAGCTGCATGAAGTGTCAGCAGGTGCCTGCTTAGGGCAGTAATCCAGCTGCTGAGTTCCTCTTCCATTTGATTTGAAGCCAACATGGAGGAGGGGAGAGGGGAGCCAGTTGATAGCTTTGCAGAATCATTGCGGTTGGAAAAGACCTTTAAGAACATTGACTCCAAGCATTCTCTAACTACCAAGTGCTAAACCATCTTCCTTAGCACCACATCTCTGCCTCTTTGAAACGCCTCCAGGGATGGGGTTTGTGGCTGGCACTGTACAGAAAGTGGGGACCTGGGTTCAGACCAGGGCCACCAGTTTAGCCACAGGCAATGACAGGAAGGGACACTTTGCATGTCTAGTTCAACAGGACAGTGCAAGTCCCCAGTATGTATCCTGGAGGAAGGCAGCAGTAACTGACAGGCTGGATGGGTGGGCAGAGGCCAATGGAGTGAGATTGAACAAGGCTAAGTGCAGACTTCTACACCTTGGCCACAGCAACCCCAGGCAGTGCTACAGGCTGGGGACAGAGTGGCTGAGAGCAGCCAGGCAGAGAGGGAGCTGTGGGTGCTGGAAGATAGGAGCTGAAGAGGAGCCAGCAGTGTGCCCAGCAGAGCCAATGGCATCCTGGGCTGGAGCAGGAGCAGTGTGGGCAGCAGGAGCAGGGAGGTTATCCTGTCCCTGTGCTCAGCACTGCTCAGCACACACCTTGAGTCCTTTGCCCAGTTCTGGGCCCCTCAATTCAAGAGAGATGTTGAGGTGCTGGAAGGTGCCCAGAGAAGGGCAGCAAGGCTGGGGAGGGGCCTGGAGCACAGCCCCAAGAGGAGAGGCTGAGGGAGCTGGGGGTGTGCAGCCTGCAGGAGAGGAGGCTCAGGGCAGAGCTCATTGCTCTCTGCAGCTCCCTGAAGGGAGGTTGTGGCCAGCTGGGGTTGGGCTCTGCTGCCAGGGACAGCACAAGAGCTCTTCAGGTAAAGGACAATTGAGCAATAATCTCCTTTCAGATGTTGCCTGCTCTTGTTTTTCATGTCCATGTGAAGGACAGGAGCCAAGTGTCTTGTCTTGTAGGAGATTTTAGTTGTGTCAAGGCAGACAGGAATCTAATCTGAGCAAATATTGTTTCTGTCTCTGTTGGTTTTGCTCTGTAGAAAAAAGAATGACCTGACAGCCCTTTTCCTCCTTTGTATTTTTTTCCCTTCTATTTTATTCTGTAGTTAAGGGCTGGGTGATTTTTCAAGTACCTGGGTAACTCCATCTGCAGTGCTCTCCTGGGTGCCAGTGGCAGTGTTCTGCTCTCCATGCAGTTGTTCCACTGAGGCCATGGCTGTGAAGCAGATTTCTGTGTTACAAGGAGAGTTATGTGTTCCCCAAAGCCAGACCTCCAGTTTCCATGCCCTGAGAGGTCAGGCAAGAGGAGGAGTGCTGCTGGGTGCTGAGAACCTGTGAGTGCAGGTGACTGATGGAGCCGTGCCCCTGCTGACAGTCAGGCCACGTTTGCAGGCAGACCGAGGGGACACAACCAGCTCTGACACCAGGGCTGCTCTGCACAGTGAGGGTGCTGAGACCAGGGGAGTTGGAGATGGCCCTGCCTGGAGGTGTTTGAGGCCAGGCTGGATGTGGCCTTGAGTGACTTGGCCTAGTGGGAGGTGTCCCTGCCCGTGCCAGGGGGCTGGAACCAGGTAATCTTCAAGGTCCCTTCCAACCCAAACTGTTCTCCGAACCTGTGTTGCTGCCACTGCTCCTCAAGCAGGTAAGTGAATGCCAGTGGAGGGAGGTGGCTTTTGTGTTGCAGCAGCTTTCTGGAGAGAGATGAAACCAATCTGGGAGTCAAACCCAGATACTGAAGTGGGGCTCCTGAGTGCAGTTGGAGTCCTGCTTTGATTTACGTGTTGGGGGCAGCTGTGGCAGGACAGATTCCCTGGGATAAGCTCTCTGCGGTGCTTGCAGCATTAAGCTCTTCCTCATGCCTGCAGCCAATGCCCTGGGCCTGTCCCTCCATAGCTCTCCAGGCAGTGGCTTTCTTTGAAAACTGCTTCTTGGCGCAAGAAGGAAATGCAGATGCAGGGTGGGCTGGCATGAATGCTCAGTGGTAAGTCCCTCTCAGTTACGTGGTGCATCTTCTGTTGATGCTCTTTTGCATCAGACCCTGTCCCCCAGCTCTGATGCTGAGCCTCGTGGCAAGGTAGCCTGTTGAGCTCAGGGACATTTCTTTTCCTTCACAGCACAGCCAAGACTGAGCTTTAGCAGGCTTGTTCCTGCTAGTCACTTTGTGGTGGTTGCCTGCCTTGCTTTGCTTTTTGTTTTGTGGCTCATTTGGTTTTTCTCTGCTCAGCATCACTGTATCCTGGCAGCTGAGTTCCAAGCAGATTAATTTTTATTTTTGATTTTTTTATCCTAGAGCAAGTAAATACATATGCACAATTCAGCTGTCAGCCTTCATCTGTTCAGTGAGAGCAGACAGGAGCCTTCTTTCTGGCTTTGAGGGCTCAGCATTGAGTCTGCTGGAGGTGGCCCAGTCCCAGCGGTCCAACCCTTTCACTTTGCTCTGTGCACTTGTGGTTCTCCTTCTGCTCTTTTGGCCATGCCAGTGCTAGGACCACAGCTGGCCTGATGCTTCATCTGAAGCCATTTCCCCCCAGAATCTTTCTTTTCTGTTCTTAGTTTTGGTCTGTTGCTATATCCTCTTTCACTTAAATTCCTGACTCCCGTGGCCCTTCCCTCCCCTCCTCCCCTTTCAAAGCTGCCGGTAGATCTCCACCTGGGCAGAGGCATCAGTGCAGCCTCTGCAAGTGTGCAGCTGGCACCAAGCTGTGTGGCACAGGAGACTTGCTAGAGGGCAGGATCCATCCAGAGGGACCTGGGCAGGCTGCAGAGCTGTGCCCAGCCCAACCTCAGGACACTCAACAAGGCCAAGTGTAAGGTCCTGCACCTGGGTGGGAGCAATCCCAAACACAACTGCAGGCTGGGTGGGGAATGGCTGAGAGCAGCCCTGAGGAACAGGACCTGGGGGTCTGGGGTGGTGCAAAGCTGAAGATGAGGCTGCAGTGTGAGTGCAGCCCAGACAGCAACTGTGTGCTGGGCTGCAGCAAGAGCAGCTGTGGGCAGCAGGGCAAGGGAGGGGATTGTGCCCCTTGGCTCTGCTCTCCTCACACCCCACCTGCAGCACTGTCTGCAGCTCTGCAGCCCCCAGCACAAGCAGCACATGCAAGGGTTGGAGCCAGTGCAGAGGAGGCCACCAAGATGCAGCTGAGAGGGCTGCAGCAACAGGTTGCCCAGGGAAGCTGTAGGTGCCCCCTCCCTGGAGGTATTCAAGGATAGCTTGGCTGAGGCCTTGAGCAACCTGGTCTAGTGGAAGGTGCATCCTTGGCCATGGCAGAGGGGTTGGAACTAAGTTATCTTCGAGGTCCCTCCCAACCCAAACCATTCTATGAATCTGTGATTCTCAGTTAAGCAGAGCCAAAGCTCAAGTGTAATCTAACAGCAGTGAATACAAAACCAACACAAATGTGTGTGTGTGTTCTTAATTGGCTTTTTATGAAGCAAAGCCTTTGTTCTGCTGGGATTTGCTGTCAGGCAGTAAGAGATAGTACATCAAAGACTGATTATATTTCAGCTTGTATGTTACTCCATTAATAAGCTAATTTTATTGTTGCCTTTTGCCTGCTACTAAACCCAGCTTTTGTAAGCAAGTTAATCTCCTTGTCACTGCCATCAGTGCTGCCAGAAGTTGGGTTGTGTTTCTGTAGCATGTTGGATCCAAGAACAAGAGATCAGCAGAGCCTCTGCAGCACTCTGACAGCAGTCTCAGCAAACAGACTCTTTGTTCCTCCAGTCTGGTTTTGGCACTGCTGTCATAGAATAGCTTAGGTTGGAAGGGACCTTCAGAACCATCCAGTTCCAACCCCCCCCCACGGGCAGAGACACCTCCCACCACCTCAGGCTGCTCAAGGCCTCATTCAACATCACCTTGGGGATAGGTTGGACTGGATGAGCTTGGAGGTCTCTTCCAACCTGGCTGATTCTCTTCTATTCTGGTCTATTCTGGTGCAGCAGTTGAGCCTTTCTGCCCTCCAGCTCTTTCTTCCACCCTCTTTTGCAGGCAGGGAAGCAAAGTCCCCAAGACTTTCTAAACACTGCTGCCCTATGTCTGAGACAATTTAGAGATGAGAAATAGAAATGAAATTCAGGTAGTGTGATTCTCCTGCAGCTGCTGCTTTCCTGTGGGTGGTTTGAGCAGCTGTAATTATCTGTCTCCAAATAGCCTTTTCCCCATCTCTTGTGGTTCTGGAGAAAACAGATGCAAAATATGGGAGGCAGGGCTGGGCACAAGGACATGCAGGTTTAGTTTAGCTTTTAATGCAAGTTAAGCTCTTTGGGCTGGACCTTTGGGGGCCAGAGGCTGGCCTGGTGCATCTGCTTCCCATCCTCCCAGAGAGGATCAGAAGACAGAATCACAGACACATGCAGGTTGGCAAAGCCCCTCAGGATCACCAAGTCCAAACCATGTCCCTGCTCTACAAGGTTCACCCTAAATCATGTCCCCAAGCACCACAGCCAAATGACTTTGAAACACCTCAGGGTGGGTGACTCCACCACCTCCCTGGGCAGCACATTCCAGTGCCTGGCCAATCTTTTTTCCTAATGTTTTCCCTCATGTCCAGTTGCATCTTGAGGCCATTCCCTCTTGTTCCATACCTTCAACACCATGGCAGGGGAATGGCTTTAAGCTGGCAGAGGGTAGATTTACACCGAATATTAGGAAGAAATTCTTTCCAGTGAGGGTGGTGAGACACTGGGACAGGTTGCTCAGGGAGGTTGTGGGTGCCTCCTTCCTGGAAATGTTCAAGGCCAGGCTGGATGGGGCCTTGAGCAAGCTGATGTGGTGGAAGGTGTCTGCCTGTGACAGGGAGGGTTGGAACTAGGTGATCCAAGCCAAACCATTCTATGTTCCTTCCTGTGCCCAGGTGCAGGTGTGTGGAGGCAAAGAGAAAATCCTAAAATCCTTTCTTTGTGTGTCCCTAATTGCCTCAAGAAGGGTTCCTAGATTGATGGAGTTTGTTTTCTCTCTGCTTTTCTGGCCCAGCTGAGCAGCATCATCAAAAGGGGCAAGTGTGGACAGGGTGCTCCAACCAAAAGCAGGGTGAAGAGCAGAGAGGGTACCACAGCCCTTAACAGAAGGCAGTGCCTGCTGGCTCATTTTGTGTGGGGCCTGATCCTGCCTGTGCACTGAACATGTGTCTTGAAACCTCTCAGGTGGATCCAGTTGGGAAGCATGGAGCAAGGATCAATTTCTTGACCCTGGTGGAAGTGCAGTTGATGCTGGCTTGCTTAGTCCTGTAGGTAGTTATGTGGAGACTGAGTGTGAGCAGCTGTTAGGGTCCTGTCAAGCATTAAAGAAGCAGGGTTGGAGATGAGTTACTCCAGGGTCAGGGATGGCAAAGTTGGTGCTTGCTCTTTTGGTATGAGCAGCTTACTCTGCTGGGGTGCCCAAGGACCTTAATGGACCTTGCTGTGCTGATGGTGTCAGATCCTCAGGCTTGCCTGAATGAATCCTGCCTGCTTGTCATCAGAAGAGGCTGCAGCTGCCTCCACTGCAAGCATAGAGCATCCTCCTCTGGCCCAGATGAGAGGCAGAAGCCAATGTGACTGGAGGTATTCTGTGAGCTAAGCCTTGCTAATTGAGCGTGGAAATGTGTAATTGTCTGCACAATTACCCAGCCCAGGGTGGTTCAGCTTTGCATGCAAACACAGGAGCAGAGTCGTGCAGTGGGGCAAGTCCTCCGGAACAGGATGATTAATTAAACAGCTGCATTGAGCACACAGGTGTGAGCACCCCTAAAATGATCAGCCCAGCTGTGGTAACCTTCTCTTCTCTTTCAGCATGTGCTTACCTGACAGCTTGCATGGACTGCCCCCATGGCTCATCCGGTCCAAGCCCCCTGCAGTCAGCAGGGACAGCCCCAGCTAGGTCAGGTTGCTCAGAGCCCCATCCAGCCTGACCTTGAGTGTCCCCAAGATCGAGACCTCCACCACCTACCTGTTCTTTACTGTAGTAGAGAACATCTTCCTCCTGTCCAGTCTAAATCTACCCTTCTCTAGCCCCTGGCCCTTGGAAACAGTCCCTCCCCAGCTGTCTTGTGGGCCCCCTTCAGGTCCTGGCCACTTCTCCAAACTCTCTCAGCCTCCCTGGGCAACCTGTGCCAGTGTCTCACCACCCTCACTGCAAAGAACCCATCCCAACCTTTCCTTGAACACTTTTCCCCCCAGGCTGACAGCAGTGCAGCCCCTGCCTCGGGCAGGGATGTGAAGAGCCTCGGTGCTGGGGGTGCCTTTGTAACTGAGTGCAGCCTCTGCCCTGACAGCCTTTTCTCTTTCTGTCTCCACAGATGTCGCTCCTATGAGGATTGCTGTGGCTCAAGATGCTGTGTAAGAGCTCTCTCTATCCAGAGACTGTGGTATTTCTGGTAGGTCAGGCCACTGGGAAATCTCAGCTTTGTCCTGTTCTCGTTTCCCTTGTAGCACTTAAAGCAGGGCATTGCCAGCCCCACCACAGGCACAAGTGTGCAGTGATCACAGAATGAACCATGCTGGAAGAGGTCTCCAACCTAGCACCTCACCCTTCTCATTAACTAACCCCTGGCACCGAGTGCCTCATGCAGCCTCCTCTGAAACACCTCCAGGGATGGGGACTCCACCACCTCCCTGGGCAGCCCATTCCAATGCCAATCACTCTCTCTGCCAACAACTTCCTCCTAACATCCAGCCTGAACCTGCCCTGGCACAACTTGAGGATGTGTCCCCTTCTTCTGTCCCTGGGTGCCTGGAAGAAGAGCCCAGAACTGGACACAGTAGTGCAGATGCACACACACATAAATGCAAGGACTTTGCACAGAATCATAGAAAGGTTTGGATTGGAAGGGACCTTCAAGATCTTCAAGATCCCTTCAAGACTGACTCCACAGAGGGGGTGCCTCAGCCCTCTGATCATCTTCATGGCCTCCTATGGCCTTGTTGTGCTGGGGGCCCCAGAACAGGACCCAGTGCTCCAGGTGGGGGCTCACGGGAGCAGAGTAGAGGGGGGAGAATCATTTCACTGACTGCTGATAAAATTGTAGTGACAAAGCAGTGCAAAGGGATGACCTTTCCTGCTTCTTTCTCCTGCTCTCCTCACTTCTCTCCAAAACTGCTGAATCCCTTCTGCCTGCCCTGTTTCTGTGGCCCCTGAGTTTTCAAAGAGGATTGCCTAAGTAGGATTGTGCATTTAGGCAGGGTTTAAGAGACTCTTGTCAGCTGAACTTAGGTTTCAATTAAAAAAAAAAAGGAAGAGAAGTACATTTATGACTATGAGGATTTCACTGGAGATGACAGCCCGGGGGGAAAGGAGGCAGAAAGATTTGAGCTTGTGGAGCCAGCAGCTCAGTAATCTGGATAAAGCTTAAACTAATCACTGTGATATGCATAATGAAAAAAATAAGGCAAATTCGTTTGGGAGAAGAATTTGAGGCAGCAGCACCTGAACAAAGCCTTCTCCTCGCAGCAGGCAGAAAGCAAAGCCTCATTTCAGGCATTTTAGCCTAGAATTTGAAGGCTCCTTTAAAAAAAACAAACAAACAAACTTCCAAATTGAAACAAGTAAAGAGTGAAGAAGAGAAGCCTGATGTGTACTAGAATGGAGAGATTTCCCTGCCAGAGCTGCCTGTGGGATTTGAGCCTGCAATCCTTGCTGATATGACCCAAGAGCTCTGCAGCTCGCTCCCTGGGGTGACGTCGTCAATCTCCAGTTGCTGCTCAGAACAAATCCTCTGCAGGAAGGCTGCCAAGAGGGGAGGCATGAGCCTTGCCTCAGGGCACTGCACCTGCCTCTACTCTTGTTTGCTCTCCAGAAATGAGAACAGAATGGGACCTGGCATTGGAATGGGCTGCCCAGGGAGGTGGTGGAGTCCCCATCCCTGCAGGTGTTGAAGCCAAGCCTGGATGGGCACTGAGTGCCATGGTCTGGTTGATTGGCTGGGGCTGGGTGCTAGGTTGGACTGGATGAGCTTGGAGCTCTCTTCCAGCCTGCCTGATTCTATGAATGCTTCAGTCCTCAGGCTTGAGCTTAAATGCCAGTTACTTATTGCCCATGGGAGACAAAATTCCAGTGTTGAGCAATCCCAGAACATCTAAGAAGGTTCTTTTAAGGGCAGCTGCCTGGCAGAATTCCTCCTTTCTCCCCACAAACCTCTTGGCTGGCCTCAGTGCTGTGAGTGGAATTTCAGCATCCTCATGGCAAAGGTCAGGAATGAACCTGAACTTACCAAACGTCCAAGGGTGTTTCAGTTTCAGATCTGTGTTTCACATGCCAGAAAACACAGGACAGTGGTGCTGGTGGCAACAGACCTCTGCGATCTGCCCATGAGTGCCCCATGAGTGTCTCAAGTGGCATGGACCTGCTCTCCAGAGACAAACCAGTTAAGAACTTGCTGCAGATGAACGTCTCAGGCTGATGATTGCTGCCTGCTACCCTTTGTTTCTCTCAGCAGAGTGCCTGGGCTTGAGAGCCTCCTGGGTGTGGGTGGGTTGTGACTTGCCTCTTGTCTTTGCCCAGGTTCCTTCTGATGATGGGAGTTCTGTTCTGCTGCGGCGCTGGCTTCTTCATCCGGAGGCGGATGTATCCTCCCCCACTAGTAGAGGAGCCTACTTTTAACGTGTCTTACACCAGGCAACCAGTCAGCACTGCAGCAGGTCAGGCACTGCTCAGCAAACAGCTGCCACGCACTGCTCACACCGAGCCACCTGAAAAGGCTGGGACTGGGCTTTGTTCTCGATGGGACTGGGGCAAGGGATTGCACTGCCGCGGGCCAGACACTGCACTAAGCCAAACCATGCAGCCCCCTCCTGTGATAAGTCTCCTACCTTTCAAACACCATAAGGCAGCAAAATAGAGGCTTTGAAAGCCAGCATGACAGGCAGGGCTTGCAGTGCCCTTTCTGCTGTGGTTTTCAGCACCTTCAGAGCAAGAAGCTGGTGAGGGGCCTGGAGCACAGCCCCAAGAGGAGAGGCTGAGGGAGCTGGGGGTGTGTAGCCTGCAGAAGAGGAGGCTGAGGGCAGAGCTCATTGCTCTCTGCAGCTCCCTGAAGGGAGGTTGTGGCCAGCTGGGGTTGGGCTCTGCTGCCAGCACCCAGGGACAGAAGGAGGGGACAGAGGCTCAAGCTGTGGCAGGGCAGGTTCAGGCTGGATGTTAGGAGGAAGTTGTTGGCAGAGAGATTGGCACTGGAATGGGCTGCCCAGGGAGGTGGTGGAGTCCCCATCCCTGGAGGTGTTGAAGCACAGCCTGGATGGGCACTGAGTGCCATGGTCTGGTTGATTGGCTGGGGCTGGGTGCTAGGTTGGGCTGGATGAGCTTGGCTGATTCTATGATTCTCACTTTGCAGCGTAGACAGACTGACAGACAGACTGATCCAAAATGGGCACTGACACAAAGGAAGAGATTTCAATACACTTCCTAGACTCTGGCAGAGGTGGATGGAAGCCTCACATTTGTTTTCCCTGTTCTGGCAATCTTTCAAGTCTTTTTTGTTTGCCTTCCACACTCTGCAGTGTAGTTTTTCAGTAGCAACGTGGTCCTTCTGCCCTTGCTAATTTGATTGCTGTCTCTCTGCTCAGTAATGGCTGTGAGCATTAGGCTGTGAGTTTGAAAAGGCTCCAGAGAAGGAGACTCCACAGCCTCTCTGGGCAGCCTGTGCCACTGCTCTGGGACCCACACAGGCAAGAAGTTGCCTCTTGTGTTGAGCTGCAACCTCCTGTGCTGCAGCTTCCATCCATTGCTCCTTGGCCTATGGCAGGGAGCAGTGAACAGAGCCTGTAACCCCACTCCGGAGCTCATCCAGTTCTACCCACCCTTGCCAGAGCAGGATCACCCAGAGCAGATCACACAGGAATGCATCTAGGCAGGTCTTGGATATCTTCAGAGAGAGACTCCACAACCCCCCTGGGCAGCCTGTGCCAGTGCTCTGTCACCCTCACAGGGAAAAAAAATTCCTCCTCAGGTTCACATGGAACCTCCTATGCCCCAGCTTCCACCCTTGTGCTGTCCCTGGGCATCACCCAGCAGAGCCTGGCTCTCACCTTTACATCTTTATAACCATTGCTGAGGTCGCCTCTCAGCTTCCTCCTCCCCAAGCAGCACAGCCCCAGCTCCCTCAGGCTCTCCTCCTAAGGAAGATGTTCCACAGAGTATTTACTTTTCAACAGGGGAGGGTTGGGGAGGGAGCCAAACTACTTATACTAACATTTTAAAGCCTGAAAAATAACCTCCAGATGATGTGAAGAGGGAAGGAGCCTTTGACAAATACCAGATTTAATTTTAGAGCCTGGTTTTATTTTTTCCATGGCACTTCATGGAGCAGAAGTTGTGGATAAATACAAGACAAGCACTCTGGTGGCCTGCTTATGCTACTTGCTTCCAGTCTGGTATTGCTGTTACTTTAAAAGCTTTGGGCTCTGAGCTAACATCACCACATTTTTTTTTTCTTTAATTTTTTTTTTTTAAATTTCCCCTCCTGCTATTTCAGGAATATTTTGCAGCCAAAGCTATGGAAATTAGTAGCCAACCAAGTTCTCACTTTCTGCTAGCTCCCCTTGCAGATTTGGTAGCAGCAGCCAGCTCACTGTGGAGGTGGAGCTGTTGAAATGTGGCTCCTTTCCCACTTGCCTCCTTCCCTGCAGTCAGTGACAGCATCTTCTGCCATCCCAGCAGTTGTGCTGTGGGTTGAAGAGGTCACTTAGGAGCACTTTGCACCTGGTGATACCATGGAATGGTAGGGGTGGAAGGGACCTATGAAGCTCACTGCCAGAGCAGGGCCACCTGGAGTAAATCACAGAGGAACTGAGCAGGGCTCACTGCGGTCCCTTTAACGTGCTCTGAGCAGGGCTCAGAGCTGTCTCTTGCAGGTGGTGGTGGCTGCGGTGCCCTTTGCTTCACTGAGCTGCCACTGCCATTGCCACTGCATGGGAAACAGAAACTTCTTCCTGCGGGCCTGGCTTTGCTCTGGGGAGGGAGGGAGGGAGGTGGCTGCTTGGCTCTGCTCTTCCGAGCGCCCGGAGCAGCCTGCGGGAGGAGCAGAGGCCGCTGCCAGTGCCCTGTGTGCAGACCTGTCCTGTGCTTTGTCCGGCAGGGTCGCAGCAGCCCGGAGTGCAGTATTACCCGGACCCAGGCGGGCCCGTGCTGAACCCCATGGCCATGGCTTTCCAGGTGCAGCCCAGCTCGCCCCAGGGGACCCCGGGGTACCCGCCCC
>VWZI01007565.1:122508-142375 GCA_013396835.1 Psilopogon haemacephalus
GCCCCCCTACGAGCAGGTGGTGAAATCCTCTACGTGAGCACTGCCTCTGACCTGACTGTGTGACCAGAAGGTGCCAGAGCCAGCACCAAGCTGGAGGGCACCTGCCCTGTGGAACACTTGCTACTTCTCCAGCTCCTCTCTCCCTCCCCTCCCTGCACCTTTCCTCATTAAAGTTACTTACAAAGGGGTCATTTTAATTTTTTTTTCCTTTTTTTTTAGTAGAAGTGGATTTTTTTTTTCCTTTGTCTTCAAAATGAGAGAAATTGTCTTTGTAATGCTTTTAATGGAAACCTGTATTTAAAACCTGGATGTCTTCCTCTTTATTTCATTTCAGTGGTGAGTTTAACTGTGCCCATGGACTCATAGAACCCTGGAATGGTTTGGGTTGGAAGGAACCTTAAAGAGCATCTAGTTCCAACTCCCTTCCATGGGCAAGGACACCTGTGGCTAGACCAGGTTACTCAAGACCTCATCCAGCCTGGCTCTGAACAACTCCAAGGAAGGGGCATCCACAACCTCCCTGGGCAACCTGTTCCAGTGTCTCACCACCCTCACTGTGAATTAATTTCTTCCTAATATCCAGTCTAAATCTGCCCTCCTCAGGCGTTAGTCCTTTTCCTCTCATCCTATCGCTACAAGCCCTTATAACAAGTCCCTTCCTGGCTTCTTTGTAGGCCTCTTGCAGGTGCTGGTGGAGGTGTTGTGACAGCAGTTCTGCTTGCAACCCCTGGGTGATGTGCACTCTCCTGAGATTCCGCAGCAGAACTTCCAGCTAGGGGGGCACAGGCTGCCCAGGGAGAAGGTTGAATCCCCAGCCCTGGAGGTGTTTAGGAGAGGCAGAGATGTGGTGCTGAGGGACAAGGCTGGGAGAGCTAGAGAATACTTGGCCTCAATGATCTTAAAGCTCTTTTCCAACCAAGACAATTCCAGGAGGCTGTGGTCCTCTGTGACTGGAGCACCAGCACTGGCCGAGTCCTGCCAGGGCCCTTGCCAAGCCCCTGAGAAAAGAGAGTCCTTACCTTGAATGATGCATCTGAGAGGGGCAGGACTCTGTTGGGCAGCCTGGGTGAGCAGCATAGTGGCTGGCCCTGCAGGAAGCAGCTGGTGTCCAAGGAGAGGGAGCTGTGGTGACCTGAGAGCTCCTCCTGCAGGCATAGGTAAGTGTCCCACTGCAGGAAGAGGCAATGGCAGCACAGCTCCAGCTCTGCTGCCTTTGGTACTGGTGGGAGTTTCATCCCCGAGCAAGAGTAGCTGTCAGGGTGCTCTTGGTGCTGCCACAGAGAGCTCCAGGCAGAGCTGTCACCCCCAGGTGACCAATCTGTCAAACTGCTCTCCTCTCCAGGGCAGCAAATAAGTAACTGTTTGGGACTGGTGCTTAAGAGCATTCCCCTGACCTGCTGCACAGGAGGTTTGGCTTTCAGTGGCTCAAAATCTGGACAGAGGTTGACCATAAGCCAACAATGTGCCCTCACAGCCTGGGATGCCTTAAGAAGAGTGTGGCAACCAAGACAAGGAAGGTTCTTCTCCCTCTGCTCTGCCCTGGTGAGGCCTCATCTGGAGTACTGTGCCCGGCTCTGGACTCCCCACTTCCAAGGACAAGGAACTACTGGAAAAGACTCCAGCAGAGAGCCTTGTGGGGAAAGGCTGAGAACTGGGGGCTTAGCTACAGCTGAAGAGTGAGTACCAGGACAAGAGGCTGCCACTGGGCTCGGGGCAAAAACCTCACCACAGGTTTCACATAAACAGGAGGAAAACATCCTTCACTCAGCACTGGAACAGGCTGCCCAGAGAGGCTCACAGGACATCAGGGGAGCTCATCCAGTCCAATCCCTTGCCATAGCAGGACCATCCAATCTAGCTCAGGTCACAGAGGAACACATCCAGACATTGCTGTGCCATGGGTGTTCTCCACCAGCACTCCCAGGTCCCTCTCCACAGGGCTGCTCTCCAGCAGATCACCTCCCAGCCAATCATAGAGTCCAACCACCTCCAAGAAAAGAAAGAGCACAACAGAGGGGGGATTAAAAAAAAAACAAAGAAGAATGATACACGTGACCACCACAGAGCTTGATCTTTACTAATAAAGCCAAAGAACGAAACATCAGCATTTACCCTCCCCCCCTCCCTTTTCTCTGCCCAGAGAGCATCTCCATTTGTAACACTAACTGCTGAGTGCAACAGATGGACAAAGCACAGACAAAGCAAACCAGGGCACGTTAAGACATTTTCCACATTTTCAGAGTGCTGAGACTTCTGAGAACCAGGACCTGGGGAACTGCTGTTACTCAGCCTCACACAAGCCCCTGCTTACAGCCACGTGGATAGAACATCGAAGGGAGAGAAGGAGCCACGGGGAAAGCAACCTCAGGAGGAGGAGGAGGCAGAGATGCTGGCAGAGCTTCCTGGCTCCTGCTCCATTCCAGGAGGATTCTGTGCCAGGAGGCTGGCCCCAGTGCAGAGCGAGCTGGTAGCTGACTCGGTTGTTATTTTGGCAGGTGCACTCAAGCATCTTGCAGAGCTGCTGGGCATGAAGCTGTTGTAGGTGTGTACCTGTACACGTTTTTAATTCCCCTTGGGCTGCAGCCAGCCCCAGTCCGCTCCCAGAGGCACCATTCTAAGCTCAGCAGCTGAGCAGGTGGCCTGTGTGTGTCAGCACTGGCTGAAGGAGCAGCCTGTCAGGGCAGCACATGCTTGGCTTTGCTGGGAAGGCTGCCTGGTGGCTTTTGCTCTGTTTGCAGGTGGTTCCTGCAAATCCAGCAAGCTGCCTCTCTCTTAACACACCCCACAGGAAGAGGAAAGGGGTGTGGGGGTGATGTGAATCTGAGCTGCCAGGGGCCTCCTTTGTTAGAAGTCCTGAGACCTCAGCCCGGGCAAGTTGCCTCCCAGTCTCATCACTGGGCAAGATGAGGGAGCCACAGGCTGAAGGAGGACACAGAGCCAGACCTCAGCAAGCTTGCCCCAGAGCAACACCTTTACTGGTACACTGTGCATTGCTTCTCATCCCCAGCTCCTCAAGGATGCTTCCAGCTTCTACTCCAGTGTGCCTCACCCCAGCTGCCTCCCTCACTCCTGCTGCCTTTCAGCATTTTCCCTCACTCTGGCTGCAACAATGAAGCTGGGTTGGTGCCCCCCACCTCACCCTTAGCCAGAAAGGTGGAAAGGTCTCTCTCAGCTGCTCCCCCATTTCAGTCCTACCTGACCAACCAGCAGAGGAGCTACAGTGTGATATGAAGCTCTCCCTCTGCTAGAACTGCTGCTGTCCCTGTGCTGGCCCTGCTGCTGTACTCCAGCAGAACCGAAGGTGGAGATCATTAACATCTCAATAGATTTGGTAACAGGCACTGAAGAGTTCAAGGAAGTCACCTGCCACCAGGCAAAGATTTATGCAGGAGCAACAATGCATCACCAAGCCTGCTCACAAGCAGATGGCCCACGGGCCCCACACTGCTGCATGCCACAAGGTCAAACCCTCCTGCCATCTGTCACTGCCCTACAGGGGACACCAACCCGAGCAGGCAGCTGGAATGATGGAGCACAGGGAGGGCTGGGGAGTGAGCACCACTACACTTACCTTCCTCAAGCACTGGAACAGGTAAGCCTTTTGTAAGTGTACTCACAGCATCTTCCACTTCTGCTGCCACACTCAGGAGCACCTGGAGGCAGGCCTAGTACTACACAATTCCACCACAGTGCAGGGGGAAGCAAAGAAGTAGCAGCACAAGTTAGAACTTAAGGGCAAAGGGCTTCTGCCTGGGTTTGAAAACAGAAACCATTTCAGTGACAGCCTCTAGCAATGGTTTCATGTTGCTCATCCATCTTCTGCACTCTCCACAAGCAGCTGGAATGGACCACTCTGGCCATGCCACAGCCAGGGCTGCAAGAGGGAGGGAAGGGCCTAGAACCAATCAGTGTCTTGGTCTGGAAGCAATGGTCAGCTCGAATTAACTGCAGGAGAACCTGTCCTGACACCCTCTCATCCTCATTTGGGGACTGAATGCTGCAGGACAGGTTGGCTACAAACCCACGGAGAGGTGAGAAGCAGTTATGCTGTCCCTGTTGCTGGCACCAAGTGAGGACAGGTATCTCCACTTGCAGCTTAAGCCCATGCAATGAGATAGCACTTTGCAGAGGTGGGGACAAGCATCTCCACCCTGCTGTAAATGGCTAACACACACTAACCAGGTGCAGCTATCAAAGGGAGCCTCTTTCAGCCTTTCTAACAAACACTTCTCAAAACAGCAGCAGAAGACAAGTCAGGTAGGTCCCTTCCAACCTGCTAAGTTTCTGAGAACAGAGATGGCCTCACACCTCATCAGCATAAAATAAAACCCAAAAAAAGCTGATCTCCATCAACTTAGCTTCTAGGGACCATGGTGGGGGAAATGCAGGAAAGTAGCAACATTACAACATTTGTCACCTATTTTTTGTGTGGAAGTTGCCAGCTCGGCAGTGAAGCCTGAGCACTGCCCTGGCACCAAACTCTCTGGGTAGCCACACTGCAGAAAGCAACACTGCTGCTGGGAGTCATGCACGGGGGCACAGGAGGGAGACTCACACAGGGACCAGCTTTTGCTAACAACAAGAGACTCGACACACAACACCAACACACATGCACAGCATGTCAAAGACCTGGAGAAGACAAATACACTGGAAGAGATAAAGTTCAAAGCTTGACTTCTCTTGTCCTATATCTGAAGGTGTCACTGCAACAGAAGTGAAGTGTGGCTTCTCCTGCTCATCCTCTGCTGCCTCCTGGTCCTCTGGGGCAGTGGGGGGTCAGGAAGCAGGGTTTATCCATCCGTTGGTTCAGCAGCAGAGGCACTAGGCAGTCTCATCTCTTTTGGCATCAGTTTCCTTTCAAAATGCTCCTTTAGCTGTCCTGTTCTGCTTTGTTTTCCCTCGTTTGAGGTCCGAGTTCAAATGCTGGAAACTGGGAAGTCTCCGGTACTGAAATATCTGAGAGGAAGTGAATAGCTCCAGCCATGCCTAGGACACAAGCAGAGAGAGAGAGAGAGAGAGAGAGAGAGAGAGAGAGCCTTGTGCCCCTTGGACACTGCCACAGCCCCCAGGCCAGCAAAGGCAGCAGCACTGCCTTCAACACCTCCTCCTTGGAGCCCTTTTGGCAACAGGTGAACGGAGGTCTCCCCTCAGCCTCCTCTTCTCCAGGCTGAACAACCCAGCTCCGTCAGACACTCCTCACAGGCCCTTCAGGAGCCCTGTCGCCCTCCTCTGAACACCTCCAGCACCTCAATGTCCCCTGCTACTTTCCAGCAGTTCAATTCCTAACCTGTACTGGTGCAGGGGGTTCCTTCTCCCCAGGTGCAAGTTACTCTTGAGGAGATTCCAACTGAACCCCAAAAGACAATGCTTCCCTGTGAGAACAGGGAATCATCTCCCAAGGCAAGCAGTGGATTCCCCTACATTGGTCAGTTTGAAGACTCAGCTGGAGAGGGTGCTGGGCCAGCTCATTTCAATCAGCTAGGAAGGCTGGACCTGGTGATCCTTGAGGTCCCTTTCACCCTGACATTCTTTGACTCAGCACCTGCCTTTGTCAGACTTCCTGAGGGTCCCCTCCAGCCTGTCCAGCTCTTGCTGAATCCAGCACTACTCGCCAGGCTTTAAGGTCGTATTTCTGCTGCTGTAATTTCACATGCTGGTGGCAGGTGGCAGACCAGGCTCACTGGTCAGGAGGCAGCAGCACTGCTTCAAGCCCTGCTTGGCTGGAGGACTCCTTCCTACCCTGTTTCTAAGGCATCAGGGTAAGAGAGGGAATAGAAAACCAATGAAACAAAATGCAAAGCATTCAGGGACAGCTGTGGCCTTACAGAAAAGCCCCTCAGAAATGTGTGGTTCTTCGCTGGTGAAGTAAATTTGGTCCACGTTAAGATTAGCCTTTCCCTGCCTTTAGTACTGTGCAGAGACAAGCCAGCAATTTGGGGTGCATGAAGAAACATGTTCCAGCAGGTCAAGGAAGCTTCTGTCCCACCCTACTCTGCTCTGCTGAGGCCACATCTGGAGTAATGTGCCCTGTTCTGGGCTCCCCAGTTCAAGCGGGACAGAGATATACTAGAGAGTGTCCAACAGATGCTACAAGGACAATGAAGGGATGAGAACATCTGTTTGATGAAGACTGAGAGACCTGGGGATATTAAGTCTGGAGAAGAGCAGACTGAGAAAGGATCTTATGAATGTTTATAAAGATCTGAAGGGTGGGTGGCAAGAAGAAGGGTCTAGGCTCTTTCCAGTGGTGTCCTGTGACAGGACAAAGGTCTTCAGAGGTCCCTTCCACCTCCTACCATTCTATGATTCTATCAACTACTTTGAGAACCCCTACCCACAGCTGCTCCTCTGCCCAGTCCCTCTGCAGCAACACCTGAGGACGAAACTGTTGCTCAGGCTCCTGTTTGCTTAAAGCCAAGAGGCATCAACGCAGCAGGATTCTGAGTAGGGAGGATGTAGCTGGTGGTAGAGGGTGAGTTTATTTACTCCCAGCTCCTCAGCACGTGCCATAAGTGCAAGGCTGCTCAGCTTCCTGTGTAACACAGCAGCAACACCACCACTTTACCTTCAAAGAGAGAGTAGGGTCGGTCAGGAATACGACATCCGTGTGCACCATACTCCAAACACCACTCTGCAAACTGGAGAACACATGAAAAAAATGACTAAAACCTACCCACAGCATGGCTGGAGGAGCTGAGGATGAGCAAGGTTATCTCAGTGGAACAGTTACCCCTCTGTAACGTCAGCCTGTTCTCCTTCAGGCTGGCTGATTTCAGACTCTCCATCTGCTCCTGAAAGGGTATTTTGTTCCTTCCCCCTTACAGAACTTTTCTGTCTTTGACTCTGCACATTAGGATTGTTTGTGCCCTGTGGGCACAGGTGAAGCTCACCCTGCCAGGGGTGTTAGGACATGGAAACATGGAATCAGAAAGGGTTGGAAGGGACCACAAGGATCATCCAGTTCCAACCCCTCTGCCTTGGGCAGGGACACCTCACACTAGATTAGGCTTTCCAGAGCCTCATCCAGCCTGGTCTTAAACACTTCCAAGGATGAGGCTTCTACCACCTCCCTGGGCATCCCCTTCGAGGCTCTCACCACCCTCATGCTGAAGAACTTCTTCCTAACATCCAGTCTGAATCTCCCCAGTTCCAGCTTTGTTCCATTCCCCCCAGCCCTATCACTACCTGACAGCCTAAAAAGTCCCTCCCCATCTTTCTTGTACCCCTCTTAAGATACTGAAAGGTCAAAATAAGGTGACCTGGGAGCCTTCTCCTCTCCAGACTGAAGAGCCCCAAGTGCCCCAGACTCTCCTCAGAGAAGGGAACGTTGTGTTGGTGGGATGCTGCAGAGCTCACCTTGCAAGCCCGGTAGAGGTACTTTTTGTCCTGAGTTAGGTTATAGAGAGACAAGAAGGAGTAACCATTGCCAGCAGTGCCATGGCAGATCCCATACCCTTTCCTCAATAAGCCTCTCTGCCAGATGACGTCGCTGCAGTCCATGGCATCTTTCAGGTATTTATCCTCTTTAAAAGTCTGTGGAACAAAAACAAATGCACATACCTTAAAGTCCTACTACAAACAGGCAGGTGGATCTTAGAGAGGTGCAGCTGTTGGTGTGGGGCTTTCCCACACACAATTCATTTCCTTTTAATAATCCATTTGGCCAATGCTAGCCTGAGAGTGTGGCCTTCAGGCCAAGAGAGGTTCTCCTCTTCTTCTGCTCTGCCCTACTGAGACCACGTCTGGAGCATTGTGTCTGGGCTCCAAATGCCAAGAGGGACAGGGATACACTAGAGAGTGTCCAAAGGAGGCTCCAAGGATGATGAAGGGATTGGAACATTTGTCTGGTGAGGAGAGGCTGAGAGACCTGGGGCTGGTTAGCTTGGAGCAGAGAAGAGAGAGGAGACTTCATCTGAGGGGTGGGTGTCAAGAAGGGGCCAGGCTCTTTTCAATGGCATCCTGTGACAGGACCAGCAGCAATGGATACAATCTGAAACACAACATGAGGAAAAACTTCTTTGCTGTGAGGGTGCTGGAGCCTTGGAGCAGGTTGTCCAGAGAGGTTACAGAGTCTCTTTCTCTACAGACTTTCAAGACCTGTCTGGATGTGTTCCCGTGTGACCTGCCCTGGGTGAGGCTGCTTTGGCAGGAGGCTGGACTGGACCTTCAGAGGTCCCTTCCAACTCCTACCATTCTCTATGACGTAGAACAGCATAAAATGCAAGCCTGGCAATCGAAGAGGCCTGCAGACAGAGGTGAACATCAACTCACCTTGAAAGCTTGCATGAGCATGTGGATGACCCCAGGGGCACCGTGGCACCAGTGCACCAGCCTGTCGGTCTCGTTGCTCAGGGAGGATGGGTAATTGCCGGAGCGGAATCTTTTATGGCGCACGTAGTCAATGCTTGGCTTCACCAGCTCTGCCAGGCTCTCCTGGTCCACCTTTGCAACTGGCTACAGGAAACATTAAAAAAACAACAAACAAACACACACCACCGTGAGCAGAAACAGTCGCCCAGGGTCTATCAGCACTTGATTCTGTGATCTATTTTCACCTACCCCACATATGCGACCTTGCTCCAAATACTTCGAATCACTTCACACAGCTTTAATTGATGTCTGTTTACAACACCCTTCTGAGGAGCACTTTTACAGCAACCAGAGAGACAAGAAATCTGGGGCACCAAGTTGCTACTGGAGGTGACAGGATGGAAGAACTGAGAACACAGATTTGATGGCCTCTCTTTATACCTTAAAATAGCAAAATGCTCAGAGGAGGAACAGAATCACAGAATGGTTTAGGTTGGAAGGGAGCTCAAAGCTCAGCCAGTTCCAACCCCCGTGCCATAGGCAGGGACATCTCCCACTAGAACAGGTTGCTCAAGGTCTCATCCAGCCTGGTCCTGAAAACCTCCAGGGAGGTTGTGGGGCAACCTGTGCCAGTGTCTCAGCACCCTCACTGCAAATAGCTTCCTCGTGACACCCAGTTCCAATCTCCCCTCTGCCAGTTCAAACCCATTACCCTTCGTCCTGTCCTCACAGGACCTTGTGAATAACCACACTGCTCATACTACACACTTCTAATACAATTGATTAAATATTTTGTGTTTTAAAACTAACTAATGTACAGAAACCTGTCCTACTCTCCAATAAATTCAGAAGAGTCTGTGTAGTACCACTGCTGGCAAAGCTGTATGAAAGTTTGAGTCTTCCATCATTACCAAAACTCCCTGAAGTTATGGGCTATAGATCTGCAGTTGCAGTCTGAGAAGCAACAGTTCCTTTTCCACATAGCTGAACACCTTTGTACTACATATTCATCCTTAGATTGCTCTTCTGAACTTCCTTTCTCATTTCTTCTATCTAGTTTACAACCTTGCCACAAAGAGGAATATACCCATCCACAGGCATGCTCCTTTGAAGTAAAGGTTTAGAAACTTGAGTAGCTGTTGGGGTCTGTGGTAGCTCTTCAGTTGGTATTCCTTCCTGTACCAGCTTGCTGATTTCCCCAGGTCTGGGGTTCCTTACCAAGCATATCAGAATTCCCCCTCTACCTCCTGGATGAGTTATTCAACATAGCTGAGCTTTTATTCTCCCAGGAAGTGTTCTGTAAATGAATCCAGCAGTACAACCCCCCTCATAAAGGTGTTGTACAGACATATGAGCAGTGACATTCACAACTCAGGTATGCTGGATCTCCTTTTTCTAAGTACCAAACAGCCACTCAACAGGACACATTCTGAATTCTTTGATGAAAACACTGAGGGGTGAAAAAAAACCTGCTCATTGGGTGTGGGAGAGATGGGGAAAGGATGAACTCCAATATGCCTTCTCCTGCAGTGGGTGACTCAACTCTGCATGACTCACAATATTTAATGTACAGTGAAAAGAGAATAATCCACTGCTGCATAAACAATGGCTTTGTGGTAATTCTGAAAAGCAGCAATTACATGTAAAGGAAGAGAGAGGATTTTTAACATGTAGCCAGAGCAGCTTCTGCTTAAACCAAAAAGCACTGTGCAATTATTCCTGTTAGCAGCCTTGAGTAGTAAATGAGGGATGGAGCCTTCAAACAGGCTTCTTTGAAGGGATGAGAGTTTTCCAGAAAATCTAGCAGAGGCAGGAAGGAAAAACGAAAGCCAGAAAGGTGAGGGAGGTGGAGGGTGTTGGCCCACGCTGTGGAGGAGAGCAGGGGGTGAAGATAAGGGCAGGAGAGCAGCTTGAGGCCCCAGTGAGCAGTCACTGCAGAAAACGGCTGTAAGGAGGTGAAGGCATGCTCCAGGCAGCACAGCACTTGGCACCTCCACAGCCTCAGCTACTGGTGGAAGTGGTGTGAGCTGATCTGAAACACAGCAGCAAACAAAGAACGTCTGAGCAGGGGCAAAACCAAGCAGCTCAGCCACTTCTGCAACGAGTGTCTGCCTGCAGCTTCAGGCTGCTGGGATGTGCAATCCTCTTGGCTGCCCAAGGGAAGTCATTCCATAGGAGCTGCCAAGGAAATGAACAGGCACAAACATGCACAGACTGGCAGCACCTTCAGAAGCCTGCAACAGGCATGACACAATTTTGCAGCTCCGTGGCCATCTTCTATAATGAAGCCTAAGGTTGTTTTTCAGGATTGTACAATGGAAGTAAGATCTGCAGGTCTCTTTTGAAAAATCAGAATCTCAGGGCAGGGGAGAATGGATTTAAGTGTGGGAAAGAGAAGGTAAATACAAGAGAGGAATCTCACTCAGGGCAACAGAAAGAAGAGAGCACTGAGGAACATCAGATTTTGGGCAGAGAGAGAGGGAGAATAAGGAAAAGGAAGGACATCATAAGAGCACAAGCATACTAAGAATTTATGTATGATTAGGGACAGTCTTCCAAAAGCTTCAAGACAGTGAAAAAAAGACCCAAAAAAGTCAGCAGAGAGGAAAGGCATGGAGGGCAGGAGGTACCAGCAGTGCACTCATTTAAAAATAGCACAAAATTACAAAAAGTGAGGGGGAGTGAATAAATCAATCTTTAGGTAGTCTAATTACAGGCACCAGAAGAATGAGGCCGAGAGAAGGCACCTCCCTGTCTCTGCTGAAGGTAGCAAACTTCAGTTGCTTGGAACATTGATGCTCTGAAACTCAGTTCCAGAGTTAATTCACTCTAATGTCAGGATACTCAAGCTACAGTTCTCTCCTGCTGCACAGTTCTGTGCTGCAGAGGCTGACTCCAACCTGTGAGTCCAGACCAACACTGCACATGCAGGAAAGCTGAAGCTAAGCTCCTCTGGTGCTAAACCAAGAAATCCCTGGTGGTTCACCCCAGCCCCCAGAAGATGCTCTTACCTGCATGAGCATGTAGTAGATGCCAGCCACTCCATGGGCTGCTCCAACGTACTGCTTCCTGTGCCACTGGTACAAGAGGGGGCAGCGATCTGTCTTCCGCTCCTCCTTGGAGAAGTTCTTCCCCGATTCAATGATAGCATCAATCACCTGAAACCCAAAACACAGCCCTTCCATCTCTCCTGCTCTCACCTGAGGGCTTGGCTCTCTCCTGTCTAAAACCACAGCAAAGACTAAGGCACAGTAAGCAGCAACAGGACAATAATATTCATTTGTTGAGGTACACAACAATTCCTCATCTCCAAATGCTCTGAAAGTAGTCCCAGGTTAGATTCAGCTCCATGGCAGGCCATGGACACCTGCCCTGAACCAGCCTCTTTAGTCCCAGCTGGGCAGGAGGGAAAGGGGGAGGAGATTGGAGGGATGAATAAGACTGAATTCCCAGTTCTAGGTCCCTCTCCCGCATTCCTCTCAATTCCTTGAGTAATGAGGAGTGCTCCAGTTCAACCTCCCTAATGCTGTGACACAGGGAAGAGAAAAGTCTCTTACCTCTTTGACAACAGACTGTGGGACGGTTTCTGGGCCAATTTCAGTGTTGAGGTACAGCAAGGCATACAGGTAACCTGCCCTGCCATAAAGCAGCTCATCTGGAAGTTCAGCATCTGTGATGACTGTCCTTTGGAGCTGCAACAACCTGCATCACACAAGGAAAGCATGGAGTGAGAAGATCTTCTCCAGAGACCATAGTGGACTATGTGCCAGGCCAGGAGCAGAATCCCCATCACTCCCAGCTGATCTGGTTTACACACAGGAGCCCTGCATGCCTGCCACCCCCAGCAGACAACTTGAAGTCAGAGCCAGGTGGAGTGTTAGTGCAACTCTGAGGTTTTTGTGAAGACAGAAAGAGATGGATGCATGCAGGGTGGGAGCTGGAGGAGGCTGGAGAGCCTCCTCCTGGAGCCTCTGGCAAGAGGCACAAAACAAACAAGAGAAGCCAGTGGCACCATTCAGCACTTCCCCTCCCCAAACAACAAGCTGCCTCAGAAATGTAGCTGCTCAGTGTTGGAAGGGCACTGCTACTATGCACAGGCAGTTTGCTTGTCTTTAGCAATGTCAAAATCCAACCCCTTGGGCTGGGTGCTGCAACTCCCACTTGCTCCAAAGACATTCCCTGCCATTACTCCAACAGCCTATGTTAGCCCTGAGGTGGAGCAGGGATTTGTCTTCCTGCCCACTTCTTCCCTGCCTCTTTGCAACTTTTGTGATTAAACTGGCAACTACATAAAACCATGGAGGTGATCACATCTTAAACTGGGGGAGGGAGCAAGAAAATCTGGATGAAGACCAAATTCAATCCCCAGATTCCCTCAGTTGCCATTACTCAGCAGAAAGAACTGGCAGGGGGGAGATTGAAACAGGATGTTAGGAGGAAGTTGTTTGCAGTGAGGGTGGTGAGACATTGGCACAGGTTGCCCAGGGAGGCTGTGGAGCACAGAATCACCCAAAGTGATCTTCGATCACATTTAATGATTCTATGATCCACAACCTCCCTGGAGGTGTTCAGGACCAGGTTGGACATGGCTTTGAGTGACCTGTTGCAGTAGGAGGTGTCCCTGCCTGTGGCACAGGGCAGGTTGGAACTGGCTGAACTTTGAGGTCCCTTCCAACCTAAACCATTCTATGAGTCTATGAAATGTGTCAGAGGAGAAATCATTTCCATGCTTCCATCCTGTCCTCCAAACCCCCACAGGCCAACGCCACCGAACCGACGCTCTCTGCTATCGAAGGGCACAGCTGTTCCTACCATCACCCACTTACCTGGCCACACATTCTTTAGATTCACTGTCACATTTCAGCTTGTGGTAAACCACTGCACCCACTGCCAGGGGCCCAGCATCACCACAGAGGAAAGTGACTCTTCTGCCGTTGAGGTTGCGAAGGACTCTCTTGACGTAGTCCAGAGAGCGCTGCAAATGGCTCTGGCTCTTCGTGACGCGGTGCAGCTGCAGGTACAAGAGGGCAATGCCTGCAACGACCAGATGGAAAACAAGACAGTGCTGTTTGCTACACCTGGTAAACAGCAAGCAGGGCAACTCTTTCCAGCATTGCTTTGACCTTCTGGTTTGTAATGAGCAAGGAGCAAATCTGGAGACTATTCACACTACTTTGAAAGCCAGGTCACCAAAATAGTTTTCTTCAGAGTCATCTCCACAGAAACCTTGATAGAAATTGACCATTTGGGATAGATGTGGCCAGGGATCCTTCCAGAGGATGGAAAAACCCCACTCTCATGAGACTGCATGAGTGGTTCATCTGTCTCCTTGTCTCAGCTAAGGATGGCTGCGTTACTTTTAGCTGATGACTCATTTTCAGCATGCTCTGCTTTACCAGCCCTAACTTCAGCTGTCAGTCACACTGTGGGAACACAGCTCCCCAGGAGCCCTCTTGTAACGTCACCACCAGGAAGCCCACCACTGGAGAGCTCCTGTACTGGCTTAACAGCCACTCACTTTCAGACCCTGCAACACATTTAAGCTTGAGTTGTCTAAAACTTCCCCACCCATCCACCCACAGCACCATCTGTACCAAGCAACAAGGAAAAAAAGCAAAGATACTTTACCCTTTCACTGCCAGCATGAAGCCTGAGCGTGGGCAAAGCCTGGAGAGTTTTACAAGCTGCTCCCCCCTCACAAAGATAAGAGGAAGGACAGATCTCCTCAGGCACACTCCAAACACACTGTGCTAAAAGCATAAGCGTGCCTGACGTGTCAGTTAGAGCAGGAACAGAGCAGGCCTCTGGAACAGCAAAGGGGCACTTAGGAGGCTTAGACAGCAAAGTGTTTTGGCAGCTTGGAGGTTGTGTGGGGCCTGACAACTCCTGAGCCCAGGAGGCGTTTTAAAGAGGCAGAGATGTGGTGCTGAGTGGCACAGTTTAGCACCAAACTTGGCATAGTCAAGGAATGGTTTGGCTCAGTTGTCTTGGAGGTCTTCCCCAACTGAAAGCATTCTAAAAGTCAGTGAAAGTTGTTCCAGAGAGTTGAGCCCAGGGGTCTGAGCTAAAAGCAAGCAGCTCACACAAATGCCTGTACTGGAGTATTTCTGCTGCTCCCCTGCGAGATTATCAAAACCTCCTCCTGTGAATAAATCCAATGACATCACTTAACAATTTAACACATCATTCAATCTCTAACTCTCTCACCAGTCCAGCCAGTGTAGGCAGAGCAATCATGTGGATCTGCTGTCTTCAGCCCTTCCTCCATTTGTTGCAGAAGGTCCTTGATTTTTGCCTGGATTCTCTTTGAGAACTGAGCAGTGACCTGAAAACCAGACACAGGAGAAAGGCAGTGAGTCAGAAGATGAAAGAATCCAAGAAGGCAAACTGTCTGCTGCACTTTATTGCTTGGGGTGAAAAAACGACGACAAGAAAATCCAACCCAAACCAAATCCAAACCTGACCAACCAAAATCACCAGAGAGTAAGTACAGGACAGAGCCTTAGAGGTTGGAAGGGACCTCCAGACATCATCGAGTCCAACTCCCTGACAAAGCAGGATCTCCTACGGTAGTCCACAGAGGAATGCATCCAGAAGATTTTGAAAGTCTCCAGAGGAGACTCCACAACCTCTCTGGGCAGCCTGCTCCAGGACTCTGTCACCTTCACTGTAAAGAAGTTTCTCAGGATGAGGTGAAGCCTTCTCTGTTCCAGTTTGTAGCTCTTGAACCTTGGCTTATTGCTGTGGACCACTGAAAAGAGATTGCCCCACACACTTGACACCCACCCCTCAGGTATTCATACCCATTGATCCCATCTCTCAGCCTTCTCCAGACTAAGCAGCCCCAGGGCTCTCAGTCTCTCTCCATAGGGGAGATGCCCAAGCCCCCCGAGCATCCTCATGGCTCTCTGCTGCACTCTCTCCAGCAGGTCCCTGTCTCTCCTGAACTGGGGAGCCCAAAACTGGAGGCAACATTGCAGGTGTGGTTTCAGCAGGGCAGATGGGGAGAAGAAGCTCCCTAGACCTGCTGAACAAACTTTTCTTGATGCACCCCAGGATGCCATTGGCTCTCTTGGCCCCAAGGGCACATTGGTGGCCCATGCCCAACCTGCTGCCCACCAGGACCCCAAAGTCTTTGTCTAAGGAGCTGCTTTCCAGCATGGCAGCCCCAACCCAAACAAAAAAAGGGGCTGGACACTGAGAGGATGAGTAAAAGCAGCTTGGTAGCTTCAGTTACATCATCTCCACATGTGAGCTAAGTTACCAATGTGTAGAAAGAAAGATTATTTTACTTTTGACCAAAAGAAGTTTACATGGACTATAACAGAGGACACTTCACTCTTGCCAATGTTTCTCTCTGATTAAACACAGTGTATGGGAAGATAACACTACTGATTACTCCCTGAAGCCTACAGAACATGGAAGCAGTCAATTAGCCAGAATTTATTGCCCTATTAATTTCTATTAGAATGAGCAGTGATGAAGCCTCCTCACAGGACGATTCCACATTTGAGCAGGAGCATCAGGAACAATAATAAAATGTGTGTTTAGTTGGTTGGGGATTTTTTGTTTGGTTGGGGAGTTTTTGTTTGGTTTCTTTGTGTTTTGCTTCAGTTGTGATTTTTCTTGTGGTGTTTGTTTGTTTTGGGTTGTGTGGGATTTTTTTCATTAAACAGTATCACTTATTGATCAGTTTTTGCCTATTAACCCATTTATTTAAAAACTATTTTAGATATTTAAACAGATCTTATGGGTTAGGGCCCTGGATGCTACCATGCAATTCATTACTCAAAACACAGCACACTTTGCATTCTTGTTCAGAGCAGAACTTCAAATGCCAATCAGCAAATTCAAATAGATAAAGAAAGGAGAAAGCTGACAGGGATTACACAAATCCTCTGAGACACAGAAGTCTCCAGGGTCAGGGGCTCAAGTCCAATTTACAACGACAGGACAGGGAGGGAGAAGGAAGCTGTGCTATTATATCTCCTGTCACACACAAAATGCTCTTGCTACGAGGGCCCTTACTGGAGGCCTTCAGTAATTCTAGAAACAGGAACCAAGGACAGCAAGTACCTGATGTCTGTTTCTTTCTGGCCTGAGCATGGTGCTAACAATGTTTTTGTTAGGAGCACATACAACCTTTACACACCACACACATCCCCTTTTTTTCCCCCTGCCTAGCTAAGTGAAGTCTCAACAGAAGGCAAACCCTTTCCCAAGGACAGGGCTCCTCTGCTTCAGAGGGCAGCCATGCCCATGCCAGTGCCAAGGCATATGGGGAAACAGCATGAGGATATCCACGTGGCTGCAGCCAGGCACAGGGCTCAGCTTCTCTGACAGGCATGAACCAAGGTCTCAGACTCTTTTACCTGCTGCACATCACCAGTAGCCTGCTTATCTTTTTGTTCTGACAGTACACCTGCTGCTACTGAACCAGGGTATTTTTTCCTCAAACACCAGATCAAATTACTCAGAGGCAAGAGGGCAGCACCAGGACACCCAGGTTCTGCCTTGACACCATGGGTCCAACACACATCATTCAGTGCAGGTTTCTAAAATAAGAACTTACTTATCTTGATTCAGTACTTGCAAAGGATTTTTGTGTTGTTATTATTATTATTTACCTGCCCAAAGAAAACTACTGCCAAGCTTGTGCTGGTGTGAAAAGCAACAAAGGTTTTCTCCAGCTACCTACTCCTCCACCACTGCCTCATTTCTGGCTGCTCTGAGGCTTTAACAACTTGTCACTGACACTGTTCAATTGATAAGATTCCACTTTAAGCTTCTAACAGATTCTTAGATGAACCAGAATAAACTAATTACATTAAAAAATGAATGTTGAAAGGTGGCTTTAGAAGATTTATAAGCTTCCTTCAAGGAATCTTATGGCAGCCTTACAGCTGAGCATAAAGCAGGCTAATTCATGCTGAGCAGGGATTGGTTTCCATGTGCAGTGCATTCATTTCACCAGGATGATTCCAGCTGGCACTCAGCCTCTTCTGCAGGTGATTCCTGTTACTCCTGTAGGGACAAACAAAGAGCAAGAAGCCTGACCTCTGATATCCTACGGGATATGTGATGTGATACTTCACATGCACGGATTGAGGCCATCCCAAGCACAAATACCAGCTGGGAAACAAGTGGATTGAAAGCAGCCCTGTGGAGAAGGACTTGGGAGGTATTACTGGACAGAAAAAAAAGTGTGTGAGCCAGCAGTGTGCACTCACAGCCCAGCACATCAATCACTCCCTGAGCTGCAACAAAAGCAGTGTGGCCAGCAGGTCAAGGAGGGGATTCTGCAGCTCTGCTCCACTCCGGTGAGACCTCTCCTGGAGGACTGCAGCCAGCTCTAGAACCTCCGGTGTCAGCGAGGTATGGCCCTGCTCAAATAGGTCCAGAGGAAGGCTGCAAAGCTGAGCAGGGTGCTGGAGCCAGAAATTAACTCCAGTTCTGCAAACCCACAGGCTTAGTAACATGATCTGAAACACTGCTGTCTGTAGAACACACTGCTCTGGTTTTCAGCCAGCTGGCACATGGTGCTATTCGATTGTGGTGAAAAAAATAAAAGAGGAAAGAGGAGAAAACAGAGAGAAATCAATAACTGTAGGCAAACTACTGAGGTGCCAGAAATACACACTTAGGAATAGGCTTCAAATGCAGGCTCCACTTGACCTCAGAGAAGGTGGTAGGGGTGCAAAAAAAAAGGCACTAAAATGCAACCAACCCATTCAAATTAGAGAATGAGTTGTTTAAAGCCTGTAAGAAGTGATGACACCGTGCCTCTAATGCATTTGTGTCTCTAATGGTAATGCAGCCTGGTAAATGCCCAAAACCACCCAAACCACAAACTACAGCAGCACCCCACAAGACTCATCCTGAAGTCTCAGGATTGTACCAGGGCTGACAGTATGCAAATGCTGCAGACAAATACACGAACACCATCACAGCTATGTTCTAGCCCTGAAACATGTAGGACAAATCCTCAGATTTTGTGGATGCAGAAACAAAAAGAAAAGGTACACTCCCATATGCCTCCTCCTATGAAATGCACAGAGCTGGGGGAAAAAAAAAAACCAAAACAAAACAAAACAAAAAATTTCAAGAACCTTTTAAAGTTGCTGTGGTTCAATCACTTCAATGCAATACAGCAGATGATTTTTATTCCAGAGGAGCTTCACACTTGTCAGTGTTAACAAAGCCCAGATGCCAACTTTGATCAAATACACACTGTGGCCACTTGAACCTGTGTGTGCCTTTAAGAAACCATAAAGTCACAGATCTCCAGTTGAGTGCTGCATCCAGTTCTGGGCCCCTCAATTCAAGAGAGATGTTGAGATGTTGGAACATACTTCAACTTATATATATATATACTGAGCAAGACACAGCTCCATAAAGCTCCACAGCAGCAGCCCCAATCTTTCGCTGAAGATGAGTTCATGCTATCATGCTCCATCTTGAGAGGAACACTGCTCTAGCTGCTGGGCATCACCATCCTCATCCCACCCTATCAGCAAATCAAGGTAATTCTTCATCACCACAGGCAGATCGTAGGTTCCCCTCTGCTCACCCCAGCCTACAGTCAAGCAGCTTCCCATCCAGCACCTCCTTGCTTTTAGCAACCTCACCACACAGGGCTTTTAATTTAAAAGACGATGAAGCAGCACAGTACTGAGAGGTGAGGCTGCCCTGGGGCTAAAAATGACCGAAAAATCCATGTTCTAGTAGTCCTTCTGCAGCTTAAACCAGCCTGCATCGTAACAGCCCAGTGCAGTTTCAGGTGCTTAAAGTCTAAAACACACACAGCTGAGGAGGAGATAAGCAGGACTATTGTGAAGCCAGTGCAACCTGGACGTGCCTTCTGTTGGCCTGACCGAGCTGCCAACTGCCTACCGCGGTGCACCTGCATCTACAAACGTGCCAGTGCAACCAACACCTCTGGACGTGCCTTCTGTTGGCCTGACCGGGCTGCCAAATGCCTACCGCGGTGCTCCTCCATCTACAAACGTGTCAGTGCAACCAACACCTCTGGACGTGCCTTCTGTTGGCCTGACCGGGCTGCCAAATGCCTACCGCGGTGCTCCTCCATCTACAAACGTGTCAGTGCAACCAACACCTCTGGACGTGCCTTCTGTTGGCCTGACCGAGCTGCCAAATGCCTACCGCGGTGCTCCTGCATCTACAAACGTGCCAGTGCAACCAACACCTCTGGACGTGCCTTCTGTTGGCCTGACCGAGCTGCCAACTGCCTACCGCGGTGCTCCTCCATCTACAAACGTGTCACTACACACACGCCTTGGAGAGGGCGGCCCAGCATCATCGGAGAAGGAACCGGTCTTTTCCACATGTGCTCTTCTACCTTCCCTGGTGGAACCCGGGCAAGCCAGGAGCGATGTGACACCTAGGGCACGGCCAGCGCTACCGCCAGGCCCCGCGCTGTGGCCACTCGCATTTAGGAGACAAGCAGCCAGCGAGCAGCCGCCCCGAGCTCCTGCTCGTTCCCTCGGCTTCCCTCGCCCGCCTGTCCCCTCAGGCGCCCTCCACGCTACCGCCTCCG
>VWZI01007565.1:143212-188938 GCA_013396835.1 Psilopogon haemacephalus
CAGAGCCCGCCCGGACTCAGCCTCCCCTGCCCCCTCAGAGCCCGCCCGGACTCAGCCTCCCCTGCCCCCTCAGAGCCTGCCCGACCTCATCCTGCCCTGCCGCCGCCTCAGGCCGCAAGCCGGGCAGCGGAGCGGCACTGCCGCCGGCTCCTCCCGGCCGTCCCCCGGCCGAGGGAACGAGCCGCGGCTCGGCGCATTTCAGAGCAGCGGCAGCAGCAGCAGGAGGGGGAAGGACAGCCCCAGGAGCAGGCAGTACGCCACCACCTCCCTCGCCCGGCTCATCCGCAGCCTTCGCCGGGCTGCGGTCATCCGCCGGCAGCCCCCGGGCCCTGCGCACGGGCTGGAGAGAGGCAATGTGCGGCCTGAGGGAGGCGGACGGCCCCGGGCTGCCTCCCGGGCAGGCGGCGAGAGGCGGCAGGCGGCGAGAGGCGGCTCCCGGCGGGACGGGGAGGGGAGGGAAGGGGAGGGGGCGGCTCGGCTGCCTCGGCCCGCCCTCAGCTCACCCGGCGGCTGCTCGGAGCTCAGCCCGGCTCACTGCGCTCCGCTTTGCTTGAGGGGCAAAACCTGCTGGAAAGCGGCAGAAGCTCTGCAAACCCCAGGGCACGGCGGCAGGAGTGCCCCCTCCGTGTGCGGGGCGGCTGGGGCAAGGGGAGGGTGTGCTGGCGATCCAGTCCTGAGGGAGGACAGCGGGCACTGGCACCTGGAGTTCGGCTCATCTTTTTAAGGACGCTCCCATCTAAAGCTGAGAATCGTCTTGGGAAACAGCTTTAGTGCAGAACTTCAACCAGCCACCACCACGCCCGCTAAAACATGTCCCCAGGGGCCATGTCCTCATGCACAGTGACTCCAGCACCTCCCTGGGCAGCGGTTCCCCTGCCTGACCACTCTTTCAGAAGACGTTGTTCCTAATTCCCCTTCTCTGGATGTGTTCCTCTGTGATCTGTGCTAGATTGTGTGGCCCTGCTCTGGCAAAGAGAGTTGGACTGGATGAGCTCTTTGGGTCTCTTCCAGCCCCTGTGGTCCTGTAATAGCCAACCTGACACCATTGCCTCTCCATCCAGAACTTGTGACCTGGGAGGAGACCAACACCTCACTGGAACCTCCCTTCAGGCAGAAAGAGGAGAACAGCTCCAGATGGAAGGGCGCTGTGCAGTAACCAATGAATGGTAGATGCTGTTGAGGCTGTCACCATGGCCTCCAGAAACCCACAGCGCACACTGAGACACCCTTGAGTACAAACTCAAGGCTGCACGAAGCTTTCCATCCCACACCCCTGGCCTTGTACAGAAAATAGGAGCACAGGAGAACTCCTTATCCCATTAAATACTTACTCCCATCTGCACCATCACTTTTTTTTTTGCTGGGAATTGTAAGCCAGCCAGCCCATAAACTATTAAATCAAGATCTGGAGAACTGTGCTGACTTATTGATCTTCAGCTTTATGCAGCAGGCAATTTTATTGCTACCCAAGTACATTCTTGATGTGTAAGATGGTTGCTTGCTGCAAAGCATATGTGATTAAATGGGGCATATCTGTTTTCTTGTGCCAGAGTATACATAGCAGCCATTATTATTTTTTTTTTTCCCCTTCATTTTATTTATTTTCAGAAGCTGACCTCACAACGAAGCAGAAATTCCAAACTGCTTGTCTGGCAAGAGGTCTCTAGAAAACAGCCATCCTCTCGAAAGGGGCACAGCCATCTATGAAATTAATTGTTCTTTAATTGGTTAAAAAAAAAAATCACTTTATGCTGTCCTCTTTAATGGAGGAGTCTTGTGCTGTGCTGTAGGGTTGATCACATTGGGTGATTCTGTGCTTCACAACCTCCCTGGGCAACCTGTGCCAGTGTCTCACCACCCTCACTGCAAACAACTTCCTCCTCACATCCACTTTCAGTCTCCTCTCTGCCACTTCAAACCCATTCCTCCTCATCCTGCCATCACCAGACCTTGTCAATAGTCCCTCCCCAGCCCTCCTGTAGCCCCCTTCAGATCCTGCAAGGCCACTCCAAGGTCTCCTGGCAGCCTTCTCCTCTGCAGGCTGCAGAGCCCCAACTCTCTGTGCCTGTGCTCAGAGCAGAGCTGCTGCAGCCCTCTCAGCTGCATCTTGGTGGCCTCCTCTGCACTGGCTCCACCACTTGCATGTGCTGCTTGTGCTGGGGGCTGCAGAGCTGCAGACAGTGCTGCAGGTGGGGTGTGAGGAGAGCAGAGCCAAGGGGCACAATTCCCTCCCTTGCCCTGCTGCCCACAGCTGCTCTTGCTGCAGCCCAGCACACAGCTGGCCCCTCTTGACCCCTGTCAAGCAGTGCAAGCATTGCTGTGTCCATGCTCAAGCAGGACATGATTTGCAGACGCTTTCCTATCTTCTGTTTGACCAGCAGAGAAAATAGTACATCTGAGCCCAACTCAGCTCTGTGTTTATTAATCATGGCAGAGACTGCAAAGGCTCCCAAAGCTGTCATTTACTCATTTGCGATCTAGGATGGTGGTTGCTGAGAAGCTAAGGCCTTCATCCTCTTGGGTTATGGCCCTCATCCTCTTGGGAAGCTGAGAGTGTAAAGACTACCACACACTGCAGTCCTGCTCCATTTGAGAAAGCTCTCCCAAAGACAAGGCCTGCATGTAAAGACTGTGCCAGTGCTGGTTTCAGTGGACCTCCACTGCAGGAGCAGCACAGGGCATTGCCTGATAGCTGCCCTGATTCCTCAAAAAAGCTCTGGGGGGGTTGGATGCCTGTTGTGGAGCTCCAGGTGTGAGATGGAACGCAGGAGGTACCTCTGAACTGAGAAATGCAGTGATGCTCTCCTTAGAGGATCCCAGGCTGTGATTCTGTGGTTTCTATCAACAGGTGTAGCCTTCTTCCCATGGGAAAGGTGAAGAGAAGAGAGCTCACCAGCTGCAGTAGCCCGTGTGGTGCTGGAATCAAAATGCTGGCACCAATTTCTGCTCCTCACAAGGCAGCCTTCACACAGGATTGCAGTGTCACTCCAGACAGACAACAGAATCACAGAGACAGTCAGGTTGGCAAAGCCCCTCGGGATCACCGAGTCCCACCCATATCCCTGCTCTACCATGTGCCAACAGGGCACATTGCTGTGCCATGGATCTTCTCCCCCAGCACTCTCAGCTCCCTCTCCTTGGGGCTGCTCTCCAGCAGTCCCCTCCCAGCCTGTCCTGCTGCTGTTTATTCTTCCTCCCCAGGTGCAGGACTCTGCACTTGTCCTTGTTGAGTCTCATTTGGTTCCTCTGTGCCCAGCTCTGTCTGTGCAGGTCTCTCTGGATGGCCTCACAGCCTGCAGCTGGCTCAGCCAAGCCTCCCAGTTTGGTGCCATCAGCAAGCTTGCTGGGCAGACTCCCTACCCCTCACTGCAGCAGAGGGCTGGCTGCCATAATTCATGATTTAAAGACTTAAGAGTGCCATAAATGATGCATGACTTTTTGCCCAGCGGTACACACAGGTCATATGCATTTCAATAACACTGTTAGTGGCTGTTTGAAGTACTCAGAAGTGATTTGCATTCAGTAGTGAGTTTAAAAAAAACAAACAACAAACAACCCAACAGGAATCTGTGCTTTGACCAACATCTTTAAAGGGATATTTAGAAACTTTACTACAGTTTGCCCTGAGGCTCTTCCCACGAGAGCTGCAGCACTGAGACCTGGATGGTTAATTAGTGACTGTTTGAAGATGAAAAGCTTGATCTTCTCCCCCTCCTCCCCACTTTTTTTTTTCCATAAAATGCTAAAGCTGCTGCTGATTATGAAGGTAGCATCTCCCACAGCTTCGTTTTGCATGCTGCACTAAAGTGGTTTGCTATGAAGGCAGTTTCCTGCCGGCTCTTCAGTGGCCGAGTTCCCCCACTCTGCTTTGTCTGTCTACCTGCTGGTGCCTTTTGTTAGCCACCTCTGCCACGGAGCAGCACTGCAGAGAGCAACCTGCTGCTGCAGCACTGGCCTGTGGAGCACAGCACCACTCGGGAGCACAGGACCACAGGGTGTCAGGGGTTGGAACGGACCCAAAATGCTCATCCAGTCCAACCCCCCTGCCAGAGCAGGACCAGACAGTCTAGCTGAGGTCACAAAGCAAACCCCTGTCCCTCTTCCACTGGGGAGCCCCAAACTGAAGGCAGTTCTGAAGATGAGGTCAGATGGCAGCTCTGTTGTGCATGCAATTGCGTTGCAAGCCTGCTGAAACTAAGCTGCCAAAGAGAAGGATTAGTCTTCCATCAGATCCGTGTGGTGACCCATTCCAGCAGCATCTCATACCTGGGTTGGATTAAATGTAGCATGAACCTGTACCACAAATGGACTGGAAAATAAATTGCCCATGCAAGCTCATTTTTTTTCTGCTCTGTTTGTTGGGAGACCTATTTTAAAGCTGTTTATGTTGTGGACAGAGTTTTGGTCTCTTCCAAGAGAGGGCACTATGAACTTGCATAGAATCAGCCAGAAGAGACCTCCAAGATCTTCCAGTCCAACTCAGCCCCAGCCAATCAACCAGACCATGGCACTCAGTGCCCCATCCAGGCTTTGCTTCAACACCTCCAGGGATGGGGACTCCCTCACCTCCCTGGGCAGCCCATTCCAGTGCCAATCACTCTCTCTGCCAACAACTTCCTCCTAACATCCAGCCTGAACCTGCCCTGCCACAGCTTGAGCCTCTGTCCCCTCCTTCTGTTGCTGCTTGTCTAGGAGCAGAGCCCAACCCCAGCTGGCTACAACCTCCTTTCAGGTAGTTGTAGACAGCAATGAGGTTGGTTGGAGAGGTGGCAGCTGCCCCATGCCTGGAAATGTTGAAGGTCAGGTTGTATAGGGTTCAGAGCAACCTGGTCTGGTTGCAGGTGTCTCTGCTCACTACAGGATGGGGTTGGACTGGATGCCCTTCAAAGATCCCTTCCAACCCAAACCGTTTCAGGATTCAATGATTAATACTAATTACTGTTCATAACATCAACACTAACTTACACAAACCCTTCCAAAGCCAAATGGGGGTGGGGAGGAAATCACATGCCAAAAGAGCCAAGATTTAATTACTTTTATTAAAATAAAAATACCATGCATTAATAGGCATCAGACATTGCTGAGAACCAGTAATATGAAGATTAAGACTATGTCAGTTCTGCATAAAATAGGTGGAGCTGGTCAGAGGTGCAGCCTACAGGGGCCAGATGGAAAGAAGCAGATGAGAAAGGTGCTGCAGTGGCTTCTCGTTCTGGGGACAGAGTCTAGCCCTCTGCATTACCCAACTCTCCCAAGAGCATGGCTTAGCACCAGCCTTGGCAGGGTTAGCTAATGGTTGGGCTCCACGACCTTAAAAGGTCTCTCCCAAGCGAAACACTTCTATGAAGAGTGTAGATGTACTTTGAAACAAAAGACAAAGATTAATTAATTTACTCATCCTGATACTGGGGACTTACCCAGGGCTGAATGTATGGCAACAGTTCCAGCTCCTCTCCTCTTCACTCTCCTGTCAACACAGTGCATTTAACCAGCCACGTTGAGGACCTTTGCCTGCGAGGAGTTCCAGCAGCTGCCTAAGTACACAGCAGCCCTGAGGGGGTGCTGGGGCTCCTCTTGATGGCCTTTGCTAACAGAAATTCACTTTGTTGCCAGCTGCATGCCACCAGCTGAAGCCACCAGCATGACTCTCTGGGTGAGACTTGATTTTGCCTTTCCTTAAGTCCTGGCTGCTGCTGCTGCTGCTGCACACCTCACAGCTGTGCCACTGGGGAACGGCCAGCAGCATGGCTTCATGTGCCACATGTCCCCCAGGGGAGCTTCTGAGGGATTGCTTTGGCCCTGCCTCTGCTATTGCATTGTGCAAGTGCCAGACCATTGGGAAGGAGCAGCTTTTCTAGGTGCCCTGGTGAGCAGCACCTGAGCTTTCATATTGCACTCCCAAGGGGCCAGACTAGCTGAACGCTCACCTATGGAAATCTAGCACTGTGCATGCAGAGAGACAGAGAGTCTTAAGAGGGAGGAAAGGGTCCTGTCATTAGCTTCACTATGCCCTGGATAAATCCCCACGGTGACAACTTTGACTAGAACAAAAAAACAAAACAACAAAAGTAAAAAAAAAAAAAACCTCTAAGTCCATCAATAAGGAACCCTGAACGTGAGCTCTGCTCTGGCTTACAAACCCTAGAAGCTAGCCACTGATTTTTCCTTCCCCCCCAACCCCATTCCCATTCCCCCTCCCCCCTTCCTCCCCCCAAAATACAACAGTATATTACAATAAAAGTTCTCAAAACCAAAAAAATAAAAACAATTAAAAAGAATAATGTACACCTCATTATTATAGGTTTTTTTCCCCTCAAATCGCTCGATATACAAACAGTGTTGATCAACAGTATAAACCATTCCAACCATAAAAAAAACAAAAAAACAAAAAAAAAAAAGGATTTTTTTTGTACAAATAGTGCTTTCAGGGGTGAGTAACTTTGCCCAGCTGCGAGGGTACCCTCTGGGCCTGTGGATTTTGCCAGGTCATGCAAACCAAGACATCACCAACCTTGGCTGGCTGCATGGGTAGGAGAGCAGGCAATGGATCCATAGGATCTCAGGATTATTGCCAGGGATCACTCAGCAGGAGCCTTGCTTTTGTGCTCTCTGTGATCTAGTGGGAGCATCCCCTTCATCTCCAGGGGAATGGCATGAGGGATGTGGGATCAAAGCAAGCAGCCCAGGTACCTGAGCTGAGCCTCCTAGCGCCGCAGACAGCCACGTGGCTTATTCCCTTTCATGAGATACTGCGCTGGTGCTGGTGGCTGCAAATGCTGCACACTGTCCAGCTGGCTTGGGAGAGGCAAGGAGAAAGGTGTGGATAAAACCCAGCATGGTTGGACTCCATCATCTTGCACCCCAAATGATGGTGTGATGTAGCATATCAGCTGCACGGGAAGGAAGGACACCTTCAGCCCCTCCCTAGTGGTGGGTTTGGCTTCTGGATTGTTGTGCAGTGAAAACCAGCACTGGAAGGAGAGGGGTACAGAGACCTGTGCTGCTGCACACCAAGGCAGCCCTACCTGCACCACATGTTCTACACAGACAGTGGCCCACCAGCCCTGGGTCTTGGCTGAAGGCATTTTGCCTGCTGGCTTCAGTGGTGCAACAAGTGAGGTGTCTTTGCCACCTAAGGTCTACAGCAATCAATCTGCCCTCAGGAACATCTTTTTCTTTGTTTATTTTGGATGTTACTGAGGGTTTGCATGAGCACTGTGGTAGAGGCTGCTATTGCCATCCTCTCCCTGTAGAGCTGCATGCAGTACCTCTGACCAACCTGAAATTCTCAGTCCGTGGTGGCCATGAGGTTGGATGGAGGCAGAGTAAAGCCTGCCATGAAAGTGCTGTGATGCCAACTCCTCCACACAACTCAAGTAATAGATAACCACAAGTGAGAGCAGTTTGAAGTCTCACTGCCTGCCTACACACTTCCTCACATTAAAAGCAGTTCTCTCCTCGTGGCTCATCTTCACATTGTTGTAGTTATTCCTGATATTGAGCCAAACCATCATGCATTTGGTTTCTTCCTTTTTCCCAACTGTGTCCTTGTTTAGCTCTTGCATTGAGTAGGGAATGGAGCAAAACAAGAGTGGAGGTTGTGGGTCTGGCCCTGAAGTGATGCCTGGGTGCTGGTATTTGGTTTGGTTGTCTGTGGACAGGCCTCCCCCTCCTGCCAAGCACTCTTGGCTTGGTGGAGGTCTGGCCCAGCCCCAACCAAGAGTGGAGATCTGTAGCTTTTCCTGCTCATGAGAGGCTGTGGAAGTGCTGATCAATACCTTCTTCCTTTAAAGCAAGAAGTTACATCTTTGGTCCTAATGCAGCCCATGTGATAAAGCTACTTGAAAGTGTTGTGGGTTTGCTTTTCTAGAAAATTCTTCTTTTTTTTTTTTGTCTTTTGTCTTTTTTAAAAACATTATTTTAAAAAGGTTCCTTAAAAGAGATAACAAAAAGGAAGTTAGAAAATGGGATCCCAATATAAAAATTTGACCCAAAACATTACAAAGCCTTCTTGGTAAGTGTTATCAGACCCCGGTTTGACTTTTCATCAGTATCTAGTTTCCATCAGGAAGGAGGGCAGAGCTGCATTGACATACTTTGTCCTGATTCAGTTTTTCTCACAGAGAAACAAGGGAAGGGAAAAAAACCCCAAAATCCCAGAGTAGCATAACTGCTCATTTGGAGAGGGAGAGGTTGTACTAACAGAAGATGTTGAACTCTAAATCTGACAAATGAGAGCTTGTCTGGAAATGCAAAGTTTCTCCTTGGCACCCTGGAGCACTCTCGGGCAGACCTCAGGCACCTTCTGGTGGGACCTCTTGAAGCTGTTTGGGTTCCTGTGACATTGCTGTAGCCCTGACTGTTTCTCAGAGAAGAGAAGTGATTCACTCCATAGTACCTCGGGTTTAGCCCAAGAAATCTCTGCAGGAAACCTCTGCTTCAAAGCAGGAGCAGGCACAGCAGCCACACAGACACCTGTACCTGTACCCACAGCAACAGCCAGTGATGCCCTTGGGAAAATCTGGCAGCTGTGCTGGACATGGATTGCTGCCTCTGCCCCTTCCTTGGCATTATTTTCCTACTCAAACCAGGGGACTGTTCTTCCTAGTGGTGAGCTCCACATGGCCATTTGATGCTGCTGCTGGTGGGACAGAGCATTGTCCTAAGGCATTGCAGACATCACCACTCAGTTCCAACTGCTCTCTCCAGGAAAGCCACTGCAGTGTCCCCTGCCAGCTAGAAACAGAAGCAAAGCCCCTGCCTCCTGGGTGAGGAGAGGCTGAGGGACCTGGGGCTGCTTAGTCTGCAGAAGAGAAGACTGAGAGGGGATTGAATCAATGTTTGTAAGTCTCTGAGGGCTGGGGGTCAGGAGAGGAGGGGACACAGGCTCTGCTCACTGCTCCCTGCCATAGGCCAAGGAGCAATGGATGGAAGCTGCAGCACAGGAGGTTGCAGCTCAACACAAGGGGCAACTTCTTGACCCACAGACTAGAGCAGACTGCCCAGAGTTTGAGTTTTTCTGCTGGTGTTTGAATCATTCCTGAGCTGCTGGTTTACAGGGTGTGCCTTGCAGGATGGCTAGAGCCACCTGTGCTGCAAATGAGACTGCTTGGCCAGAGCCACCTGTGGCTGCAAATGAGACTGCTTGGCCAGAGCCACCTGTGCTGCAAATCCAACTGCTTGGCCAGAGACACCTGTGGCTGCAAATCCAACTGCTTGGCCAGAGCCACCTGTGGCTGCAAATGAGACTGCTTGGCCAGAGCCACCTGTGCTTCTTGCCCTACTCAAATTTAATAGAGTTCTTCCAGCCTGTCTTGTGAATGCTTCAATTTGCCCCCGTTTGCATTTCCTGGACAGTTAATTAGAGCCTGCTCAGCCTGATTTGACACTTCATTTTTTCAGTTATGGCAACATCTTTTTTAACAGTTTTGCTGCAGAAGAGAAAGCTTTTACAACCCGACAGCTGCGTAAGGGATCAGGCAAGAAAATGTCTGGCGTTTGCCCGTCAGCAAACAGCCCAGTGAGCACTTTACAACCGTGTGCAGGTGACTCTGAGGGGAGTTCCTGCTGTCAGTTCTTAGCAGTAGTGGTCATCAGGGGGTGCGTTGTGCCATTCTGCTCCTTGTGCACTCCATACATCCCAGGGGCAGAACCTCCCACACATCCCCCCAGAGGCAGTGTATGGAGCCAACTGATACCAAAAAACGGTGGTTTGGAACAACTGTTTCTGTTCCAAGAGTTTTGGAAAACTGCTTAGTAGTTTTTTGTTTTGTTTTGTTTTGTTTTTTCCTTTCCTTGCTGGTGATCTGAGCACCATGTAGCAGACCAGCAGTACAAACTTCTGATCTCCTGCGAGACCCCATCATTGTCAGAAGCATTTGTAAAAACACAAACCGTAGAAAGGAATTTGGCTGTACAATGTGTACAGCTCTCAAGTCCATCCCAGAGTGGCTTCTCACCGTGCTACCATTTGAAAATAAAAGGAATGCATCCGTGTGTTCTCCTGTGCAAGAAGGTCCTGCTCCCTCTTGGCATGCAGGTTAACGGGCCTCAGTTATTACGTGGAAGTGGGCAGGAGAAGACCCAAGCTACCATCGGGCAGGACTCACAGTTTCAGCCCCACCACGCCGAAAACAGAAGATGTGCTGAGTGATGCATTGCAGTTGCTCCCAGCAGGAGTCCATTCTTGCAGGAGCCAGGGAGCTGTCTGAGTCTGGCTTGGCTGCCTGCAAGAGCAAGTTCTCCATGGTCATGCCGAGGCTTCAATGTATTCACTTTTTGGTGCTGCTACCCTTAGGTACTCAGGGTTTTCTGCTGCAGGAACTTTCAAGAGGCCGTTGGGTTTGGTTTCCTTCGGTAGGAAGTCCTGCTGGTAGTCAGGATTGTCCAGGTTGATTTGGTGGTTGCCTGCCTGGATCCAGTAAGGGGAGGTCTCGAAGACTGTCTTGGTCAGGGGAGACTGGTTGGTGTTGAGATACTCAGGGTTGTCAACAGCTGTGCTGTGGGAATTCTGGTAGCTGGAGTCTGTGGGGGCCTTTGAGTTTGCCGTCAGAGAGAAGTTATTGTAGATCGGATTCTGGATTGCCGAGGCAGAAGTTTTCTTGGGTGCCAGCTGGTTGACATACTCTGGAATAAAAAGAAAATAAAAATGAGAAGGGGTGAAGGTGGAGACAGAAAGAAAATGAACTAATACAGCCACAAGCATCACTTGAGGTGTAGCTTTAACCCTGCTGCCACTTGCTCCTCGGGTACAACATCTCCCTGAACTTCCCAGAGCGGAAGAGAGAGAAAGGGCAGGGAACTGCTGTGCTGCAGCACCAAACGTGCTGCCTGAAGTTCTCCTTCAGAAAATGGATTTGCAAAGCAGCAGAAAGACAGCTTGGACCACAAGACAGTGAGAGAGCTGCTGCTGGTTTCAGTGATGTGTGGGTGGCCACGTCCCAGATACTGTTCTGAAATTGCAGTCTGGGAGCCTAACTGCCAGGAGCTGTTTCCCTAGAAGGATGTTTAGTGATGAGGAAGATGCTTCGCAAATACAGGCCTGGCATCCATGCACAGAGGCTCCACATTTCACTTCACTGCCATCCCTTGCAGGGTCTTTGCTGCTTTTTTTAGCTGTGGTCAGTTCTTGGAAGGCTTGGGTGAGATGCTTTCTTTAAAGGCACAAAGCACCATGACTGCATAGCCCAGCAGCAGGTCCCTCAGTGCTCGCTGGCTCGCTCTGCCACCGCCTACGCTCCTAAGATCCACGTGAAACTGGGAGCAGCTTCCTGTGCATCAACATCTGAAGGCAGCAAACCTGCCTGCAAGCTGTTTGCATTGCTGAAATGGTCCAGGGGGTCAAACTCTGGCTTTAGGGAATATTTTCTCAAGTAGAAAGCTTTAAACACGGAACCGCACACGCAGACTCCCCAGCCAGATGGCACACAGGAGGAACCTGGCTGGTGAAGGAGCTGAAATGAGAAACAGCCAGAAACAGTCGGAGAAAGTCTAGGAAAATGATATGAGCACGTGTTCCCACTCCTGGGCACTCAGCAAGAACAAGGCAGGAAGCATTTGGACTGCTCCTGTTCCATGGGAAAGGAAGGGAAGCAATCAGCAATTATCTACATAACCAAATGGCTTGGGAATGAGTGGCCGTGGGACCCTGGAGCCATTGAATGGTTTGGGTTGGAAGTGACCTTCAAGATCACCTAGTTCCAACCCCCCTGCCATGGGCAGGGACACCTCCCACTAGACCAGGTTGCTCAGGGCCTCATCCAACCTGGCTTTAAACACCTCCAGGGAGGAAGCATTCACAATTTCTCTGGGCATCCTGTTCCAATGTCTCACCACCCTCACTGCAAAGAATTTCTCCCTAATAGCCAGTCTAAGCCCACCTTCTTCCAGCAAAAAAGTCATCCCCCCTTGTCCTATTCCCAGCTTTCTTGTAGGCCCCCTTCAGGTACAGGAATGCCACTCTAAGGTCTACCTGGAGCCTTCTTTTCTCCAAGCTGAAGATTCCCTGACTCATGTAGCCCATTTCCATGGGAGGATGGAAATAGAATAGAGAGGTACTCACCTGGGGCTGGCAGGAAGCCATCATCTATGCTGTCCTCCAAGAAAGCACCAGTTGGGTCTGAGCTGTACCTCTGGACAAAGCTGTCTTCCCTCACAGGGTGCCCCTGCTAGGTTGGAAGCAGAGAGAATTCAGTATTAGAGGGACTGCTTTGTAGAAGCTGATGCAGACAAGAGAGGTTAGTGGCTTTTGAAAGGTCACCCCACTTACCCCGTTCCTGTCAATACAGGTGGTAGCAGAGTTGTTGCTGGTGGCACTCTGTTAGGAGAGAGACAGAAAACACAGGCACCCTGAGGAGCAGCTCACTCTCAACACTGCTTGCTGTGTTTCCACAGAGGCAAACAAACATCCATACCAGAGAGCTCAAGAGAGGAGTGCGGGATGTGGAAGGGCTGTTGAAAAAGCCTTGGTGTGGCACCAGGTACTCATCCGCATCCACTATGTCCTCCATGTCCTCCTCCTCCATCAGGGTGCGGTAAAACTTGGAGTCCGTGGGGCTGGGCAGGTGCATGCGGTCATCCCCCTGCCAGACAAGGACACAAGCTGGTGTGACAGGGGCTCACAGGTCCCTTCAGGGTGCAACGCTGCAGGCTTGGGGCGCTGTGGCTGGAGAGCTGCCTGGCAGAAAGGGACCTGGGGGCCAGCTGAATACGAGCCAGCAGTGTGCCCAGCTGAATACGAGCCAGCAGTGTGCCCGGCTGAATACGAGCCAGCAGTGTGCCCAGATGAATATGAGCCAGCAGTGTGCCCAGATGAATATGAGCCAGCAGTGTGCCCAGATGAATACGAGCCAGCAGTGTGCCCAGATGAATATGAGCCAGCAGTGTGCCCAGATGAATATGAGCCAGCAGTGTGCCCAGCTGAATACGAGCCAGCAGTGTGCCCAGATGAATATGAGCCAGCAGTGTGCCCAGATGAATATGAGCCAGCAGTGTGCCCAGATGAATATGAGCCAGCAGTGTGCCCAGATGAATATGAGCCAGCAGTGTGCCCAGATGAATATGAGCCAGCAGTGTGCCCAGATGAATATGAGCCAGCAGTGTGCCCAGATGAATATGAGCCAGCAGTGTGCCCAGATGAATATGAGCCAGCAGTGTGCCCAGATGAATATGAGCCAGCAGTGTGCCCAGATGAATATGAGCCAGCAGTGTGCCCAGATGAATATGAGCCAGCAGTGTGCCCAGATGAATATGAGCCAGCAGTGTGCCCAGATGAATATGAGCCAGCAGTGTGCCCAGATGAATATGAGCCAGCAGTGTGCCCAGATGAATATGAGCCAGCAGTGTGCCCAGATGAATATGAGCCAGCAGTGTGCCCAGATGAATATGAGCCAGCAGTGTGCCCAGATGAATATGAGCCAGCAGTGTGCCCAGATGAATATGAGCCAGCAGTGTGCCCAGATGAATATGAGCCAGCAGTGTGCCCAGATGAATATGAGCCAGCAGTGTGCCCAGATGAATATGAGCCAGCAGTGTGCCCAGATGAATATGAGCCAGCAGTGTGCCCAGATGAATATGAGCCAGCAGTGTGCCCAGATGAATATGAGCCAGCAGTGTGCCCAGATGAATATGAGCCAGCAGTGTGCCCAGATGAATATGAGCCAGCAGTGTGCCCAGATGAATATGAGCCAGCAGTGTGCCCAGATGAATATGAGCCAGCAGTGTGCCCAGATGAATATGAGCCAGCAGTGTGCCCAGATGAATATGAGCCAGCAGTGTGCCCAGCTGAATACGAGCCAGCAGTGTGCCCAGATGAATACGAGCCAGCAGTGTGCCCAGATGAATATGAGCCAGCAGTGTGCCCAGGCAGCTGAGTACTAACTGGTTCTAGCTGAATATGTTAAGTTCTAGAAAGTAATTAGAGAGCTCCAGTTTAGACTATTGCTGATCTTAGACTGAGCCCAGTCCTAGCTGGTGCTAGCTGAGTATGTTAAGGTCTGGAACGTAATGATCACTCTGCCCTTAAACGATCCATACAATATATTTTCATATGCATCCATAATCTTTTCTCCATCCAGATACAGAGTGGATATCAGAAAGGAATTCTTGACAGTATGAAGTTCCAGGGAGGCACTGGCACAGGTTGTCCAGGGAGGTCCTGGATTGCCTCCTCCTGGGTGGTGTTCAAGGCTGGGCTGAATGAGAGCCTGAGCAGGGTGGGCTAGTGGGAGGTGTCCCTGGCCACGGCGGGGCGGTTGGAACTGGATGATTGTTGAGGTCCTTTCCAAGCCAGCCCACTAGGTGATTCTGTGTTTGTGGGGCTGAGAGTGACTGGCCAGGGCAGAGGTGGCTGTGGTGGGTACCTGTATGACGAGGTAGCGGGGTGGGTCCCGAGCCATCTTGGAGAACTCTGCGATCAGCTCGCGGAACTTGGGCCGGCTGTCGGCATCGATCATCCAGCCTGCGGGGCACACACAGACACTTGTGCACTTGAAATCAAGCAAGCAAAACCAGCAGGGCTAGGCAGCTGCTTCTCCCCCTCTACTCTGCCCTGGTGAGACCACATCTGCAGTACTGTGCCCAGTTTTGGGGCTCCCCGGTTGAGGAGAGACAGGGACCTGCTGGAGAGTCCAGCGGAGAGCCACGAGGATGCTTGGGGGACTTGAGCACCTCCCCTGTGGACAGAGACTGAGAGCCCTGGGGCTGCTTAGTCTGGGGAAGAGAAGGCTGAGAGGAGACCTGATCAATGTGTACAGGTATCTGAGGGGTGGGTGTCCCTTCATCTCTTTGGGTCCCTTCCATCCCCTGACATTGATCCTGTGAACACCATGGAAGCTGTTGTCATTCAGCTTGGGTGGGCAGGCACAACCCCAGGTGATGAACTCACATTTGACCATGATCATGTACACGTCTATGGTACAGATGGGAGGCTGGGGCAAACGTTCTCCCTTCTCCAGGACAGAGGAGATCTCGCTGGCAGGGATGCCCTCATACGGCTTGGACCCAAATGTCATCAGCTCCCAGACTGTCACACCTGCAGGGTGGGAAAAGAAAACTGTCAGAGGCTTTGCTGGAAGCAGAGGTGCTTGACCTGGTTGCAGAGAGGTGGAGAGTGGAGAGGACTTGGTGCATTGCCAGAACCCCACCCTGGAAAAGCAGTTTCTGACAGGAGTTTGAAGAGAGACAGCCTAATAAAAGAGGCTGAAATCACCACCACTCTCTTCCATTCACTTTTAGCTGCCTGGGTTTGTTGTTGGTTGGGTTTTAATCTCAGCTAGTATCTCAGTGCCGCACGTCCCACAAGCTGCAGAAAGGAGGTGCAGGTTGCCACTTCCTGAGTCCATCCCAGCAAAGTGGCTTTAAGAGTGTAGTTGTATTTGTTTCCCAACAGTCTCTCTGGAGACGAGCAAGAGCAGCCTTGGGCAGATGTGCAGGACAGCTGCCTGCAGCTCCTCTGCTGACGCACCTTGGCCCCTCGCGATCCAGCTGCTGCCACTGTTTGGTAGCTTAGGATACAAAACAAGATTCTGGATGCCAGCATACAGGAGGGGATTCAAGAGGACCAGAGGGTAGATTTTTTCTCTAAAAGGACACAGGATCTGACCATCTGCCTTAAAAGTTTTCCGGGAATGCACAGAGCCCATGGAGTGGAAATTCTGGAATGAGTTGATTGGAGAAGTTTCCTTTCCACTCCTCTTTCTTTGGAGCTGCCTGATGAACTGTGCCAGACATCAAACAAATTCTGAGGTTGGTAGCATTTGGCTTCACCTTTGGCACTGTCCTCTCCATACCAGGACGGCACAAACATTTCAGCCACAGCAGAGTTACACAGACTGACACTGCCCAGCCCCCAGCTGATGGCCTTAAGTCCTCCCTCTAATTATGTGGCTTTATTGTCAGCTCAGTGACACTTCGTGGGAAGCTGCTGGAGAAAAGCACCAGCAGGGCTTCAGTGAGCTTGAGCAGAGTGTCCTATGTGCAGCCCCATCAAGGAGAGGACTCTTCATCTGAAAGCATATCCTGCAGAACATCTCATGCCTTGCTAGCCTGCAGTTTCATGGGAGTTTTACTCTGCTGAGTTGGTGATTTCAGCCAGTGTTTGTTTCAGCCCTCCCCTTTCTCATAATAGGAAGGAATAAAGGCCTGTGCAGAGTCAAAATCCCACAATTTTCCAAGCCATTTGCAACAATAACAGCTGGATTTAGACTTGCCATAACTCCAGACATCACTTTGATGAGTGTAAATCCGGTGCAGAATCGACTCCAAGGCCATCCACTTGATGGGAACCTGGGGAAAATCACAAACAAAGCCTTGAGAGCCTAACTCAACATTTATCAATGCTGTTTACCACCAGGAGGTGTTGAAACCAACAGGTTGGTTGCAAAAGGTGGGGTGAAAAAACCCAGCAAGAAACCATCCTGATCAAATCTTCCCTCTTCCAGTTTAAACCCATTCCTCCCAGTCCTGTCATTACAATACCTTATGAATTGTCCCTCCCCAGCCTTCCTGTAGGCCCCTTTCAGGTGAGCTACAGCAGTCACACCATACAGGGAGGCAGTGCTCAAGAGCAGGAGGAAGAAGAAGAGCAGGAGAAAGAGGAGCAGTAGGGTGAGGAGGAGCCTGCAAAGGCTCTAGCAGAAGGCTCCCCTGCCCTCACCAAAGTTCCCTCTTTATACCGAGTGTGATGCTGATGGTCTGGGATGCAGCTGGAACTGACTCCAGTGAGTCGTGCTGGCTGCCTCGGAGCTGCTGCTAAGCTGCAGCCCACGGCTGGCCTGGGGTTCTGCCCTCTCTGAGCACTCCCCTGCCCCTCTGTCCCCGGCAGGCTGAAGGCTCTGAGCTGAGGGTGCAGCAGGTCGTTCCCCCGGGCACTGTACCTTGCCTCCCTCGGCGTGGTACTCCTTCTCGTCGGCACTGAGCAGCTTTGCCAGCCCAAAGTCAGTGATTTTCACGTGCTGAGGAGTCTTGACCAGCACGTTTCTGGCAGCCAGGTCACGGTGCACCAGCCGACGCTCCTCCAGATAGTTCATGCCCTGCAAGACGACAGAGCCCTGCTAGGCACTGGGGCTGTGGGTGTGCAAGGCAGTTACCAAGGCTCAGCAGCTGCCCCGTGGCGAGGCACAGCACCACAAACACGGGGGAACCCTCCCCACCTTCAGGAGCAGGCTGGCTGGCTTCTCTTACCAGATGGCTGCTGCAGGCTGAGGATGTGGGGGGGCAGCTAACTCCCAAACCATCACAGCTCCCCATGGCACAGCTCCCTCTTTGCTTTCCCTGGTCCCACTTGCCTCTCGAGGAAGAAGAGGACTAAGTGTGCTGGTTTGAATTCTAAAGCCCTGAACCCACCAGCTGTGTTTGTGACCACAGAGAGCATTCCCCTTTCCCTGAACACCAGCCTCTTGGTGCATGGAACAAAAAAAAAAGAGAAGTTCAGGATTTCTGAGCTTCCTGCAAGACATTTTCTGCAAGCCACAATTATTCCCAGGCTGCAGGGCTCTGCTGGCGGCAGCTTGTGCACTCCTGCTCTTTTAGGAGGCCAGAATTAATAAAATAAAGCACTTCAAACCTACAAAGTCGCTGCCAAAACGATCAGGCTGATGTGATGACAGAGCAAGGGAGGAGGGAATCATTCCTTTCCAGCACCCCCCCATCCCCTGCTAACCTGGACCACCATCGAATCCTCCACCCAAGTCCCTCAGCAGAACTTCACCCAAGCCTTGCTGATGTTGCCAAAACAAACCACCCAGACAAGCTGGCTGGGGGCCACTGCAAGCCTGGGTTTAATTACACAAAGAGGCATTTAGCGAGCAAGAGCTCTGGAAACAAACAAACAAACAAAAGAAAACCCCAAAACCCCTTGAGCTGCTGACAGAAAACAGAACATCTTGAAGAAAATAAGGATCGTGTCACCTTGCCCTAGCAGGACCTCAAAATAGCCTTGCTGCAGGGACTTACCAAGAGGCAAAGCTGCTGAAAGCAGGAGCATGAGTTTCACACCAAGCTGCCTGAGATGTTGATGGCTGAGAGGCAAAGCTGCACACCAAAAATGCTGAACTGCTTGTCCAGAAAGCTCAGCAGCTCCTCAATTGTGTGCAGGGCCAGGGGTTTCAGCCATAGAATCATAGAACCAGTCAGGGTTGGAAGGGACCACAAGGATCAGCCAGTCCCAACCCCCCTGCCATGCCCAGGGACACCCTACCCTAGAGCAGGCTGCCCACAGCCTCTGCCAGCCTGGCCAAAAACACCTCCAGGGATCTGGCCCCAAACACCTCCCTGGGCAACCCATTCCAGCCTCTCACCACTCTCATGCTCAACAACTTCCTCCTCACCTCCACTCTCAATCTCCTCACCTCCAGCTTTGCTCCACTCCCCCTAGTCCTGTCACTCCCTGATAGCCTAGAAAGTCTCCCCCCAGCTTTTTCAGAGCTAAGCATTTGAAGTCAGGTTGTGAGTTAAAAATCCTGGAAGGCCACCAGAAGGTCAAGGTCCCCTGGGAGCCTCCTCTCCTTTTGTCCAGCCTGCACAGCCCCAACTCTTTCAGGCTGTGCTCACAGCAGAGCTGCTGCAGCCCTCTCAGCATCCTCGGGGCCCTTCTCTGCACACCTCCAGCATCTCCACATCCCTCTTGTCCCAGGGGCTCCAGCACTGGATGAGCTTCTCCTCCCCCAGCACCCCCAAGTCCCTCTCCTCAGGGCTGCTCTCCAGCCAGTCCCTGCCCAGCCTGGATTGGTGCTTGCCATTGCCTCGACCCAGCTGCAGGACCTTGCACCACCTTTCATCTTGCAGACCAATGCCTTCAAGAGCTGCTTCCCAGGGAGCGTCTAAGCTCTGCCTGAAGGAGGGGACTGGGTGAAAGATCATGTTTGTGAAAGATGCAAAGAAAACCCATTTCAAAGCTGTGAAAACAGAAACTAAACTCTGGCTTCCCGGGGAACTTGCCTCCTGCTGCTCAGTTACCAGACATAAAGATATCTCTTTCCACATTTATTTTCCCCCCTTCCAAAAGTTCTTTCTCTTTTTTTTTTTTTTTTTTTAACAGGGAAAGAATGTCCAAAAGCCTGCATCAGAGTAGCAACACCAAGCACACTGGTGGGAAAAAGCTGTAGGCACAATTTCTGAGGGCTTTGAGGAGAACTTCAGTGGGGAGCAGCACAAAGGACTACGTTGAAGCTCAGGCATCGCCGGAGAGGGCAGATGTGGCTTAGGGGCAAGGGCTGCACCCACATGAAAAAATTCAAACAAGCTCACAATTGTGAATGGCAACCTCCTGGGCAAGCGATGCCCCAGGGACCTGTCTGGGGGAATGATTTTGTCACCTTACAGATTAACAAGGAGAAGGAGGAGGAGGAGGGAAATGTTGCCTCCAGCTCATTGCCCAACTGCAACCAGGACAGAGCAGTAATTGATTTTAAACGAGAGCAAAGGAGACACAGAAATGCAGCTCACATCCCAGGTGGACACACAAATGGAAATCTGATCACATTCTGTGCTTCTGTGACCCACAACTTCTCTGGAGGTTCTTTCCAGTGATGGTGGTGAGACACTGGCACAGGTTGCCTAGGGAGGTTGTGGAGCACAGAAGCACCAAATGTGATCTTTGATCACATTTGGTGCTTCTGTGCTCCACAACCTCCCTGGAGGTGTTCAGGACCAGGTTGAATGAGGCCTTGAGCAATCTGTTCTAGTGGGAGGTGTCCCTGCCTATGGCACAGGGAGGGACTGGAACTGGCTGAGCTTTGAGGTCCCTTCCACCCTGTGCCATAGGCATTCTGTGATTCCACCATCAATCATTGCAAGCTGCTAGTTCTGTGCCTCACCAGAGCTCTGCCTTCTGCCTGCTAAGAAGGAGGCATCCCACTGCAGAGGTGACAATCTAGGATCTGGGAGCAAAGGGGTCACAGCAATGCAGCTCCCATCCCAGCTGGACACTAAAATTCACTTGCTGAGGAGCTGGCTGGGAAGAAGCACTCAGGCTGAGATGAAAAGCATTCTCTGTGTGCTTTGGTGGCTGCACTCCTCGAGTCCTCAGCACATTTCCTGCGAGCAAACCACAGCCAGGCAAGCCTGGGATGTGTACAAGGTCTCCAGGGACCGATAAGGCTGTAAGTGTGTGGTTAGCTGGCAGACTGGCATGCCCCCAGTGAGCAGCCTCCAAGCAGCAGTGTTTTTGGGATATGATCAATCTCCAACAAACTGCAGCTACTTCAGGGCTGGTTTTGCTCCACTCTTCCACGCTTGCTGGTGGCAATCCACATTCCAAACCCAGCACGGTGCTGCTGAGGGCTGGAGGCTGTGCTTCAGCCTCATTTGCTGCTCTTCTCTTCGGCAAACAGCACGGGGAGCAATAAAGGGCTCTTCCCTTGGCACTTTGGCCATCCCAAAGAGATGACAGGCACCAACTAGTGCCTGTAAAGAACAGAACAGCCCTGGAGGGCCCAAATGTCTTCTGCTCACACCAGAATGGAGCTGGTCTGAGCATAAGAAAAAAGCTTCTTTGCTGTGAGGGTGACAGAGCAGTGGAGCAGGCTGCCCAGGGAGTTTGTGGAGTCTCCTTCTCTGGAGACAGTCAAAAACCCTCCTGGACATGACCCTGGACAACCTGCTCTGCGTGACCCTGCTTTAGAAGAGGCCTTGGGCTAGATGACCTCCAGGGATCCCTTCCATCCCCTACCCCTGCTCATTCTGCCAGCCCTTGTGACTTCTCCTCCCTCCCTGCCACTGCTGCGGTGCCATTGCACAACTGGGTGCTTGCTTTGGACACAAAGGCCTTGCTGCTGGTGCTGCACTGGCTAGGACACAGGCAGCGTTTGCTCAGCAGCTTGGCAGTTGTGGAAGAGACAGTGACAGTGCCACCTGCAAGGTGCCTAGGAGCCCTGTGGTGGCACAGGAAGGTTTACAGAGCCTGGTGAGTGACCAAGTAGCCTGCGTGGTGCCCGAGCTGCCCTCTGGAGTGTGAGTTGTGCCCCAGCTGCCAGCCTGCTGCTGCACTGACCTTTGCAATCTGCACACACCAGTTGAGCAGGTACTGGGAGCCAATGTTGTCCTTGTGCTCTCGGATGTAGTCGAGGAGGCAGCCGTAGGGCATCAGCTGTGTGATGAGCTGCACCGTAGAGGTGAGGCAGATGCCCAGCAAGCGGCAGACGTGAGGGTTGTCGACGCTGGCCATCACGTAGGCTTCCTGAGCACAAGGGGACAAGAGACAGGTCAAACACTCCCTTGGGGAAGGCAGAAACCAGGGCTTTTTGAGACCTCTGTCCCTCTGTCAGGGTCACTGCTAACCCAGAGAGTCAAAACTGCCAGCTGGGGTGGGACTGACCATTTGAAGCTTTAAGAGACAAAGCTTCTTTGCTGTTCTTCAGCACACCTGAAATCAAACAGCCTAAGAAGGCTCAGCACATGTCTTGCTTCAAGGGACACTGGTTGGAGGTGGTAGAAAGCAAGTTGGTCATTGAAGAGGTAGCTAAATAATCCTAGAATGGTTTAGCTTGGAGGGGACCTCAAAGCTCATCCAGCTCCAACCCCCTGTGCCACAGGCAGGGACACCTCCCACTAGAACAGGTTGCTCAAGGCCTCATCCAGCCTGCTCCTGAACACCTCCAGGGAGGTTGTGGAGCACAGAAGCACCGAATGTGATCTGAGCCAACCTGGAACCACAGCAGTGGGCTTTCTAAATCAATTTTGTTCCTGTCTGATTTTCTTCTGGACAGGCTTAAAGACGTAAAATTGAAAGCCAACACAATGGGAAGGAAATGGTAATTTGCCCACGCAATGAGCACTTAGGTCAGCATCTCAACCCAGCATCTGGAGGGACACCAACTCATCGTCCCTTGGCAGCTCAGCACCAGGCTAGCAGCACCCCTGAAGTTTAAAACAGCAGTCAGGCCACTACTGCAGCAGGAGAAGGAGCAAACCTGCAATTCCTAAGAGTTTAGGGAATGAAATACCAACACACCTCACTCACAGCTTGCCACATAGCTTGGTAAGAACTATTATTAAACCAAGTTATTAAAACAGTGACCTGCAGGAAATAAGCAAGCACAACTCTTAAGCAGTATTTTTTTGGCCTTGGTATTATTTGATGTGCCAGCCAAAGCCAAACATGATGTAATGCAGCCTTCTGCTGCTTGGTGCCCTTCTTTTGAAGTCTCTGGGACTAAAATAGGCTGCAGGCAGCCAGGTTAAAGATGATCTCTGGCAGAATTGGGTAAGGGCTCCTCAACCTACCGCAGGATGTGAGCAGGGCATTGAGAAACAACTCTCCTGCCAAGGCTGGCAGTGATGCTGCAGGCTAGCCCCAGGAGAGAGAAAGCAAGAAGGCAAAGTGCTGTGCATGTATGTAGGTGCCCAGGTGTAAGCAGAGACTGCACTGTGCTGCACCTCCCCAAGAGACAGCAGTGCTTGCTTACTGCCTGGCCTCCTGTGGGGATTCAGTTCCACCTTGTCCTCACAGAATGACAGGCTGGTAGAGGATGGAAGGGATGGTATGGAGATGATCTGGTCCAATCCCCCTGCTAGGGTAACCATGAATACTTACGTCCAGTATTTCCTTGTTGGCCTTTGGTGACGTAGCCTCTCTCAATTCTTTAATAGCCACAGGGATTTTGACCTTCTCCCCTTCTGGAATCCACAGTCCCTAGCAAAAGAAGCACAAAGAGTTACTCAGCCTCGTATCCAGCAGGTTAATTCTCACAATTCCATAGGTATGCATTATTTTATAGCTCCTGAGGAGACTGAAACCTTCTGGGAAGGACATGGCAGACAACAAAAACAGGAAAGAAAATATCAAAGTCTTGGGGGTGTCAGCAAAATCCTTCTGCACGAGGAAGTGAGATTCAAAAAGGGAGGAGAATTGTGGTGATCTTACCTTATAAACAGTGCCAAAAGCTCCAGAGCCTAAAACTTTGACCTTTTTAAACTCTGTTTCCTTTAAGATTCTCAGATGAGCCTGGTTTGGTGCCTCCCCACTGGGGGTCAGTGGCTCCACAAGCTGGTGCAGGGAGAAGACAACGTTAGAAGGATATACAGCCCAGGAGGGCAGCAAGCAGGCGGCTTCAGGGAAACAACTAAATCCTCCCTTAAAATAATCAGCACCTGCCAGTCTGTGAGAAAATACCCACAAAGGTCATCTTGCTCAGAGCCCCATCAAGCCTAACCTTGAATTGTCTCCAGACATGAAGCCTTCATCTCTCCCTGGGCAAGCTTTTCCATCCAGTGTTTCATTCTCTGTGTGAGGAATTTCCTCCTCACATCCAGCCTGAACCTCCCCCAGCACAGCTTCAGCCTCTGTCCCCTCCTTCTGTCCCTGGCTGCCTGGCAGCAGAGCCCAACCCCAGCTGGCCACAACCTCCCTGCAGGGAGCTGCAGAGAGCAATGAGCTCTGCCCTGAGCCTCCTCTTCTGCAGGCTGCACACCCCCAGCTCCCTCAGCCTCTCCTCTTGGGGCTGTGCTCCAGGCCCCTCCCCAGCCTTGCTGCCCTTCTCTGGACACCTTCCAGCACCTCAACATCTCTCTTGAATGGAAGGGCCCAGAACTGGACACACCTCCCTAAAGGCAGAGGTGTTTTGAGCAGACAATCTCAAAAGTGACTTCCAGTGGGATTTGGACACCTAATGAGGCGTCCAAAGCTTTTCAAAGCCATACCCAGAGGGGCTCAAGGTGAAGTGAGAAGCAGTGAGGCACACACCACCTCCTGTCTGACCTGCTGGCTGGCCCCAGGGCAGTTGCCTGGTGCCTTCCCAGGAGTGAGGAGGCAGCAGCCACTGTGGGCAGCAGAGCAGCTGGCGTGGTGGCCGTGCTGTGGCACTCACCTCCCTCTCCTGCAGCAGCCGGCGCAGGGTCCTCTTCCTGACGATGTGGCGTCTGCGCAGGTACAGCCCAATGCCCAAAGCCACCACCACCAGGCACAGGAGGCCTCCCACAACCCCAGCTGCTATGGAGGGGATTTTGGAGCTGCGAGACAGGAGGGGGTGCACAATGAGACAAATGCCCAAGGGTAAGGTTTTTCAAAAGCCCTAGGGAGCCTGCACGAAGCCTCAGGGCTGGAAAAGACTCTTTGGGTCTCTGAGGTGAGTTCCCTGCAATGCAGACAGCAATGCAAACCCTAAACACATCCCTCCCTGCCACACTATCTCTCTCCTTGCTTTCTTCAGCTCCTCCTTTTGCTCTCCAGCAGCAGATGGCACCATTACAAGCTGAGCAGAACAAGGCTCTGGAGCCTTGTGCCAGGAGGGACATTCCTCAGCTCTTCAAACCACTTTTATAGGTGGGAGCCTGCTCTGATCTGGCACTTCCCTGCACAGAACTGAAGACTTTAGTCCCAGCCTTGCAGTGCCCAGTGTGGGAGTGTAAACACCCATGCACCTCTCCAGCAGCAGATGAAATACTCACCCATTTGGACAGCCTTCAAGACCTGGTCCTTTGCACCTGTGAAAACAAATGAACGTCACAAACACATTAGCTCTGGTTTAGATGCTGCTGGCAATGCCAGCTAAGGAGAGGGCTACTGGCTGAAGAGTTTGGGTCTCACAGCAGCCCAAGTATTAGCACAGGAATCTGTAGCAGAGGCTATGAGATATCTGCCAATGGCCTTGCTCCAAGATCTGGCAGCTACAGGCACAGTTATGCTGCACACTCAGGTTAAAGAACAATTTCAAGAACAAATTTCCATCAGGTGGTAGAATGGGGGTGGGAGGACACAGGTACAGAACATTCAGATGGACCTGGGTTCCCTGGCTCTGCCTGGACACCTGCAGGAGTGCAGAGGCTCAGGGCTGATCGTGGGGAACAGCAGAAGTAGCCTGCAAAAGGGCAGAACGAGTCACTGCAGACTCTCCTGCATGGTCCTTCCTTCCTGGTAAGCAGAAGATTGCAGTTTCCAGGCTTGCTGTTGCAAAGCAGACACACTCCCATTTGACAGCAGCCTCTTTGGCTGGAGCCTGCTGGGAGGTGTCCCTAACCCTCATGGCATTCCTCCTTCAAAATCTAAGGTCTTATGTCACTGGCAATGTAAACAGGCACAATGCTTGTCCAGAGAGCCAGAAGCTCTACCAGCATTCGTCCTCCACTCTTGTTAAAAATGCCCCAAATTCTCCTTTTGGCAGCCCAATGCAAAAAGCAGCACAGATGGAAACAGGGCGGCTGCATCCAGCACATGGTCTAAGGGGTGCGAGAGGCACCCTGTGCTCCCCCAGTGCTGCTGGGCTACCAGATGCATGCTCTTCATGGGAACTGTGGCCTTTCTGGTGTCTAGCAGGGAAGGAGAGCATGACAAAGAGGCTTACATCACCTCTGGAAAGCACAGCAGGGCAAGGAGAAAAGTCCAGTTGGTGGTATCTGCTCCCTGCACCGACTTAAAAGCAACTCCAGAGGAGGTCAAGCAGGGGGGAAGCAGTGGGTCTGTGTCAGGAAAACTGCTCTGAATTCCTTCTTGCTGAGAGGAGGGACCAGAAAAATTCCCAAATGGCAGGGGGAGTTGTGGGGCTTGTCTCATGACCTCATCTGGGTCTAGAGGAGGAAGAGGTGAAGCAGCTGCTCCTTTTATTGGGCTGTATTTGTTTGCTTGTTTTCACTGCTCTGATCCTGTGTATTTGCCTTGCCTCTGGGCCAGCACAGCGCTGGGAGCTGCAGGCTGTGGGAGGTGTGGTGAGGTCCATGGGCTCCCATGCAGGAATGTGGCTGCTGTGGTGCTGGCAGTGCTGTGCTGGCTGCTTCCAGACACACCCAGGGGCTGCACGTGTGTGGCAGAAGCTGCAGCTGCCTCCTGCTCACAGGGGACCTCATCCTGCTTGGCACTGGGCTGCCCTCAGCACAGCCTCAGTGCATATCTCCTCTGGAGCTCAAGACCTCAGCCCCATCACACTTTGCCATCTGGATATGGATTTCTGTGTGCTAATGCAATCGAGCACACGTGTGGCTCCTCCTGGGGAGGAGGTGAAGTGAGAAGACCTCTCTCCCTTTCAGAACCTGACTGCAGGCCCAGTTACCTCTTCCTAAAATTTCTGGTTCACCATAGAATCACAGAATAATGGCTTAGGTTGGAAGGGACCTCAAGGATCATCCAGCTCCAATGTCCTGTGCCATAGGCAGGGACACCTCCCACTAGAACAGTAAGGGAGGATGGAGTTAGATGATCTTTAAGGTCTCCTCCAATCCAACCCATTCTAAGAATCTATGAACTGCATCTTGGAGAGGGTGAATGAGACCTCAAGATGATCTCAACAGGGCAAACACAGTCTCATCCAACCTGGCCTTGAACATCTCCAGGGAGGGAGTAGCCACAACCTCCCTGGGTAACCTGAGCTTGGCAGGGGCGTTGGACTCGATGATCTCCTTGTGTCCCTTCCAAGCCCTGCCATCCTGTAATCCTGTGATCCAGCAGTGGTTGTAGTCTCTGGAATAGCTCCCTGCTTATTAGCACCTGAGTGCCACAGGCAGAGTGGCTCATACAGACTGTGATGCTACCCATAAAGACACAGGAGGCAAGCAAGGCTTTGAGACAGCAAATGCCAGCACATGCAGAGAAGGAAAAAACCCCAGGGCATCACTAGGGTGCCCCATTGGAACTCCCCTGCTGAAAAAGGAAAGGTGCAGAGAAAAATGGTCCCTGCAGAGCCCAGCATCCACCAGGTGTCACTGATGTTCCTCCCAGAACCAGGAGAGCCAGCACCAAGCCAGGTGGAGGGGGAAAAAAAAGAGGTAGCAAAAGGGCAGCAGTGGTGGGCGAGCTCTGCAAAATCCCAACAGCTTTCCTGTTTAAATCAGTAAGCAAACCTGTTTCAAACCTCCCCAAAACGTTTCCTTTTTTTTCTTTAACTTGTGTGTAATGGTGCAGGGCCACCAGCCTTTCCCTCTTTATCACCCACTTCTGAGCTCCACAGCTAAGAGGGACAGGGATCTGCTGGAGAGGCTCCAAGGAAGGGCTGTGAGGGTGCTGAGGGGACTGAGCACTGCCTGGGGAGGAGAGGCTGAGGGACCTGGGGCTGCTTAGGCTGCAGAAGAGAAGACTCAGAGGGGACTGAATCAATGTTTGTAACTCTCTGAGGGTTGGGGGTGAGGAGCAGGGGACAGGCTCTGCTCACTGCTCCCTGCCATAGGCCAAGGAGCAATGGATGGAAGCTGCAGCACAGGAGGTTGCAGCTCAACACAAGAGGCAACTTCTTGCCTGTGTGGGTCCCAGAGCAATGGCACAGGCTGCCCAGAGAGGTTGTGGAGTCTCCTTGTCTGGAGCCTTTCCAGCCCTGTGCCCGGGGGGTGGCACTGACCCGCGGGTGCAGTTGTGGGGGCAGAGCTGGCGCCCTGTGCCCGGGGGGTGGCAGAGCTGGCGCCCTGTGCCCGGGGGGTGGCACTGACCCGCGGGTGCAGTTGGGGTGGCAGAGCTGGCAGACGGCGCTGCTGTCGGCGTACTTCCACACCAGGGTGTCGTTCTCCCCCAGCACCCCAGCCGGGCAGGACTTCACGCAGTGAGGACCGTCGATGAAGTGGGCACACTTCACGCAGTTGTCAGGGCCCTGCAAGGAGCAGCAGCAGCTTGGTCACACTGCCCTAAGGCCAAGGGCATCCTGCCTGGGCTTAGAAATGCTGTGGGCGGCAGGAGCAGGAGGGGATTGTCCCCTTGGACCGGGCTCTGGTCAGGCCACACCTCCAGTGCTGTGTTCAGTTTTGGGTACTGCAATACAGGAGAGATGTAGAGGTGCTGGAGGGGTCCAGGGGAGGGCAATGAGGCTGGGGAAGGGCCTGAAGAATAAATCTGACGAGCAGTAACTGAGAGAGAGCTGGGGATGGGTAGTGTGAGGAAGGGGAGGCTGAGGGGAGACCTCATTGCTGTCTGCAGCTACCTGAAGGGGCATTATGGAGAGGCTGCTGCTGGGCTCTGCTCACAGGTAATTGGGGACAGGACAAGGAGGAATCATAGATGGTTTAGGCTGGAAGGGACCTCAAAGCTCAGCCAGTTCCAATCCCCTGCCATAGTCAGGAATACCTCCCACTGGAACAGTAAGGGGGGTTGGAACTGGATGAGTTTAAGGTCCCTTCCAACCCAACCCATTCTAAGAATCTATGAACTCCATATCTTGGAGAAGGGTGAATGAGACCTCAAGATGACCTCAACATGGGAAACATGTACCAAAAAGCAGGGGCTGAGGAGGTTTGCTAAGCTGAATCTGCTCTTACAGGTCCAGTGCAGGTTGCGTTGTAAGCAGTGGAGTTCTGCACCAGGCACTCAGGGTGGCAGGGGAGGCACTTGGAGTCCTTTTCAAACTCTCTTGGCTCTCTGAAAAACAAGGAAAAGGGAAAAATGATTAAAATCTGAGCTGATTAGCAACTCATAAACTGTGCTCATCTCTCCTTTCCCAGTTTAAACAGACTGAGCTGAGGGTACCAAGACAGAAGAAGGTACAGAAGGGACCCTCCTGGCCTCACCTGCAGTACTTGCTCAGTGCAGCCAGGAAGAGCTGAGCGTGAGGGAAGTTTGCCTGATGGAGCACTACAGATCAGTTTACGTGGTACATTCTCCCCAATTTCCAAAGGCTTTTTAGGTGTTAGTGATGGGGAGAGATGAGCAAACCCAGCTCAGGCAATTCCAAATAACAATTACAGGAGTTAAGCAGCAATGCACCAATAATTACATTCATGCCCTCCTCCCCCCCCTGCCCCTGGCACACAATGAATCATTACAATATGAAAGTTGGGAGCAGATGGTTTCAGCAGCAATAAAGCTGTTCCACTTCAAGCAATGGTGTTATTAATTAAACTAAATCTACCCATCACTTGTCACAAAGGATGCCCAGATCTGCCCTTCAGGTCGTAAGAGCTGCTGGAGGGAATTCACTGGCTAAAGAGACAGCTGCTGAACTGCCAGTTGCCAGGGGAGCACAAACCTGAGGGGCATCAGCACCCTCTCAGGCACTTGCTTAATACTCCTGCTTTTTACAAGCCAAAACTTTGAGAGGTTTATTAAAGATCCCCAGTCCTCTTCCACACTGGATGTGCCTTTGCCCCCTGCATCACCTGCTTGACCTGCCTGAGCAGCCCAGGCACAGCCCCGAGGCACAGGCATCCACATGTTTGACTCATCCTCAGCAAGGCTGAGGCAATAATTCTGCCTGAAATTGCTGCTCCCAGTGCTCCTCGGGTCAAAGTTCCTCCCCTGATTGCAGCTTTGCAAACTGCAAGGGTGAGCTGCTCACCTGAGCACAGGCAAGAGTCCCAGGCAGTAAGGAAGCCTGTCAGGCAGTCAGCCCCAGGGCTGACTGAGCTCCCAATGACTGCAAAGGGCTCTGGCTCTTGCCTGCTGTCCTTGACACAGATTTTCAACAGGGCTTTAAGCTCTTTTACATCTTGTGTGAAGGCAGTGTAAGGCTTAGCCTCCCTATGTCTCCATGCAGTCTCCTCTTGGGCTTAAGGAGATGTTTCCTCAGCAGCCACCATGGCAGGAGCAACCTTCTAAGTACTATTGAATGGAGAAGGATCACAGCATCACAGGATGTCAGGGGTTGGAAGGAACCCAAGGAGATCATCCAGTCCAACCCCCCTGCCAGAGCCCGACCAGACAACCTAGCTCAGGCCTTGAAAGGCTCCAGAGAAGGAGACTCCACAGCCTCTCTGGCAGCCTGTGCCAGTGCTGTGGGAGCCTTACCTCAGCTAGGCACAATGCTCACATCTCTGCAAAGCAACCATGCAGCCAGAGCCCCTGCTCTGTTTGATTGCTTTCTATCCTGCACCATGCTTCAACTCCCCAGCCCCCCACCACCCCCCAGCACCCCTCAGGTACCCTACCCTTGCAGGATGTTGCACTGCTTCACACACTCCTTCTGGCGATCAAAAAACCTGCAGGAGAAGCAGTGGAAGGGTCCTGGGCCCCAGCAGCCCACATCTGAGCACAGGGGGTCACAAACGTGCCTGGCAGCAGCTGGGGAATAAAAGGAGAGCAAAGAAAAGCTGTGAAGATCAAAGGGCAGGCACAATGCTAGGAGTGACTCCAGCCTGACCAGCCTGATTCTGCAAGCCCTTCCAGAGCAGCCTGGGCCTGGCAGTGTGGAAGAGGAGCAATCATGCTTCTGCTCATTCTCAAAGCTTGATGGAACCAGTGACTTCTGCCCTCTGCAGCAGGAATGAGCTCCTCTGTCACAGCTTAACAGCCACTGCATAAAGCTGAGCCAGACTGAGAGAGACAGGGGTGCTCAGGCTCCAGGGAGACCCCAGCTGGCCACAACCTCCCTTCAGGGAGCTGCAGAGAGCAATGAGCTCTGCCCTGAGCCTCCTCTTCTGCAGGCTGCACACCCCCAGCTCCCTCAGCCTCTCCTCTTGGGGCTGTGCTCCAGGACCCCTCACAGCCTTGCTGCCCTTCTCTGGACACCTTCCAGCACCTCAACATCTCTCTGGGATTGAGGGGCCCAGAGCTGGACACAGCACTCAAGGTGTGTGCTGAGCAGTGCTGAGCACAGGGACAGGATAACCTCCCTGCTCCTGCTGCCCACACTGCTCCTGCTCCAGCCCAGGATGCCACTGGCTCTGCTGGGCACACTGCTGGCTCCTGCTCAAGGCCTTGCTTGAGTTTCCCTCCCGTCCCCAAAGGAGCCTGCAGAGGAGCAGGCAGCAGCAGGCAGAGGTGCCTGACTCACCACACTCGTTCTTGTTTCTGTTCTGTATGATCTTTGTTTTCTGGCTCTGGGTGGCAAAGAGGCTGCGCCAGTCCATGGTGTCAGCGTAGCAGAGGTTCTTGTTCTTCATGATGGCAACGTCTCCATCGCTGATTTCCTTCAGCGAGCGCAGCCCCAGGGACTGGATTTTCAAGTTGACCACAGCAAGGGAGTACTGCCCACTGAAGGGGAGGTGGAGAGAAACGAGACACGGGCAAGAAGGCAGAGTCAGCAAGCAGCACTCTGCTCAGCCCTTCACCTTCTTTTGCTTTTCCCACCTGTGCTGTTGTGAACTGAGCTTTGTTTTCCAAGCAAGATGCTGCCCAACCCTCCCAACTTAACACTGGTACACAACCTACCTGTTGTAAAACAACTCCAACATCTCCTACCCAGCCAACTGTGTGCTGTGCCCATGGGATGAGGGAGGCAATCCTGCCCCTCTGCTCTGCTCTGGTGAGAGCCTCATCTGCAGTACTGCACCCAGCTCTGGGCCACCCCAGCACAAGAAGGAACTGCTGGAGTGGGCATAGAGGAGTCCACAAAGGTGATCAGAGGGCTGAAGCACCTCTCCTATGGGGGCAGGCTGAAAGGGCTGCTCAGCCTGGAGAAGAGAAGGCTCCAGGGACATACCATACCACTTACAGGATCATTAAAGCTGGAAAAGAGCTCTGAGATCACCAAGACAAATCATCCACCCAAGACCCTCACGCCCCAGAAAGCACTTGTGGGGATGGGGATTCAGCTACCTCTTTGGGGAGCCTGTTCCAGTCTCTGAGAACCCTCTCAAGTGGAGAAGTTTCTTCTAAAGTCCAATCTAAACCACCCCTGGTGCAACTGGAGGCCATTTCCTCTTGCCCTGTGCCCTCGGTGTGCTCAGACAAGCACAGCTCTAGAGGGTTTCTCTTGCGAGTGCTCTGGCACAGGATTTACTCACTGTTGCTTGGTTCTGCCCCGTATAATCTCCAGGTTTTCAAAAGCATAGAGATCAGTAGCATTATCAGGCCAAGCCTGAATCAACAAAAACCCTGAAAAGAAGAAAAGAAGATTAAAAAATAATAATAATAATAATAACCACCAAAATAAATCCACGGTCAGCAGCAGGCAGCAGAACCTCCTTCCTTGAGCTCCTCCTGCTCCTGCTTTCCCGATGCTTATCTGAGAGGCTCCAAGTGAAACATGACATTTTAGGGAGCAGGGAGATATTTTTAAGCCCTGTTTTATAAACAGTTTACTTCTCAGCCCACCACGAGGGCTGAGGAACATGAGGAGATGAGTGTGTCAGTGGGCTGCACATCCTGCCACAGCACAGCCACCAGTGATGATGGCTCTGGCCAGCAAATATGACACCTGGGGCTCTTCAGCCTGAAGAAGAGCAGACACAGAGGATTTTACCAGTGCTGGTCAATGTCTAAAGGGCAGAGGCCAGGAAGATGTGGCTGGGCTCTGTTCAGTGGTGCCCAGTGACAGGACAAATGCTGCTGGGCACAAGCTGCAGCACAGGAGATCTCACTAAATAGAATCATAGAATCAGTTGGGCTTGGAAGGGACCACAAGGATCATCTAGCTCCAACTCCCCCCTGCCATAGGAAGGGACACTTCACACTAGATCAGGCTTGACCTTAAGGAAAAACTTCTTTCCCATGAGGATGCTGGAGCCCTGAACAGGCTGTGAGTCTGTGGAGTCTCCTTCTCTGCAAACTTTGATGCCCACCTGCAATCCTGTGCAACCCACTCTGGGTGACCCTGCTTTAGCAGGTGGGTTGCAGCAGGTGCTCTCTGGAGGTGCCTTTCAAGCCCTACCATTCCACGAGTCTGTCTTTGATCCCTTGCTAGGCTGAAGGGAACCAGGCAGGTAAAAGACAGAAAAGCAGAGGGAAGTGGAGTGGCAGCTGCAAAGCCATCCCTGATGTGACACCCTCCATGGGCTGGGCAAGATTGCTTTGCACTGAGGAGGGCTGAGCGCTGCCAAGCGCCGCCTGCAGACACCAGCACGCCCAGGAAGAGCTCTCCAGGCTGCAGAGGGAGTCTCCACCAGGGTGATGCAAGCCACCGAGAGGGCTTCCCTCAGGAGCTGCTGAAAGGCTTTCCACAAATAGAAAGGCATTTGGCTGTTTTGGGCGTTGTGGCACGCCCCTGCATCACCACAGGCTTCTTGGGTGGCTCAGGGATCTCCTCTGCTCTTACTCCTGCTGGTGCTGGCAGTGCAGCAGAAGGGATGGCCTGGCCAAACCACACACCCTGGACAGAAGAGCAGAGTGAGATACATGGGTGTAACACTGGGGAGGCACCGCTGACCACCTCTGTCAAGAGTGACCTCTGGTAGCTCAGAGACAGAAGACAGGGCTCCTGAGGAGAGCCTGAGGGACCTGGGGCTGCTTAGGCTGCAGAAGAGAAGACTCAGAGGGGATTGGATCAATGTTTGTAACTATCTGAGGGCTGGGGGTGAGGAGTGGGGGGATAGGCTCTGCTCACTGCTCCCTGCCATAGGCCAAGGAGCAATGGATGGAAGCTGCAGCACAGCAGGTTGCAGCTCAACACCAGAGGCAACTTCTTGCCTGTGTGGGTCCCAGAGCAGTGGCACAGGCTGCCCAGAGAGGTTGTGGAGTCTCCTTCTCTGGAGCCTTTGCAGACTCTGTCTGGATGTGTTGCTGTGTGCCCTGAGCTAGCTTGGATGGTCCTGCTCTGGCAGGGGTTGGACTGGAGGAGCTTTGGCAGCACCAGACAGGATCACAGAATGTCAGGGACAGAAAACATCTCTGCTTAAAACTCACCACTAACCTGATATTTCTTTGACTGTCTTGAAGACATCCAATTTCTTGGGGTCCAAGGGTAGGGTCTTTGTGAAGGCATCCCTGAAACAAAGAGAACAGCAAAATGGGAAACAGAATGGCTCAGCCTGAATCCCTCCCTAGCCCTTCTCCTCCAGTGCTGAGTGAGCAGCAGGCAACTCACCCTAGAAATGCAACTGGGAGGATGCTGACGTCCCCATTGATCTTGGTGCAGTTTTTGAAGGAGTCAATGTTTGTGGCATTAATGGAGAGGATCCCTTTCAGCTCACCTATTCCAATGCCATTGCACACTGGGACAAGAGATGTAGACAGCAGCGGGGAGAAGAGTGAAGCTCAACCACGTGGAAGGCAATAAACACACATCACAGAATCAGGCAGGCTGCAAGAGAGCTCCAAGCTCATCCAGCCCAACCTCCTACCCAGCCCTACCCAATCAACCAGACCATGGCACTCAGTGCCCATCCAGGCTTGGCTTCAACACCTCCAGGGATGGGGACTCCACCACCTCCCTGGGCAGCCCATTCCAGTGCCAATCTCTCTCTCTGCCAACACCCTCCTCCCAACATCCAGCCTGAACCTGCCCTGCCACAGCTTCAGCCTCTGTCCCCTCCCCTTCTGTCCCTGGCTGCCTGGCAGCACAGCCCAACCCCAGCTGGCCACAACCTCCCTTCAGGGAGCTGCAGAGAGCAATGAGCTCTGCCCTGAGCCTCCTCTTCTGCAGGCTGCACACCCCCAGCTCCCTCAGCCTCTCCTCTTGGGGCTGTGCTCCAGGCCCCTCCCCAGCCTTGCTCATTAGTCACACATGCCATTAGTCCACAAAACATCTCCACATGGTCAAACAAACCTCCAACTCTGACTTCCACAGACCTTTTGCCTAATTTTGCTTTTCAGAAAGCTGCACAGGATAAGCACTTCCCACCTGTGCAGCTCTGGTGAAAGCATCTCTGCACACAGGCTCTGGCACAAAACCTTTCCCTTTCTCTGTCCCACAATCACTTTACTCCCCTTGATGGGGTAGTAGGAAGGACAGACAATGACGAAGGCTGATGTGCAAGATGAGGCCTTGAGCTACCTGTTCTCGTGGGAGGTGTCCCTGCCTGTGGCACAGAGGGGTTGGAACAGGCTGAGCTTTGAGCTCCTTTCCAACCTAAACCATTGTGTGATCCCATTCAGTGATTCTGTGACACGCAGGCAGATGACCACAGTTTGTCTGCTGCACCTGGGCTGTACCCCAGCTGGAGACCACACTCCAGGGTTGTTTCCTGCTCGTACCACTTGGCTGCATTTTTATACTGAACTTGCACTTAGCTGGGGCCAGAAGTGCTTCTGGCAGTAAGCCACCCACCACCTGAAAGCCTGGCTGGGTTCTTCCCCAGCCTGCAGACCTTTGCTGCAGAGCCCATCACACTTCTTGCACTTGCGCACGCCGTTCTCTTCCACCTCGTAGGTGTCGGTGTTGCAGGAGCGGACACAGGAGCCGTGGTCTGTCACCACGTAGTTGTCTGGGGAAAAGCAAGGATACAGAGCTCGTGGAGATGCAAGAGAGGTGTGCTGGGGGACGGCAGAGGCTCTTCAAAGCTAGGGATGTGTTTGGAGTTTTGCCACAGGTGGCAAACCCAGGCATTATTGTGAATTGGAGGCTGATGGGCACACAGTGCTGGCAGCATCTCACACGCAGTGGGGTGGGCACAGGAGGATAAAACAACACTACCAAGGTCAGGCCGTGCAGCAGTGCCCCTAACTGGGATCAATATGCTGATCCCTCACTCTTCTGGGCTGAGGGCCAGGCAGGGCAACAGTCAACCTCAGAAAGAGACAGCAGCTCCCTGTGCTAAACCCTCTCTTACAGCTAAGTCTGGATGGGTCCAAAAAGCATAGACGTGGAACAGCATGGAAGAAAAACAAGCACCTGTAGAGGCAGCAATGATCACAGGCCCTGAGAGAGAGGGCTTAGACCAGTGACTTTCTAGCAGTCCTAAGAACTGGCTAAGAGTTGATACTGCTTGGGTAATCCACAGGACTGAGAGAGGGTTTAGACCAAAGACTTTCCAGCAGTCCCAGTTAGGAAAAGGTTAAGAATTGACACTGCTTTGGTAATCCACAGGATTGATCCCCTGGGGCTGGTTTTTTGATGGTTCTTACATGACATTTTTCTCCTCATGAGGTGTAAAAGCTATGGCTAAAGGCCAGGGAAGGTGATGGAGGCAGAGAGTTTGAAGATACTGCCTTCTTTTGCTAGCTAACCTCTGGTTTTTTTTGTTCCCCCAGGAACCAAGGAGACCACGGAGGTTGCACACTGCTAACCCAGGGGGTTGTATGACACCAGCGATGACACAAGTCCCTTCCCATCTCTTTCCTGTCCCACACCTCCTCTGCTGCAGCCCGAGCTGAACTTACGTGGACATTCCCTCACGCAGGTGGCTCCAAAGCTGTATTTGCCATCGGGGTTGATGTCCATCTGGTAAGTGGTGGGGTTGTAGAGGACCAGTGGGGGACATGTGTCCTTGCAGGTAGCATCATCCCGAAACTTGCGGCAGGCCTGCCGGGGAAAACCAGCCCCAAGTGAGCCATCTGCTCCTTAAAAACACACCCTGGGCTGAAATGAGCTCTTTATGAACACCCTGATGGGCTCAGCTGCTTCCTGCTCAGCTCCAGTGGAAGCCCCGAGCAGCCAGAGGGATGGTCCCAAGTGCTTCCAAGAGGAAAGGTTGCTTCAGGTCAGGCAACTGAGCTTAATATGTGAAAGGGAAAGCAGAAGGTGAAGGGTTCTGGTTCTGAACCAAGGCTCCATGGCACTCTGCTGCACAGCTGCTGGGATACACGTAGGAACAGGAGCCAATCTGCATGCCTCAGAAGAATTTTCCCTACAAGCAGCAACCAGATCAAGACAAACAGCTCCTTTTGTGGCCATTTTTTAATAACTTAAATCAAATCAAGTCCTTTCCTGCTGATTGCTGACTTTCCTGGCTACATATTAAACAGAAGCCATCGTATTTGGCTGCAGGTAATGAGCAATTTAGTAGGCATCCATAGATTCACAGAATGGTTTGGGTTGGAAGGGACCTGGAAGATCATCTTGTTCACCTGGAGCTCTGCATGCAGCTCTGCACCCCCCAGCACAAGCAGCACATGCAAGTGGTGCAGCCAGTGCAGAGGAGGCCACCAAGATGCAGCTGAGAGGGCTGCAGCAGCTCTGCTCTGAGCACAGGCACAGAGAGTTGGGGCTCTGCAGCCTGCAGAGGAGAAGGCTGCCAGGAGACCTTGGAGTGGCCTTGCAGGATCTGAAGGGGGCTGCAGGAGGGCTGGGGAGGGACTATTGACAAGGGCTGGTGAGGAGAGGAGGAGGAGGAGGAATGGGTTTGAAGTGGCAGAGGGGAGATTTAAACTGGATATTAGGAGGAAGTTCTTCACAGGCAGGATGGTGAGACACTGGCACAAGTTGCCCAGGGAGGTTGAATGTGATTGAAGATTCTGTGCTTCTGTGCTCCACAACCTCCCTGAAGGTGTTCAAGACCAGGTTGGATGAGGCCTTGAGGGACCTGCTCTAGTGGGAGGTGTCCCTGCCTGTGGCACAGGAGGGCTGGGACTGGCTGAGCTTTGAGGTCCCTTCCAACCTAAACCATTCTATGATGCTGTGTGCAGCTGGGCGCCTGCCTCGCCGCACCAGGGGTGAAGCAGTTCTGGGGGTGCAGCAGCAGTTCTGGGGGTGCAGCAGCATCCTTACCAGGCAGTCACTCTCCCGAGGGCCTGTGCACCCTGCAGCACACTGGTTGTGGCAGCAGTCACTGGGCACCTTCCCCCTGCACCGGCCGGAGCACTGCTGGGCACAGATGACTTTGGTTACTGCAAGACACAAGAACAAAAAGGGACAAAGGTCAGGAAGGAAGAACACTTAAGCTGTGTGTGCAGGTCCCTCCAGACACAGCAGGCAGAGAGGTTCAGCCTAGGAAGGTCTGTTAGTGCAGGGAAGCAATGTGTCTGTTTGTGTTGCCTACAGGGCATCAGTGGATGCCACTGCCCTTGGCAGTGAGCAGCAGTGAGCTCAGATGGAGACAGACACCATGGCAAGGACCTGAGATGTATCCTGGGATATGGCTGTTGATAACCTTGTTGGCACCAGGCACATCCATGCTTGTAACCTACAAGTGTAAGCAAACAGGGGGAAGTGTGCAGCATAGCTGCCTTCTCCTGATGCTATGCTAGGAGTTACTTTTGCACAAGCTTCAGCCACGCTCCATTAATTGGCTTAATGCAACAATGCAATGGTTTAATGCAACAAGCTTTCAGCAATCCTTTTGGAAGAGACAGGGCAAGGCTGCAAATTAGAGCTACCATCCCCTCTGGTTATCAGCTCCAGGGCCAGATGCAGTCGTTGGCAGAGATGGGAGCAGTTGTTTTGTTGGTCCCCCGTACAGCAGTGAAGCAGTTTGAGCTGCTCTGCCTCTCTTGCTTCAGGAAAAGCAAAGCCTTGCAAAAATCTCCAGCGCTTCCAAGTAGATGTTCCTGTTGCTCTCTTAACATCAGGCAAGCATCCTGCCTTCAAAATTTCCCAGGGAGGCACAGGCAGCCAAACTGAGCAGCCTCCCAGTGCCAAATGGCTCCATTTACATGCCAAAAAAAGGCCACTTTTTTTTCTCTGAGAGCTTTCCTAAGGTCCTCTGAGTACAGTATGTAGTGTGGTGACTCATGAGCACCTTTTGTGCTCACCAAGGACACGCGTGGGGACTGCCAGCAGGGGAATTAAAGCCAGCAAAACTGAGGTTACACTGCTGCTGCTGCTGCTGCTTCTCACAGCAGAAATGAATGCAAAGTGTGGTTGGCTGGCACTGAGGGCTCTGTGGGAAGCAGCAGGAGGGCAGGCAGCTCACCACACAGCTACTGCTTCCTCTCTTGGATGGCAAAAGAGAGAATTAAGGGCAGGCTGTTCTCAAGGAGAGAGTTGTGGGTGACAGAAAAAAAGAAGAGACAACTGCAGGCTTTCACAGGGCGTTAGGAGAAGTTTCTGCACGGTGAGAGAGGTCAGGCACTGAACAGGCTGCCCAGGGTGGAGTCACCATCCCTGGAGCTGTTCAAGAGACACGTAGAGATGGCACTTTGGGACTAGTGGGCAGGGTAGTGTTGGGTTGAGGGCTGGACCTTTCCCACCTATGGTTTTGCCTCTGGTGGAAGAGCAGAGCTGCAGGGAAATTCAGAACCAGGTCGACCCACTCCAGAAATGGAGCTGCTCAGGAGCAGCAGGCTTGGTTATCCTCCCCACAACTGTGCTCCTGCAGAGCAGGGAGCAGGCCACAGCCATCCACAATTGGCTTCAAGGAACCCCAGGGCAGTGGGGTGCAGAGGACAGGTGTGAAACGTGCACCACTAACGGGTTAGTTTTTCAGTAGGTAGATATTTAGCATGGGCACACAAGGGAATTCCTTAGCTCACTGCAGGCTTACATGTCTGGCAGTTCTGTTCACCAGGGCCCCAGCAGTGGTCCTCTGTGCAGTTTGGATGGCATTTGGGACCTGAAACACAAGGGGCAGAGGATTATATTCTATAACCATGGACAACAGCAATAGCACCAATAGGAGAGTCAGAGCTCTCCTTCTCTGTAAACCAGGGCAGAAAGCAGCAATGCTCAAAAATTCTGAGACCTGGACCTTCAATCCCCATCAAAGGCTTCATCTCTGCTTTCCTGCATGCAGTTCTCCACACCCTTTGAGCAAGCAAGCACAACACCGAGGCAGTCTAGCTTGAAGAAGCACAGGACAAGGGGGAATGGGTTTGAACTGGCAGAGGGGAGATGGAAACTGGATGAGAGGAGGAACTTCTTTACAGGCAGAGTGGTGAGACACTGGCACAGGTTGCCCAGGGAGGTTGTGGAGCACAGAATCACCAAATGTGATCTTCAGTCTCATTTGGTGCTTCTGTCATCCACAACCTCCCTGCAGGTGTTCAAGGCCAGCTTGGATGAGGCCTTGAGCGACCTGTTCTAGTGGGAGGTGTCCCTGCCTATGGGAGGTTGGAACTGGCTGAGCTTTGAGGTCTCTTCTAACCTAAACCATTCTATGATGCTATTTTTTTCTTCTCAGGAACAGGAATTTCAGCTAGCACTCAGCTGGTCCTTCTGCTGGAGTTTGCATGCAAGGGCAAGTCACCAGTTACCACTGGCCCTTGGCTGGGCATAAAATCATAGAAGAGAAGGCTTCCAGGAGACCTTGGAGAGGTCTTCTGGGATCTGAAGTGGCCTCCCAGGAGTTTCTTCCAGGATGCAGAGATGTGGTGCTGGGGGCCATGGTTTGGCTCCAGCCTTGGTGGGATTGGACTGTGGCTGGGCTCAGTGATCTCAGAGGTCTTTTCCAACCCTGTGACTCTGTGTGCCAGCTGCTTGCTGGAGGCCACACGCAAAGTCAATGCTTCTGGTCAATGTGGTTCTAAAAAGAAAACAAACTGAGGCAGATTTGCCAGCCACAGCCACCTACTCTGACCACAGACTTATCTGACTTGTCTGCTTTCCTCCCTCCTCCTGCCCACTGCCAAAACCACTCCTCAGCAGAGGACTGCACAGCAGATGGACAAGGGATGGAAGGTGGCAGGATGGCTGAGCGAGGCTCCCTGCCTGACCTCCGAGCAGGCAGTGCTGGGCTCTCCTTCCCATCCCTCCTTCCTTACACTTTTCTTTCTCCTAAGGAGAAGCAAAGCCCCCAGGGAAGCGACTTGCTTTAGATTAGGGAGTGGTTACTAAAGCCATAAAAGGCCAAGCAGCTCAATCTGGAATTCACTACGTGGAAGAGGCATTTCCGAAGTGGAGTGACTCTTGCTGCTAGGGACACGTGGAGATGCTCCCTGCCTGCCTCCCTCCCTGCCTGCTCCCTGCCCAAGGGCTGCCAGGCAGCGCTCCGCTGGGACCTGGTCGATGTGCTGCGGGACCAAAGAACTTCTGGGGTTTGGGTTTTTTGTGGTTTTGTTTTTCCCTGGAGTTGCAAAGTGAAAGGTTAGCATTTCTGTGGAGTTCAGAGGCAGGCTGGTCCCTCACCAGCCCTGGGTTAGGCAGAGCAAGCTGCGGGTGCTGCAGTTCAGCTATCAGCTCTGCGGCGCTTAGGCAAGCGGCAGAAGATAAAGAGGGGAATGGTTCCTGCCAGGAGCCAGAGCCAGCAAGGGAAACAAACTCAACAAACTCTCCCTGAAATGGCAGGAGACTCACACTGGAGGGTTAGCTTCAGCCCACTCCCGGCATAGGCTGCACAAACATTTAACTCTCCGTGCTCCTCTCCCTGCCCATCTAAAGATCAGATTGCAAGACATGGAACTGCTGGAGAGAGCCCAGAGGAGGACCACAAAGATGCAGCTGAGAGGGCTGCAGCAGCTCTGCTCTGAGCACAGGCACAGAGAGTTGGGGCTCTGCAGCCTGCCGAGGAGAAGGCTGCCAGGAGACCTTGGAGTGGTCTTCCAGGATCTGAGTTGTCAGGCACTGGAACAAGCTGCCCAGGGGAACAGTGGAGCCACCGCAGCTGGAGGTGTTCCACAGAGGTGTGGACATGGCACTTCAGGACATGGCTTAGGGGGCATGGTGGTGCTGGGTGGACTGTTGGACTCGACCACCTTAGAGGTCTTTTCCAACCACACTGAATGCTGTAAGCTGAACCCCAGCAGCTGTCAGATGGGGTGCTTGGGCTGCTTTCTGTAAGTGGGAGAGCAGGCAGGGGTTTTGCTGAGTGTCATACTCACAAGAGGACAGGTTGCTTGCAAACTCCAGCACCGTGGGGGGCTTCTTGCTCGTGTCAATGATGTCATTCCACAGGACAGTGTCCATGTTGCACAGCTTGGGGTTGTTGCTGATTTTAACCCCTCCGTTGAGAATTTCTGCCACGGAAGGAAAGAAATTGGTGAGTGAAGGAAAATGCCTGAGCCTCCTGCCTCTGACCTGCAGGAAGGGAAATAAAGCAGGTATTGGACAACAGAAACACAGAATCTTTGATCACATTCTGTGCTTCTGTGCTCCACAACCTCCCTGCAGGTGTTCAGGACCAGGCTGGATAAGACCTTGAGCGACCTGTTCTGGCAGGAGGTGTCCCTGCCTATGGCACAGGGGGGTTGGGACTGGCTGAGCTTTGAGCTCCCTTCCAACCTAACCCATTCTGTGCTTCTGTGTCTCTCAGTGGCAGGAGCAGCCTGGCAGAGCACTGAGTGTACCCTGGAATGGGTTGCCCAGGGAGGCTGTGGAGCACAGAATGTGATCTTTGATCACATTCGGTGCTTCTGTGCTCCACAACCTCCCTGGAGGTGTTGACCAGGGTGGAAGTTTGCCTTGCAGGCGCCTCCACCCCTCGCCCTCCTCTCACCTGAGAGCCTTTTCATGGGCAGCTGCCGGAGCCCCTGGGTTTTGTTCATGTGGTAGTTGGAGAGCACAGCCAGGGCGTAGGAGTTGTCATACAGCACATTGCCTCGGATGATCTGCAGGTTCTCCAGGGGGATGACGTCCACCATGTTGAGGGCGATGAGCACGTAGCCTGCCACCTCCTGAATGGTCTGGGGGCAACAGAAGAAACAAGGAGCTTCACCCACGCTGCTCCTCCACCCTTAGCAGAGTCTCTTTCCTTCTCCCACCCCTCCAATTCAGCATCTTTCAGTTTTAAGGGATGATGAAGGCATGGGGTGGATTGGAAGGGCTGTGGTGAGTAGGTGGAGAGAGGCTCTCCTGCCCCTCTGCTCTGCCCTGCTGAGGCTGCATCTGGGGTACTGTGTCCAGTTCTGGGCCCCCACCCCATGCCCAGTTCAAGAGGGAGGAATTTTTTCCCTGTGAGGGTGACAGAGCACTGGCACAGGCTGTCCAGGGGGGCTGTAGAGTCTCCTTCTCTGGAGATATTCAACTCCCTCCTGGATGTGTTCCTCTGTGATCTGCTCTGGGTGATCCTGCTCTGCAGTGGGGTTGGACTGGATGAGCTCTCCAAGTCCCTTCCAGCCCCCCACATTCTGTGACTCTGTGTGATTGAGGGATGATAAACCACTTCATCTCATCAAATAAATTAATAACTCATAGAACAAGAAGGGACTCCACTGGCAAGCACAATTGTCAGAGCAGTTAGCAGGGGATCCTTGCAAAGGTCCAGCTCACCCCTTTGCTGTCCTCCTAGCACTGCTCTGAGGTGTGAGGCAATGGGGAAGGATGCAATGATATCTGCAAATCAGGAGGAACTCCTCTGCATGGCAGCCAGCACAGGCTGGCAGGTGCTTGAGGAGCTCTTTCTCAAAGCCCCTGGGTTTAGCCAGGTGGGGCTGAGCATAGCCTGCAGCCTACAGGAGTGCTGAGACTGGGCTGCAGTGTGCCTGCTGTAGCTGGCTGTGTCTTTGGCTCCCCACAGGAGCCAAGGTAGCTGACCCCCTGCACTTCCAAAACGCAGGGAGGGGAGGCCACACTAACCTTCAGGAAGGAGAGGTCACGATTGTGCTCCACGTAGGTGATCTCCAGGTTGCTGAGCACCACCTCACAGTTGTTGTACATCCTCTGCAGGCTGGTGAAATGGTCTTCCACATGTCCCAGCTGGGTCAGCTTGTTATTTGTCCCTTGGCACACTGTGCAGGAAAGAAGAAAGCTCTGTGAGGGGGGTTGGGTGGGTTGGATGTTGAGAAAGGTTTCTTTAGAGAAGCAGTGGAACAGGCTGCTAGGGGAGGGGCTGGAACCACCATCCCTGGGCATCTTCAGAACAAGCCTTGCAGACAGGGCACTCTGGGACACAGTCTAATGGCCATGGTGGTGTTGGACATGGTGACTTCAGAGGTCTTTCCCACCCTTAATGATTCTATGATCCCATACAGCAAGCATGAGCAGAGGGTAAAGAGTTGTTGCCCATTCACCTTTCCAAGCACCAGAAGAGATTCAGAGGCAAGGAGATGTTTTGCAGGAAGCAGGTGATGACTCCCAGGCTCAGAGCTCTACCAAAACTGAGAGCCAGAATAACCTCTTATCATTTTCTCTCATACAAAAAGCTCCAGGATGAGGTATTTGCACAAAAGTAGCACTAAGTTTGCTGTGTCATAAACATAAACTCAGTTCCTGAGGAGAGGGCATTGCTGCACTGCCACCAAACACTGCTCAAGGTGGTGAGCCTGCAGGGGCCACCAAAGGTGCTTTCCTTGGGGAGCCATTCATGTGTCTCCGTGTAAGCTCAGTGGGAAGCAGTGGTGGCTTACCTGCAGGACCCCCCCAGGTAACACACTCAGGGCTTAAGAGCAAATTGGCCCTCTGGGGCTCACTCATCTTTTGCCACTCTGACATCCTGGGACTATCACAGCACCACAGGCTCTCAGGATGCCAGGGGTTGGAATGCACCCAAAGAGCTCATCCAGTCCAAACCCCCTGCCAGAGCAGGTCTAGCTCAGCTCACACAGGAACATATCCAGGCAGGCCTGGGAAGGCTCCAGAGGAGAAGGAGGCCAGGGGGATCCTGGGGTGTGTCAGGCAGAGTGTGTCCAGCAGATCAAGGGAAGTTCTCCTCCCCCTCTACTCTGCCCTGCTGAGACCCCATCTTGAGCACTGCCTCCAGTTTGGGGCTCCCCAGTTTCAGAGGGACAGGGATCTGTGGAGAGGGTGCAGCAGAGGGCTCTGAGGATGTGTTGCTGTGTGCCCTGAGCTAGATTGTCTGGTCCTGCTGTGGCAGGGAGGTTGAGCTCTTTGGGTCCCTTCCAGCCCCTGACATCCTGGGATTTCTGTGGGGTGCCACCAAGCAGACAGCAGACTCTGAACAAAACCTTAAGTGAGTTCTGGGGCCAGGAACAGGAAGCAGCAGCCGTGGAAGATCTTCCCTACAGCTGATGTTTTGCCAGTGGGAAAAAGGAGGCAGTGAAGCAGGGACAAAGCCATCCTGCTCCATCACCACAGCCATTTGCCCAGCATGTGTTCCTCCTCAGCACAGGCACTGCTGCTGAGGGGTCAGGCTGATAAGAGCCTGCAGACTCTTCAGCCGTGCTGGGAGCAAGGCCACTGGCTCACATTCCTCACTGATTTCTCATTCTGTGTCCAGATAAACGTGGTGGTGTTTGGGATCAAAGTGGCATCTGCTGGTAAACAGGGAGGGCTTCACAGGGCTTCTGATTACACCATCTGAGCTGCTTCTTACCACCCAGCCTCGAGTGCAGGAAGTGTTCCTTTTGCATCTGCCTTCAGCTCCTCTGTCAGATAAGAGATTCCTAAGCAGCACTTTCTGTTCCAGTTTCAAACCAGAGCAGTTCCAAGGTGTTCCCTGCTTAAAAGCTCCATCTGCTGCCTCCTGCCTAGAGTCTGAGGATCAGAAACCATCAGAGGGAGTCAGAGGAGGAGCCTGTGGAGTGGTTGGATTTTGGAGTCAGAAAGCTGGAAACAGGCTCATGTGCTGCTCTGCCTGGGAAAAATGCATTGTTGTTGGACACGGGGGTGAATGAGGAAGCTTTGAACTGATGGGAAAAGCCAAAAGGTCCTCCCCAGAGGTCATCTGGAGCCTTAAGCAAAGTCATCCTCTCACCAAGGAGAAAAAAGGCAGCAAGAGAAGATTGTGTGAGGGCTCAAAACCTCATCTTGGCTGCTCACTTCAGGCATCTCGGATTAGAACCCTAAAATAGAGCAATTTGGAGATGCAGGAGCAGAGGCAGTTTAGACTGCTCTCAGAAATGAGGACATCTGAGGTCTGCCTGTTATGGTCTTCAGGGTGCACAAGTGTCCTGATGCTCTCACTGCTTCTCCAGTGCCAACAGCAGAGATCTGCCCTGCTGCTGAATGCAGGCACCAAGCACGAGCTGCATCTGAACTGAATCACAGAACCATAGCATCAGCCAGGCTGGAAGAGAGCTCCAAGCTGATCCAGCCCAGCCCCAGCCAATCAACCAGACCATGGCACTCAGTGCCCATCCAGGCTTGGCTTCAACACCTCCAGGGATGGGGACTCCACCACCTCCCTGGGCAGCCCATTCCAATGCCAATCACTCTCTCTGCCAACAACTTCCTCCTAACATCCAGCCTGAGCCTGCCCTGGCACAGTTTGAATGAGGACCTCTCCAAACCAAAGTCAGAGCATTTTAATGATTGCTCTCAATGGTCTTAGAGGTCTTTTGCAGCTGAAGTGGTTCTGTGACAACAAAGGATTCAGCCTTACTAATTCCCTAAGGTGCTTTTTTATCCACCCCCCCTTCAGTGTCACTTAGTAATATTTCCATTTTTCTTCTCTGTTGTCATTATAATTCAGAATGTATCCTCATTAATCCTCCAGATTAAGGCCAGATCAGGATGTGCTGAAATCAATCTTTCCACTGGCTTCCATGTGGGGGGAATTAAACTCTCCCCACGGTGGGCG
>VWZI01007565.1:188950-213886 GCA_013396835.1 Psilopogon haemacephalus
GGGGAGAGAAACCACCCCCCCCTGTGGCGGGGGGGGGGGGGGGGGTGTGTGTGTGTGTGGATTAAATTCCTCTCTCGCTGGAGCAACTGCAAGAACAGGGTGGGCTAAGCCCCGAGTTTGAGCTTGCCCTTCCAAATGCCTTAGGATGCAACTGTGGGAAGGGTGAAGAGATATTTCTGCAGCGTTTCAAAGCAATGGGGACTGCCACCTTGCCATGTTGCACAGCTTGGGGGAAGGGTGATTTAGGGTCAACAATAAAGGTACTGTTCAGTTATCTGTCTCCGTGTAGCAAACTCACCACAAAGAACAAGCAAAAGCTGATAAAAAGCTTCCCCAGCTTGTCTCCAGCTCCTCCACGTCCATGGGAATGAGCACTCCACACTTAGACCAGGGCTCCCAGCTCGAAATTTGGGTATTTGCAGATGCAGACAAGCAAGCAAGCAAGTCAGCACATGCTGCTGGGCTTGAGAAGCCTCCAATAACACCACCTGAGTTTAAAGGGAATGGCTGAAGAGCATATTAAATGCAAAGGAGCTCTGGATCATCACCCTTCTGCTCTTCCTTTAAGCCTTGACTAAAGCTCAATGGCAGGATTGCAGTTGGACCCAAGGGGATCTGAACCAAGCCCTTACTTCACTTAATTCAACTGTGTGAGATTCCATAAGTGAGGTAAAGAGAACTTCTACTACTTTTTTTCCTTTTTTTTTTTTTTTTTTCCCTTTTTTTTTTCTTCTTCCCCACCTCTGGAAGGAGAACTACAATTAGGTTTTTTTGGAAAGCACAGCTAAAAAAGCCACAAAGTGGTTTAACAGCACCTGGGTGAGTTTTGAAGACGGAGACTTTAATTTATCTTCAAAAGCCTGGGAAGAAGAAAAAAAAAAAAAAAAAAGAAAAAAAAACCCCAAACCATGGAATTTAGTCTTCAGAACCATAAATGCTACGTGTTGCAGCAAGAGGACTGCTTTTACAGTCGGTCTGACTTGGCAGCAGGGAATTTCAGCCACGGCTGGTGCCAGAGCTTTAGTTCTGTGAAGAAATGTGAACAAGTTTGGACGGTTTGGAAGGTGCCTGCAGCACAGAGCCACGGCTGGGGTCGAGCTCTGACACAGTCCCACTGCTGCCTCTGCACAGCTCACCCCAGCCAGAAGGCAGCCACAGCCTCCCTCGCCCTCCTCCAGCCTCTGCAGCAAAGCAGCTGCTCCATGGCTCTGGACTGAGCACAGAAATCCTGCAGCCTGAGCCCCCAAACTCTGCAATCCAAACTCTCAAATTCTGCAGCCTGAACCCAAAAACTCTGCAGCCTGAACCCCAAAATTCTGAACCCTGAAATTTTGCAGCCAAAACCCTGAAACTCTGCATACTGAACCCTGAAATTCTGCAGCCTGAAACCTGAAACTCTGCAGCCCAAACCCCGAAACTCTGCAGCCTGAACCCCAAAACCACAAATGGTCTACTGGATAAAGCTCTGCTCATGCTCTCAGAGTGGTGTGGCCATTAACGCCCATTCAGAGAGGACCCAGAGAATGAGATGCTGGAGTTGAGGTTGGGTTTTGATCGGTGATAGAGCAGGGCCCAGGCACAGGTCTATTTTTCTAGCCTGTATCAAGGAACGATGTGGCCAGCAGGAAGTGACTGCTGCCACTCAGCACTGCTGAGGCTGCTCCTTCAACACTGGGTTCAGTTTTGAACCCCTCACAACAACCTGGGCAACCTGTGCCAGGCTCTCACCACCCTCACTGCAAACAACTTCCTCCTCACATCCACTTTCAGTCTCCCCTCTGCCACTTCAAACCCATTCCTCCTCCTCATCCTCTCATCACCAGCCCTTGTCAATAGTCCCTCCCCAGCCCTCCTGGAGCCTCCTTCAGATCCTGCAAGGCCACTCCAAGGTCTCCTGGCAGCCTTCTCAGCATCCTGGTGGCCTCCTCTGGACTGGCTCCAACAGGTCCCTGTCCTGCTTGTGCTGGGGGCTGCAGAGCTGCAGACAGTGCTGCAGGTGGGGTGTGAGGAGAGCAGAGCCAAGGGGCACAATCCAAAAGCTGTTTTCCAAAGTTGCCAAGCAGTTGCCTTCAGAGCAAGTCCACACATCACACAGGCAACCTCTCACTGCTTTGCAAAGCTGCTCCCAACGTTGGGTCTCTCCTGACAAGCCTTACTAAAACCAGAGCCACCTTATCTGGGGAAAAAAAAAAGGCACCTAGCAACTTTTCCAAGCTGCAAGCCTGTCTGGTTGACTTTGATGTGCTCTCCAGGCTGCCGTCGCTATCGATGGCTTGGTGGAAGCTCTGCAGCAGCTCCTGTCAGCCCAGTAAATCACCTGGCTGTGAGCTGCAGAGCACAGAGCAGCTTTTGTGCTCCAGCAGCTCCACATTGCTTTTATCTCCCTGTCCTGCAGCTCGGAAACCAGCACTCAGCGTCAGCAAACGAAGCTCTTTCTTCCATGGGCTAGGGAATCAGTTTTGCAGGGCTAAAGGTGAGACCCTGGTGCCCTGCTGGATCTTGCAGGGCTGAAGGTGAGACCCTGGTGCCCTGCTGGATCTTGCAGGGCTGAAGGTGAGACCCTGGTGCCCTGCTGGATCTTGCAGGGCTGAAGGTGAGACCCTGGTGCCCTGCTGGATCTTGCAGGGCAGGTCGAGAGAAAATCAAACGGAGCAATCCTCTTCCCAAAACCAGGAATAAAGGTCTGCATCAGGAAACATCAGCCTGCAAAGGTTCCAGACAAGGAGACTCCACAGCCTCTCTGGGCAGCCTGTGCCACTGCTCTGGGACCCACACAGGCAAGAAGTTGCCTCTGGTGTTGAGCTGCAACCTCCTGTGCTGCAGCTTCCATCCATTGCTCCTTGGCCTATGGCAGGGAGCAGTGAGCAGAGCCTGTCCCACCCCTCCTCACCCCCAGCCCAGACACTTCCAAACATTGATTCAATTCCCTCTCAGTCTTCTCTTCTGCAGCCTAAGCAGCCCCAGGTCCCTCAGCCTCTCCTCCCCAGGCAGTGCTGCAGTCCCCTCAGCATCCTCAGCATCCTCCCTCTCAGCAGGGCAGAGTAGAGGGGGAGGAGAACTTTCTGAAGGAACTTTCTGAAGGAAGGAGAACATTTTTCCCCAAACACAGAACAACAGTGTCGGTGCCAGTGCTGCAGGAGGGCATTTCCAGAGCTCATCTCACTCCAAAATGTCTTCATTTGGCTGCACTGGGTGCAGTGCCCTGAGGCACTTTCCTCATTATTAAGCAGAAGGCAACACAGCCTTAAAAATAACAGCAGTAAAAGGAGAGAAGAGAAGAGAAGAGAAGAGAAGAGAAGAGAAGAGAAGAGAAGAGAAGAGAAGAGAAGAGAAGAGAAGAGAAGAGAAGAGAGCAGAGCTGCCTTAGGACAGAAAGCAGCTGCTGCTGGATGCATTACATCCTCAGGCAGCTTACAAGCTCCCCAAAGGTTCTGGTGCAGGAGTTGAGAGAACCTGTGGGATAAATGGAGCTTATGATCTGAACAGGTTACACAGCTCCAGGATGTCTCTGCTGTCACCAGCTTTGCTTTTACGAGGCAGCCCCTGATAGAAGGCTTCTGGATCTCAGAATGAAAACTACTGAGCTCTTGCAGAGCTTTGCCAAAATCAGGTTTCCATTAAAAGTCTCAAAACAGCCTTTGGAAAAGTTTCTGCTGAACTCTGCTGAACTCTCCCCATACATGGGCAAGAGAGTTCACTCCTGCAGGAAAAGGCTCTGCCAGTGTGCATTTATTCCAGACAGTCTGCTGCTAGCACAACCCAGACAAGAAGAGTGTGAGCCCAAGAGTGGGGCTGGGCAAGGAGGAGGAGGAAGGGTTTGAAGTGGCAGAGGAGAGATTGGAACTGGATGTGAGGAGGAAGTTGGGCAGTGAGGATGGTGAGACACTGGCACAGGTTGCCCAGGGAGGTTGTGGAGCACAGAAGCACCAAATATGGTCTTTGATCCCATTCTGTGCTTCTGTGCTCCACAACCTCCCTGGAGGTGTTGAGGACCACGTTGGACGAGGCCTTGAGCAATCTGTTCTAGTAGGAGGTGTCCCTGCCTGTGGCACAGCGGGGCTGGAACTGGCTGAGCTTTGAGCTCCCTTCCAACCCTAACCCATTCTATGATTCCATGATTTGAGCTGCAGGACACTGGGACCCAGCCAAAATCCTGGCTTTGGGAAAACCTCAGGATGGAGCTTGTGTCTTGGGGAGGAATTACTGCTGCCCAGAGCTGCAGAGATGCTCACAAACCAGCAGCACATTCCTACAACATGTCACCAGGAATGCAAAGTTGTTTGCTCTTCTTTTTTTGTTTTCCACTTAACTGCATTAATTTAAAAACTCAACAGCAAGGTAAAATCTGTTTCATGCTTCAAGGACAGAAAACTCCTGAGGTGGAAAATCTGCACTGGCCTAGATCAGTGACCACACAAAGGTTGATGGAGCTGACACTGATGGCACTTTTGAAACTTCTGCCTTGCATCCTCACACCTGAGGTTCCTTCCTAGCTCCAAACTTGGCTGTAAGTAACCAAAGCCTGCACCACAGATTTGGGAATCTCTCTCTTGATGGAAAATGCTCCTGTGGTCATTCTGTGACAACTTAAGATGAGTTCAGGAGCAGTGCATAAATAAATACCCACATCTCTCTGGTAGGCACTAGAAATTTCCTTTCTTCCTGCCTGTGTTTTAGTAGAGGGTAGGTCACTGCTAATCATTACTGCTCCTTTAGAGTGTCTTGTCTCTTTCTCTCCAAAGCATCAATCCAAGTGCTTCCCCCAGCAGTGACTCTCAACCTATGCTCTGGCATCTCCCTGGGAGTCCCTGGACTGTTTTCATGCCCATGAAAGGTAAATAATGAAAAGCAGACTTTGCTAGGCAGAGCTCTGCATCCCATCTCCCCTAGAAATACTGTAGGTGTCTGCACATTGAGCAAGGCAGGAGACCACTGGCATGCATAAGCCCTTTCCAAATGTACTGCCAGCCCCCTCAAAGCAACTCCTTCCACTGCCTCCCCCCTCCAGCACTGCATACAGACAGGCCCCTCACCAGCCCTGGGGCCCTTCTCTGGACACCTTCCAGCACCTCAACATCTCTCTTGAACTGGGAGCACCTCCACACCCTTTGTGTCTCCAGTACTGTACGTGGCAAAGAACCCAACCTGCTGCAAGGTGCAGTTAGTTCACTTCTGATTCGCTTTCTCTAATGGATGAAGCTTCTGCTCTGTGCACTCCTTGCAGAGAAAGGAGGGAGCTGGGGCTTTTAAACACCACTTAAGTTTTGAGGGCAAATATGATTAAAAAGAAAAAAAAAAAACCCAACAAAACAAGCAACCAAAACCCAAAGCCTCAGTGTCCCCAAGGCTCCCTGAGCCATACCTCATCAATCATGCCTGCACCACCTGAGGAAATTCTGAGTGCTGCCTCTCCAGTACACCCAGTTTGTAAAGCTCTGTTTGCTTACCTGTCACTGGTTGGCTAACTATTAACCACAATTCACCCAAAGGGGTTTTTTTGTTTGGTTGGTTGGGTTTGGTTTTTTTTTCCTTTTCCCCAAACAAACCAAATATTTGCCAGAAAGAAGCTGACTTACTGAGTAAGCCCAAGGCAAATGTTGCCTCATGCAAGGGCTGAGAGGTCAGGGGGGAGCAGTAAGGCTCCAGTTCCATGTGCTGTAGCTTGTGCAAGTTAGAGGGGGGTTAGGGGGAAGGTCAGAACCACGATTGGCTTTCTCTGGAAGCATTCTTTACATGGCACTATGCAATACACTTCCATGGGTCAGGGAGAAAAAAAAGAAGAGAGAGGGGTGGGAAAAAAACCCCCAAAGCCCAAACAGGCTGTTCCCTACATGATGATAGATATGGAGGTTGGATTCAGTGATCTGTGGAGCTCCCTTCCAACCACTAACATCCTGTGATATAAACATTTTCAGAGCTGGGCCCAGTCCTGTTTAGTATCTTCACTGATGATCTGGAGGAGGGGACTGAGTCCAGCAACGACACCAAGCTGGGAGCAAGTGTGGATCTGTCAGAGGGCAGGGGCAAGGGGCAGGGTGCATGCAGAGGACGATAGCTGCATTGTCCTGGTGCTATGCTAGGAGGAGTTCACAGGATGCCAGGCTCACAGGACGTCAGGGGTTAGAAAGGACCCAAAGAGCTCATCCAGTCCAACCTCCCTGCCACAGCAGGACCAGACAATCTAGCTCAGGACATAGCAACACATCCAGACAGAGTCTGCAAAGGCTCAAAAGAAACCAAACCAAAAAACCAAAAACCAACGAAAAACCTGACAGAGACTTTGAGCTGGCTCTGTAGGCAGCAGCAAAGCCTTGTCCCTGCCTTTCTCAGGGGCTGGAGGTGTTGGAGCAGACATCTAAGCTGGGAGCTCAGCTGGTAACAAACCCTTTCATGTTTCCCAGACGGTGCTCTCCTGTCAGAGGATGTTTGTGAATCCAGGCTGCCAAATCTGTGATTTCACAAACTTTTCCACGGTGATAACATAAACAGGGAGCAGTGATTTATCCCCAGGATCAAGCTGTGCTAAACAGGGAGTGTGTCTGCACTGGGAGACCTTCTCTCCCCTGAGCATGCCCCAGACCTGCCACAACCACAGACTTTCCTTTCCTGCTTTCTGGAAATCCATGTCAAATTCAATGAAATGAAGGGGGAAAAAGGGAATGCACAATAACTTCTCCTTTTCTTGACTGAATTAACCTCCCCCCTCTGCCTTGCTTAATCACAGAATTAACCAGGTTGGAAGAGACCTCCAGGATCATCGAGCCCAACCTGTCACCTAACCCTTCTCATTAACCAGCCCTTGCCACCAAGTGCCTCTTGTAGCTTCCTCTCAAACACCTCCATCACCTCCCTGGGCAGCCCATTCCAATGCCAATCTCTCTTGCTGTGAAATTCTTCCTAATGTCCAGCCTGAACCTGCCCTGGTGCAGTTTGGGGCTGTGTCCTCTTGTCCTGTCCCTGGGTGCCTGGGAGAAGGCAGCAGAATTTGTGAGACTGGCACAACAGACCTTTATTAACACTCCCCAGAGCCCAGCTGAGCTTCCAGACTTCTTTTTCAGCTTGCAGGTGAAAGCTCTCCCAGGGACCATCAGATTCTGTTCTCAGCAAAACAGAAGCAGTGCCACTAGCTGGGGCAAAACTCACAGAATCACAGAACAGCTTAGACTGAAAAGGGACCTTGGAGATCAACTGCTCCAACCCTCTGCTGGGCTCAGGGCTGCCTCTCCAAACAGACTTGGATGTCCAAGGCCTCATCTCTGGCCACCAACACCTCCAGGGAGGGGGCATCCACCACCACTCTGGGAAACCTATTCCAGAGTACTGAACTTCCTAAGGTCCAGTGTAAACCTACTCTCTCTCAGTCCAAAGCCATCCCCTCTAGTCCTGTTGCTCATGGAAATTCCCTCTCCAGGCTTCCCACAGGCTCCTTTCAGGTATTGGAAATCACCTTACAAGGTCCCACCCCAAGAGTCTTCTCTTCTCCAGGCTGAACACCTCCAGCTCCTCACCCTAGCCTCCTACCAAGGCTCCAGCCTTGTGGGCCTCCTCCTCTGGACTCACTCCAACAGTTCCATCCCCTTCTGATGATGGAGACACCAGAAGTGGCTGCAGGATTTGAGGCTGGGTGTCAGGAAAGCAGAGCACAGGGGCAGGATCCCCTCTGCTGAGCTGCTGGCCACACTCCTCTGGCTTACTGCAGACGTGCATCTCTCTCACCGACAGCACCCAGCAACAACCACCTCAAGGCAATCCAGTTAATTAAACCCAAATTCATCAGGCTTTCAAAAGTCAGGAGCAAAGAGAAAAAACTAGTCTTGGCTTGTTAGCCTGACTGCCACAGAGCATTAATAACAGCCCCTAGATCCAAGATGAATGCAGCAATGAAGCCGTGGCAGAAAGCAGAGCAACTTTCCCAGCTCTGGTAATTGCTTGGCTGGGACTTTGGATTTTTAAATGGTTCTTCCAGCAAGACCTTACCCACTAAGAGAGCAGCAGCCTTGAATTTCCCCCTCGTACTTCCCTAATGGCTTTCACATTTCATTTTCACTGCTGCAGTCAAAACAACTTCTTTGGCAGCCTCACCTTCCTGCGCTCCACAGCTGCTGTGACCACTCTCAGCCCCTCCAAAGGCAGCTGGGGCTGCATTCTGTCCTGGGTGAAGCTGAGAGCATCTGTCTTCACCATCAAAGTGAAACCTGCCTCATTCTCTGCAGAGCCCTGGTTGAAGTGCTGGAGGAAGGGAGGGTACCACAGAGTACACCAGTGGGGCACGGGAGGGAGAAGAGTGCCTCTGTCCCAGCATTCATGCCTTGTCCTGCTCCAAAAATATGCATCCTGGCTCTCCAGCAGACAGCACTGTCTAGAACAGGCATGGTCAGGAAGTGCCTTAACATCTTTGCTCTCCTCCTCAAGAAGGATGCTCAAAAGAGGGAGAGAAGCAACAGAATTGTCCAGGAGATAAACTACCCTGTAGTCTACCATGTACCACTCACTGAGTCATAAAGGTTGGAAAAGGACTCCAAGACCAGGTCCAAACTTCTGGCTAGGAAAGTTATTTCAAACACTCTCCCAGTTCTACAGGGAAATAAGCACACCAGAAAGCAGAAACTGTCCTGATGTGCTACTCTGAAGGCCAAATGAGCATCAACATCTTAAAAGCAAAAGGGGGAAAAGGATAACCTTACAAATTTCAGTTCATCATTTGCTTTGATAGCATTCAAGAGCCCAAAGTCTGCACAGACAGACATCACCAGTACTTGATGATCTTAAGAGGTCTTTTCCAACCTTAAGGACTCTGGAATTCTTCCAAACAAGCCACCAGAAATGGACATCCAACTAGGAGGTGAATCTCCCCCAGCCTCCCTCAAGGCAGCAAAGAGGAAAAGGCACAAAGAAGAAAGGTCTCCTGCCCCAGAGGGCAGAAGGCCTGAGCTTGCTGAGCAGTAAGGAGCATGCTCATGAGCTGCAGCCTGTGCTGAGAGGGGCTGGGGGCATCCCTCCTGCATCCTCATGCCTATCCCAGAGCCAGGACTGCTTCCCACTGCTTGACAGCATGATCCAGAAAGCCCTCTGAAGAACAACTCTTGTGCCACCTAAAATCATTTGCAAGCTGGAAACTGAGAGCTGTGACACCATCAGAGTAAATTTACCCAGGGGAGATTTAATAAGTCACAGCAGAATTATTGTCTGGGGAGGGGGGGTGGGGCCTTGTGCCTTGGTGCTTTATTGAGATGTTGAACATGCATTTGCTTGGTGCTTTAGTGAGATGTTGAACATGCATTTGCTTGGTGCTTTAGTGAGATGTTGAACATGCATTTGCTTGGTGCTTTAGTGAGATGTTGAACATGCATTTGCTTGGTGCTTTAGTGAGATGTTGNTGGAGAGCCAATTCCCAGCATCCAGGCAACGAAGCTGCCAAAGGGTCTAGAGAACAGGTCTGGTGATGAGCAGCTGAGATAGTTTAGCCTGGAGAAGAGGAGGCTGAGAGGAGACCTCACTGCTCTCTGATTCCCTGAAAGAAGGATGTAGTGAGGTGGGGGTTGGTCTCCTCTCCCAGATAACAAGTGGTGAGATGAGAGGAAATGGCCTCAAGCTGCTTTGGGGGAGATCTAGACTGGATGTTTGGGAAAACTCCTTTCTTGAAAGAGTGCTCAGGCCAAAGCAGGACCCTCCAGTCTAGCTGAGGAGCAAGACAAACCTGCCCAAGCATGCTGGCTGGCTGAAGTCAAGGTTAGTGTGAGCTGGGGGAGCTCTCAGCCTGCCATGCCAAGCCAAGCCACTGCCTGGCTGAGGTGAGCTGCCCACCTCCTGCTGCAACAGGATGTGTGTGTCCCAGATGTGCTAAATCAAAGCTAATAAGGACAAATCTAATTCCCCTGCGGAGTTAGGCACAGGGGCGCAGGTCTGCATGGCCACTGAGTCAGTTCTGGGCTGTAAACAGAAAAGTCCAAACCACAAGCAAGCAAAGCATTCCACGCAGAAGAAAGGTCCAAGCACCCACTCAGGGGATGAAATTTGCACCGGATCCCTCACCCACTCAGGTCTGCTTTAGACATTTTGGGTGGGGAGAGGAGAGCAGGGCGACAAACCGCCGGTGGGCGTACTCCTGCTTTGCTGCTCACTACCCAGGAGGGCACAGAGCTGGACAGCACAAACCCCATCCTCAGAAGACAGGCTGCATCTCACCACAGATCAGAAGTGTGCCCCAGGAGGGGCAAGAGCCATGCCAGGCATTGCCCAAGACCTCTGTGCTGTTAGCAGCACTGACACAGGGCTCGCAGGCAGCCAACCAGAGGCCAAATGGGAATTACTCACAGGATTTGGCCTGACCTTTTGTTTTACTATGAAGAAACTTTGGTCCACTTGAAGTCAGAGCCTGGGGAAGTGTGAAGTCAGTGCTACTGCTTCAGGCCTCTCCAGAATACAGGCTGGAGCTACATAGGTGCCCCTGGAGACATCACCACCATCTCCACCTCCGCCACCCTGACACCCTTCTCTGGACACCTTCCAGCACCTCAACATCTCTCTGGGATTGAGGGGCCCAGAGCTGGACACAGCACTCAAGGTGTGTGCTGAGCAGTGCTGAGCACAGGGACAGGAGAACCTCCCTGCTCCTGCTGCCCACACTGCTCCTGCTCCAGCCCAGGATGCCATTGGCTCTGCTGGGCACACTGCTGGCTCCTCTTCAGCTCCTATCTTCCAGCACCCACAGCTCCCTCTCTGCCTGGCTCCTTCGCTGTGGTCTTTCCTAGCCAGAAGAATTCTATGATTCTGCAATTCAGTGAGGGAGGTGCCACAGGCCACGTGCTTGGGGCTCCTACACCACATTCTGCCCTTACTCAGCAGCCTCCTCCAGGCTGCAGAGCTAAAGACACAGGGGGAAGGCAGCAGGCAGCCAGGAACAAGACCAAGAGCTGCAGTGAGCTGCACCCCAAAGCCAGCACTTGTCCCTGGCCTGAGCTGTACCCCAAAGCCAACACTTGTCCCTGGCCTGAGCTGCACCCCAAAGCCAACACTTGTCCCTGGCCTAAGCTGCACCCCAAAGCCAACACTTGTCCCTGGCCTGAGCTGTACCCCAAAGCCAACACTTGTCCCTGGTCTGAGCTGTACCCCAAAGCCAACACTTGTCCCTGGCCTGAGCTGCACCCCAAAGCCAACACTTGTCCCTGGCCTAAGCTGCACCCCAAAGCCAACACTTGTCCCTGGCCTGAGCTGTACCCCAAAGCCAACACTTGTCCCTGGTCTGAGCTGTACCCCAAAGCCAACACTTGTCCCTGGCCTGAGCTGCACCCCAAAGCCAGCACTTGTCCCTGGCCTGAGCTGCACCCCAAAGCCAGCACTTGTCCCTGGCCTGCCTGCCATGGGAAGGTGCCTGGCTCAGCCCAGCCCAGCGCTCTGCATCCTGTTCCTGCCTGCAGCACTGGCAAGAGCACTGCAGGGATTTGCCCTGTGGATTTGCAAGTGTTCCTGGGGACACAGCCTAAAACGTGCCAGATCTTCATTTTTGGGTCAAATTCCAAAACTGCCTTTAAAAAAAAAAAAAAGTAGAAAAAAAAAAAAGGGAAAGGTAACTTCAGCTTTTTTGCAATGCAAAACCTGCCTTGGGGAGCGTGAGCAAGGGCGGCACGGAGCAGGCTTTGGAAGCTCTCTGTGTGAACTGAGGAGCATTTCTTTGAATCTCTGCTCTTTTTCTCCATCATCTGCATAAATGGCAGAGGCAAGGTTCTCAGGAAGACTGACTCATCTGGGAAAAAGCAGGAGCTCCCAGTTATTTTTCTCACACCTGTCCGTTCTTGCTCTGCAGCCTGCTGCCTGCAAAGGGGGCAGCTGTTAACCAGGTCAGGTGTGCCTGCCTCCCCACACCTTCCTTCTCAAAGTCGGCTGAGACCACCTCCTGCCTGCCTTTTGTTTTCCTTTCTCCTCATAGCCACACAGCTGAGACCATCTCTGTGCACAGAAAGGAGCTCTGCATCAGCTGTGGGAAGATGAGAATCATAGAAACGGTTTGGTTGGGAAAGACTTTTAAGATGACTGAGTCTGACCACTACATAACTCTCCTGAGTCTGATGCTAAAGCCTGCAGCTTTTTATTCCCTTGTTGGCATTGGCATGAGCCTGCCTGCTGCTCCATCCTTTATGCTTTTGAAAACTCCTTTATGGATGAACAGTTGTTAAAACCAAAACCTGAAAAACCTTCTTGAAATCCAGGGAGGAGGGGACTGACTGCTCTGAAGCATTTACAGGTTTTAAACAGCTTTTCATAGAATGGTTTAGGTTGGAAGGGACCTCAAAGCTCGCCCAGTCCTAACCCCCCTGTGCCACAGGCAGGGAAACCTCCCACTAGAACTGGACTGGACTGGATGAGCTCTTTGGGTCCCTTCCAACCCCTGACATCCTGTGAGCCTGTGACCTCAGAGGTCTTTTCCAACCTTAAGGATTCCTACAGTCATTCTATGTGGCTGCCTGTGGTGACTCCAGAAGGGAACCTGTTGGCACCTGAAGCTGCGGTGGCAGCCTGCAGAGAGCATTTTAGCTCAAATGGGAGGGTACAGCAGAGAGAAGGACCAAAAGCCACCTCCAGCTCTTCTTCTTTCCCTGCTGCAGGCAGATGCCTGATTTGCAGCCTGTTGTGGAGCCATCCCAAAGCCAGTATCCAAGCTAGCAGGAGGGGTTTGTGCACTGATGCTCTGTATATTTACACAGCCTTTAAATATTTTTCTTAGCTCCCAAACAGTCCATCCTGCCTGCCCGTGACTTGCTCCAGGGCCTCACACATCTGCCTGCTTGGGCACCGAGGGGAAAAGTGGTGACTTGACTTGGCACATTTCTCTCCCTCCTCGTGCAACCACTCATGCCAGCTCTCCTCAGAGCAAAGTGGGAGTCTCACCAGGGAAGGTCTGAGCACAAGGGGTGGCTATTCCTGTCCTCCTCTCTGCCTGCTGTTTACCAGCAGTGGCAGAAATACACAGAAGAAACTCAGCAGTTTACACCAGCACCTGAAATAACAGGATTTGCTCTGTTTTAACTCTCTAGGAGCTCCTGACTCACCAGCAATGATAATGCACTTCAAATAAAGACCTCTGGCTTGGGGTTTGTTGGTTTTGGGTTTTTTTCCCTCAGTACACCAACCCAGCCTGGCAGGAAGAGGGCTCCAAGCTGCCATTCGCCTATTAATATTCTTTCAATAATTAGCTGCTTCTCACAGTCCTCCCTTTTATTTGCTGCCAGAAAGCAAACCCTTCCACCACCAACATGCCCAGAGACAGAGCTGCTGGTTTGAAGTGTCTGTGCTCAGTGTGAACCACGCTGTGTAAACAATGAGATCTTCCCTGCCTGGAGTCCACCAGATGTTTCAGGGGGGGGAAGAAAAGCAACCACCAACCCTTCAAAATCCTTCCCTTCTCACCACACAGAGAAGAGATTCTTCCTCCAAACTGGCTGATGGAACTTGCTGGAGGAATGGCCTTCCACCTTCCTCCTCCTTCCAGCTGGGCTGCACTGTTCAGGCAGAGAGCTGCAGCCTGCTTGCCACACTCAGGTCCTGAGAGCAGAAGCTTTAAGTGCAAGGCTCTGTCTTCTGCTGTGCTTGTCCCCTCTCGCCTACACAAGCTGTCTCTGCTACATTGGATATGGTTGATGATGGTTCCTTGGCTGTTTTCTAAATCCTGGCCAAGCTCTGTATCTTGGGCACAATAAAATGCTGCTTGCACACTGCTAGGCAGAGCATTAAAGAACAGAGTTGTCTCAGGTGGCAGAAACAGAGGAGCAGGCTATAAAGACCCACCTGGTCCTCCTGCTGCTGCTTGCTGTCCTTTATGGAGCCTGCTCACATCCCACCTCCAGGCACAGGCTGCAGTCGGCAAAGTTTTGGCTGTGGCTTGCTCAGGAGGAGCTCCAAAAAGAGCTCTTAGCACTTGCAGCCATCATTTCCAATGGCAACCTGCTGGACTTCGAGGTGATTTAAAGACCACCCTAGAGTGTTTCACCTCATTAGACAGAAATTTGTGTTCAGTGTGTTAGTAGAAGATTGCACTTAATTAGCCAACAGAAAAAAAACCCCAAAGCAAAGCCAAACCCCACCACAAAAGCCCAACAGCACAGCCCTCTACGACTTCCAAAGAAGAAAACATCTACATGAATTTTTTTTCCCCCCTCCTTTTTACTCTCATGGATCAAAGTACAATTTTCCACTGAGGTGCTATAAACTTTGCCTTCTGATGTAAACATTCCTGTGCCTGCCTGCTGGCTCCTTTCACTGTGGAAAGAAAAATCTCAGGATTACAGCAGTGAGAACTGAACCTGCCCTCCCCTCTGCCTTAATAAGGAAAAGTGTTTGTGGGCTAAGTGTGCTGCCTTTGCACAGAGGCAGAGGAGATGCAAAGTGTTCACGGCTGAGCTCCAATCAGCTTCCAGATGATGAATAGGTGTAAGAAAATTGGGCTGGAGTCAAAGATCTGATCTTATTCCCTGCACAGAAAAACAAATAGCTGAGTGTTTGCTACTGCTTAAGACACTCAAATCCTGGTTAAACAAACTGAACATGGTCGGGTAGCAGAAAAGCTCAGAGGCACTGCTCTGCAGCCTCTGCTGCTGCTGTGAAGCCATCAGCCTTTTCCCTCCTCTTTTCCATCAGGTTGACTCAAAGACCCCACAGAATCCCCAGCTCCAGATGTGTTTACACTTCCAGCATTTCTTCCTGGTGTCCTCCGATCAGCACAGATTGAAAGCAGAAGCCCTGGAGCAAGGTATCTAAACAAAACATACAAACACTGCCTGCATCAAAGGGCTTGGGCCACAGGACCCCAGGTTCCTTTGAAGTCCAGCTGCTGGAGCCATCCTCCACACAGCTATTGCTAATTCACTTCAACTGCTCAACCAGAAGGGATGCTTCAGTGACCTACCAGCTCACACAATCAGGCAGCTTGGAAGAGAGCTCCAAGTTCATCCAGCCCAACCTAGCACCCAGCCCCAGCCAACCAACCAGACCATGGCACTCAGTGCCCATCCAGGCTTGGCTTCAACACCCCCAGGGATGGGGACTCCACCACCTCCCTGGGCAGCCCATCCCAAGGCCACTGTCCTCAGCTTACAGAACCAGGAGCAGTGTTCAAGTGAGCTTGGAGACCTGGAGACCTGCTTCTGCGTGGGGCTTAGGAGGAGGTACCTTGGGACCACTGTGCCTCTTCACACCAGGGCTGTAACTCCTCTGATCCTTTCCCTCACCCTTCCCCAGCCTCTAGGGAGCAGCCACGGCAGGAATTTCACCTAAAGCTGAGAAAAATCCAAACACACCCATTTCTCCTGGTCTGGAGGGGCAGGTCACCTGTTGGGCAAGCTTTGACATGCCACCAACCATTACATTAGCAAGTCCAGCAGGTTGCCTTCTGCCTGTGAGCCTTCAGTGCCTCACATCTGAGCAGAACCTCCAAAAAAGTGGGTTACATTACATTAGCAAGTCCAGCAGGTTGCCTTCTGCCTGTGAGCCTTCTCTTCCACCTCCCTCTGCAGCACCCAGAGGATCTCCACAGTACTCTCCTCTGCCCTGTATATAATTCAGAAGCTCAGCTGAAATATTTTCTTTGCCTACACTTAATGAAAAATACAGGAGGATAAACTCCCCCCTCCTCTTTCTCATTTATTTTACCCCCCACTCCCTATCAAGTAATTTTTTGGAAGGCACTGAAAATGGTAATGGATAGAGCAGGTTCCTGATGCATTTTGGTCTCCTAGGCTGGAGAGGAGAGTTACATTACTGCTCTTTGTATTAAATCCGGATGGATTTTATATCCAGACATGAAACAAGAAAAAGCAGATAGGGGAAAAAAAAAAAAAGGATAGGAAAGGGGTAGGATGTTATGAGCAGGAGCACAGAGTGTGCCTCTGTGCTTTCCAGCTACACTCCTGTGTCTGGGGACCAGGCTGGATCTGTGCTGCCTTCCCCAGCTGCTGCACGTTTTTAACCATTGCAGATGGTTCAAGGCAGTTGAAGATTCTATTAAAATCCCAAATCAATGAGGTTGTTGTTATCAACACAATTACCCTGAACAGCAGAATCTGCCCAGAACGAGGTCTGCACCTCTTTTGAGATCCCAGACAGGCTAATGACAGCTTTGCAGTTGCAGATCTGCTGACATTTCAGTTGCAGGCAGTTTCTCCCCCCAGGAAACTCCTTTGCAGTAATTTGTAGTCATCTTGTGCCTTTGTAAGCGATGCAATTGCAAGAGAAAGGCAAAAGGCTTTAATATGACCACATTTTGGAAAAGCTGCTTGCAAAAAGATAATCTCCAAGGGTTATTCTCATTCTTTCTCCACCTTGGAGCCATGCACACATCGTGGAGAAGGGGGTCATAACTAAAAAGAAAAAAGTCACCCTGCCCAGTGCAAGAACTACAACCAAAACTGCCACCAAAGGGGAAAAAAAAAATAAAATCAAACCTTTTCTGGCACTGCTGATGCCATCTGCAGAGTAGACTTCACTGCTATTGCATCCTGTGTGCTTGCTTTGACTTTGGAATGACTCAAAAGCCAGCAAAAGAAAAGGGTCAATGTCAGCTCCATTGGAGCTGGGGCTCTGCAGGCAGCAGGACATCACTCTGGCTCTTTTTGATTGTGATGTGTCAATGAAGACTCTGAGCAAAACCAGTAACAAGAGGCAGAATTGACTTTCAAGAGCCTCATCAGACACAGATTCAAATATACACACAATAGCTTCACACAATCAGCAAGCTTGGAAAAGACCTCTAAGGTCCTCAAGAACCTCTAAGACTATCAAGTCCAACTATCAACTCAACACCACAATGCCCACTAAACCTTAAACACTTCTAGGGAACAGGGAACCTGTTCCAGTCTCTCATCAGCCTCACTGTAAAGAATCTCTTCCTAACACCCAGGCCAAATGGCTTCAGAAGAGCAGAATTAGGCATTAATATAGAATCAGCACAGATTGAAAGCAGAAGCCCTGGAGCAAGGTATCTAAACAAAACATACAAACACTGCCTGCATCAAAGGGCTTGGGCCACAGGACCCCAGGTTCCTTTGAAGTCCAGCTGCTGGAGCCATCCTCCACACAGCTATTGCTAATTCACTTCAACTGCTCAACCAGAAGGGATGCTTCAGTGACCTACCAGCTCACAGAATCAGGCAGCTTGGAAGAGAGCTCCAAGCTCATCCAGCCCAACCTAATGCCATTGGCTAGGGCTGGGTGCCCCATCCAGGCTGGGCTTCAACACCTCCAGGGATGGGGACTCCACCACCTCCCTGGGCAGCCCATTCCAATGCCAATCACTCTCTCTGCCAACAACTTCCTCCTAACATCCAGCCTGAACCTGCCCTGCCACAGCTTGAGCCTCTGTCCCCTCCTTCTGTCCCTGGCTGCCTGGCAGCAGAGCCCAACCCCAGCCAGCCACAACCTCCCTTTAGGTAGCTGCAGAGAGCAATGAGCTCTGCCCTGAGCCTCCTCTTCTGCAGGCTGCACACCCCCAGCTCCCTCAGCCTCTCCTCACAGGGCTGAGCAGCAAAGCTACATCCATGTATGAGTGCTCAGCACCACTCAACTGCTGTTAACCTGCTGCATCTTCTGCTCTCCTATACTGGCCAGGAGCAACTAACAAACAGCTCATTAGGACCAACTCTTCCTTTCATCTAACAAATCTGCTCTTGTTTAAACTTGCTGGAAAGCCAAAAAAAAAAAAACAAAACACAAAAAAACCAAAACTCCCCAACACTTGGATGGACAAATGTTCTTACAAGATACCCCTGGTAGAACTGTTTGCTGAAAAACATCTGCAAAGCCAAACACAGCCCCAGTGTGCACAACCCAGCTGAGATTGCACAACCTCATGGCAGTGATGTCATGATTCACAAATAGGAATGTGCAATGGCACAAAGCTCTTCAAGCAGTCAGAATTAAATTTATCACCAAAGGACCCCCCAAAAGAGAAATCTTCTGGCTGGATTGGTCCCCAGGAGTTGTTAGGCAACAAGGCTGCTGGTGAGGGGCCTGGAGCACAGCCCTGGGAGAAGAGGCTAAGGGAGCTGGGGGTGTGCAGCCTGCAGAAGAGGAGGCTCAGGGCAGAGTTCATTGCTCTCTGCAGCTCCCTGAAGGGAGGTTGTGGCCAGCTGGGGTTGGGCTCTGCTGCCAGGCAGCCAGGGACAGAAGGAGGGGACAGAGGCTGAAGCTGTGGCAGGGCAGGTTCAGGCTGGATGTTAGGGGGAAGTTGTTGGCAGAGAGAGTGATTGGCATTGGAATGGGCTGCCCAGGGAGGTGGTGGAGTCCCCATCCCTGGAGGTGTTGAAGCAAAGCTTGGATGGGCACTGAGTGCCATTGGATAGGGCTGGGGGATAGGTTGGGCTGGGTGAGCTTGGAGCTCTCTTCCAACCTGGCTAATTCTATTCTATTCAGTTTTTTTGGGAAAAGTGAGACCTAGGTGAGCCTTCAGTTCACAGAGAAGCCTGTGGCCCAGCCTGTCCCTGTATGGACACTACATCACTAAGCCTAAGAGGTGTGGAGTGGCTTTTCCTAAAGCCTGACCTTTAAAAACAAGCCAGTGGCATTAGACTACAGACACCAGCAAAATCTTCAGTGCTATGGAGGGATAATGAACCAAATCCTTCTGCAGGGGAAGGTCAGGCTTTAGGATGGAAGGCAGTGCCACCTGACTCATGAGCCAACAGCATGGCCCCAATCAAACAGAGATGATAGCATCTCCTCTTCAGTGGAAAAGCCACAGCCAACCTTCTCTGGCCTTGGAATCATAGAATCAAACAATGTCAGGGGCTGGAAAGGGCCTCAAAAGACACCAAAACACCTTGGGAGACACCAGGACACCTACAAATCTCTGCAGCAGCAGGCAGGCTTTGAAAGTCTCCAGAGATGGAGGCTCCAGCACCTCTCAGGGCAGCCTGCCCCAGTGCTCTGCCACCCTCCCAGTAAAGAAGTTCCTCCTCACGTTTAGGGGGCACATCCTGTGCCCAGGTCTGTGCCCAGGCTGCAGGCTTTTGCCTGTTGCAGCAAGGAGACATGGGACTGCTGAGCAGCCTCTGCAGGAGCAGCCTCTGCAGGAGCAGCCTCTGCAGGAGCAGCCTCTGCAGGAGCAGCCTGGGCACAACTGGAAGGCATCTGCTCAGTCCAAGTGGCAGAGGCTGAGCCTGCCTGTGGTGGGAGAAGCCAAGGGAAAAAGCAACACAAACAATGCCTCGCCCTACACCCCCTGATTGCCTCCCCCTAAGCAGCACCACAACAAACCAGATGTGTCTGGGATGGTCTTTCTCCAGGAAAATCTCTTCCACTGCAACTTTTCCTGCTTCCTTAGCATAGAAGTCCAGAAAAAAGGTGGCAAAACAAAGCAGAGTGAGCAGACCTCTCAAGAAGGAAGGAGAGAGATGGCTACAAGCACAGTATGTAGTGAGCACAAAAGGCTGCTGAGTGCCATGGGAAAAGGAGGATTTCCTGGAAACCAAAGAGAATCAGAGCATCAGACACGCTGGAAGAGAGCTCCAAGCTCATCCAGCCCAACCTAGCACCCAGCCCCAGCCAATCAACCAGACCATGGCACTCAGTGCCCATCCAGGCTGTGCTTCAACACCTCCAGGCATGGGGACTCCACCACCTCCCTGGGCAGCCCATTCCAGTGCCAATCACTCTCTCTGCCAACAACTTCCTCCTAACATCCAGCCTGAGCCTGTCCTGCCACAGCTTCAGCCTCTGTCCCCTCTTTCTGTCCCTGGCTACCTGGCAGCAGAGCCCAACCCCAGCTGGCCACAACCTCCCTTCAGGGAGCTGCAGAGAGCAATGAGCTCTGCCCTGAGCCTCCTCTTCTGCAGGCTGCACACCCCCAGCTCCCTCAGCCTCTCCTCTTGGGGCTGTGCTCCAGGCCCCTCACAGCCTTGCTGCCCTTCTCTGGACACCTTCCAGCACCTCAGCTGAGTTGGGGATCTTTGTCTCTTGATCCCTCTCTGGAGCCAGTCAAGGCCTCTTCCTTCTTGCCACTGCTTGGGAGTTTTGCACCCACTGCCAAACCCATCTCAGAGTGTGTTCATCAGCCTCCAGGAAATTGCCTCAGCAGATGAATGCAGCCAGGTGACATTTTATAGGCAGTGAGTGACTTTCCAGGAGCATTTCTGCACCCATTAGCAGTGCACATGGATAGAATTTCAGTGCTCTTCCAGAGGCTGAGAGCTGGAGAGAGGAATGAGCACAGTGGTGTGATGCAGGAGGGGCAGCAAGTGGCAGTAGCCTCCTCCTGTTCCCTCTGAAGGGCCACAGAGGAGAAGCTCTGGCATCCATCAGCAAGTGCATATGTTTTGCTTTTCCAGCAGCCCTAGTCCATTATTTCCCAGAAGCTGGAGGCCAAACCATTTAAACCATTAAGTTTTCATTCAGAATTCAAGCGTAAAGAGACCAAACCTAGACTGAAAGCTATTCCCATTTTGCTCCCTCCCCAGGGGATTTGATCCCTGTGTCACAGGCTTCACTAGCTCCAGCTCCCTGGACAGCCTCTCCACAACAGCCTCCTGCCATCCCATAATGCTCAAAAAAGCTCCCGATGAGGCTGCAGTGTGAGTGCAGCCCAGACAGCAACTGTGTGCTGGGCTGCAGCAAGAGCAGCTGTGGGCAGCAGGGCAAGGGAGGGGATTGTGCCCCTTGGCTCTGCTCTCCTCACACCCCACCTGCAGCACTGTCTGCAGCTCTGCAGCCCCCAGCACAAGCAGCACGTGCAAGGGTTGGAGCCAGTGCAGAGGAGGCCACCAAGGTGCAGCTGAGAGGGCTGCAGCAGCTCTGCTCTGAGCACAGGCACAGAGAGTTGGGGCTGTGCAGCCTGCAGAAGAGAAGGCTGCCAGGAGACCTTGGAGTGGCCTTGCAGGATCTGAAAGGGGCTGCAGGAGGGCTGGGGAGGGACTATTGACAAGGTCTGGTGATGAGAGGAGGAGGAGGAGGAATGGGTTTGAAGTGGCAGAGGGGAGACTGAAGCTGGATGTTAGGAGGAAGTTGTTTGCAGTGAGGGTGGTGAAAGACTGGCACAGGTTGCCCAGGGAGGTTGTGGAGCACAGAAGCACAGAATGGGCTCTTCACCAGACTGTATGGGCAGGGTTGAGAGCCAAGAGGAGCAGACAGAGCTCCCTGGCTGACAGCACACAGACACCTCCAGACTCATGCACCAGCAGGAGGGAGGCTGAGAGCAGAGTGGAGGTGAGTGCAGGCTGCCATCTGCATGGCACTGCTCAGTCAGGCAAGGTCTGGGCTCTGCCAACAGCACTTAGCATCCCTGCAGGGTTTCACTGGGAACAAAGCACCTGCCCACAGGAGCCAGGCTAGAGCTTGAGGCTGACTTCTAACAAGAACAGGAGAGAGAAGAAGGTGTGGCCAGCAGGATCACTGCTGCCATGAAGGCAAGGAGCTACCATTCTGCCTTTCACCATTTTCTTCTGCCCAAAGATACCAGGAGAGCATCTCAAGGGATTTTTCTCTTTAACACATTGGTGCTTGTCCACCCTCTTTAGCAACAGGACCACAATCTCCCTCTGCTACACACCAGCTCTGAGCTGTACATCACAACTAGAAATACTGATCAGGCTGCTTGGTACCAAAACACCACAGATTCACTTTCCCACCTGTGGACCCTCAATGTTGTTGGAGAAGAGAAGCACTAAACAGAGACAGGCACCATCTGGCAGACATCTTTAACTCCACACACCACAGTTGTTAGCAGCTTTATTACAAACACAGATCCTGTCCTAATGAGGCCATTCCAGCTCCCAGCACTGCCTCAGGTCGCTTCAATCCACAGCTGAGAAGCTTCCACTGGAATGAATTATTCTCTTCTGCATTTCCAGAGCACTCCTTGGCCCTCCCACCTTTGGTCTACAAAGGGCAGGAGCTCAGCTGCTCGAAATCAAAGCAGCTTTAGACTTTTCAGATAGCCACAGCTTCCCTAGCAGACCTCAGGGCAGTGGCTGCTGGGGGTAACTGCAGAAGGCTTGGCAGAGGTTGTGGTGGTGACAAGGGAATGGTTAAAAGCTTGGCTGAAGAGCTTCAGCTGGACAAAAAACAAAAGCTCCACTAATATTTCACAGAACCACAGAATGCACTTTGTTGGAGAGGACCTTTAAAGGTTATCCAGTCCAACCCCCACGCAGTAAAGCAGGGATGTCTCCAACTAGGTCAGATTGCTCAGGTCCCCACCAAGCCTGACCCTGAATATCTCCAGGGATGGGTCCTCTGTCACCTTCACCTCACTGCTGCACCACCCTCATAGCAAAGAATTTAACTCCTAATGTCCAAAACTCCTTCCTAATGCCCAGTATCATAGAATGGTTTTGGTTGGAAGGGACCTCAAAGCTCATCCAGTTCCAGCCCCCCTGTGCCATAGGCAGGGACACCTCCTACTAGAACAATCAACCAGCCCATGGCACTCAGTGCCCATCCAGGCTTGGCTTCAACACCTCCAGGGATGGGGACTCCATCACCTCCCTGGGCAGCCCATTCCAGTGCCAATCACTCTCTCTGCCAACAACTTCCTCCTAACATCCAGCCTGAACCTGCCCTGTCACAGCTTGAGCCTCTGTCCCCTCCTTCTGTCCCTGGCTGCCTGGCAGCAGAGCCCAACCCCAGCTGGCCACAACCTCCCTTCAGGGAGCTGCAGAGAGCAATGAGCTCTGCCCTGAGCCTCCTCTCCTGCAGGCTGCACACCCCCAGCTCCCTCAGCCTCTCCTCTTGGGGCTGTGCTCCAGGCCCCTCCCCAGCCTTGCTGCCCTTCTCTGGACACCTTCCAGCACCTCAACCTCCCTCTTGAATTGAGTGGCCCAGAAGATGAGGAGCTCTCACTACTCACCATTCAGTGTTTTTACCACAGACCCCTTCCAAAAACACCCTAAGAGCAGTAAACTTGGTGCTTGTCTCAGACGTCAGCAATGACCATGACAAGGGCATCCTGAATCACCCAGTTATTTATCAGTCAACTAGAATAAATATTGACTGTTCTCTGTGCTGTCCTCTGCAAATGCAAACCCTCCAAAGTTTTCAGAAGCCCTCCCCATTAAAAAAAAAAAAAAAAATCCCATCAAACCAAACAAAACCAAATCAATTCAAAGCAGCAAGATAAATATGAAACGTGGTGGTTATTTGCCCGTGGATTTCCTTGCTGTTTCAGATTTCCTCTGCAGCAAATAAAATGGCATTTAGAGAGGAACCTTAAATAAAGAAGAACCTGGTGCCAATATAAAAGAAAAAAAAAACAAAAACATTTAAAAAACCCCCTGAAGTTATTGTTTGTTTTGTTTCAAAGAGAACTGCCAGGAAGAAAGGAAAAAATAAAAGCAAGAGACTACTTTTGTAGCTGTGGCAAAGTTTTCTTTCCAGGAACATGGATAAACATAGTCTGATTCTCATGGGTTTGGAGCAGCCAAATAAGCCTGCAGTTCTTTCCTAGATCCTTGGCTTCCAGTGTCCTGCTTCTGCCTCTGCTGTTTATAAACAATACCACTGAAAATTTCACCTGGGAGGTTTCCTTCTTCGGGCACCTAACCTGAGGCTCCTTAATTTCAGTTTTCCAAGCTGGCCTTTTTCACAAATGTTAGCCCCCAGAAACAAACCTTTTTGCTTCACAGGCAATCAAGGAAACAGCTTCTCAGCTTCCCAGCGGGGAAGGGGAGGTGTTAGGTTGGGTACTGGGGAAAATTTCCATCCAGAAAGAGTGGAAGAGGCTGCCCAGAGAGGTGCTGGAGTCACCCCCCCTGCCTGTGTGCACAAGACATGCAGACATGGCACTCTGGGACGTGCTTTGGCAGGCATCTTGGCTTCACAGCTGGCACTCAGTGACCCCAGATGCCTCTTCGTGGAATAGTTTAGGTTGGAAGAGACCTCAAAGCTCAGCCAGTTCCAATCCCCCTGTGCCACAGGCAGGGACACCTCCCACTGGAACAGGTTGCTCAAGACCTCATCCAACCTGGCCTTGAACACCTCCAGGGAGGGAGCAGCCACAACCTCCCTGGGCAACCTGTGCCAGTGTCTCACCACCCTCACTGCAAACAACTTCCTCCTAACATCCAGTTCCAATCTCTCCTCACCAGCACAGGGCTGGGGGCTAACCTACTTCATCTAACTTCTGGCTTGGTCTTTGCTGTCTCAGATCCATGTGTCCTGCCTCTTTGGCAACTGAAGCCTGAAGAATAGAGCAGAACAGAGCAGAGCAGAATAGAATAAGTAGGCTGCAAGAGACCTCCAAGCTCATCCAGTCCAACCTATCACCCAGCCCTATCCAGTGGCACTAAGGGCTCCATCCAGGCTTTTCTTGGCAAAATAATTCTTTGCTTTTTCCCCTCAGAGCAGTGCTGGTACATTTATTACTGGGCTGCACACCCCTCGTGAGCCCTTTTCCCCAGTGAGCTCCCAGCAGAGACACTTGAATGACAACTCCTAAGCCAATACAAGCACCACAGCACCCTTTGGGGTTTACCATCCACAGGTCTAATCCAGATCTATCACACTATCAGCAAGATGCTTCAAAGCAGAGGAAAGGGAAGGCAAGATAAGGGTTTCTGCAATCATTAAAGAGAAGTGCTCTTATCTGATACCTCTGTTGGAGAAATATACCCCAGCAAAACAAGCTCTCAGGATCTGCAACTTCGGGGCAAGTCCTAATGGTGAAGATTTCTTCACTCAACATCCTGCAGGATGATCAGTGCTGCTGGGATCTAACACAGACTGAGGCTTGATGAGCCCCCAGATCCTGGCCAAGAAGACAAATGGGATGGTTTGCTGCCAGGGGTTATTGTTGTCTTTCAGGGGGGATAAAAAAAAAGAGTTTCCAGATGAAAAGCTGCGTGAGTGTAATGGCAATGACATGCAGGCAGCAGCTTCCCTCCCCCTCTTGGCTGTCAAACTGAGCTCAGGCTACAGCAGCTCAGCAAACTGCATGGGGGTGGGGGGGGGTGGGAGGAG
>VWZI01007565.1:213932-232991 GCA_013396835.1 Psilopogon haemacephalus
AGGGGAGGGTTCAAGTGGGCAGAGGAAGTAGTGAAAGCCTAAATAAACTTTGCCTATTAGATAACAGAGCTATTATTGCTCTGTAAGACTTCCTGAATGGCCTAGGAAAAACAGAGACAGTTCTTGTTCCTGCCTGAAGTAAAAAGGAAGCAGAAGGATGAGTGCTCACTATGCCAGCTGAAGAACTCTGCCTTTCCCTTTCTTCTTCCCTCCCTTCTCAGTTTTCCTTTCCTGCCTAAAGACAATGCTGCACACTTTGCCAAAGCCAAGAGGACCCTCACTCCACACCAAAGCCCACCCGAGGACTCTTTGGGTTTCTGCTGGGGGATGCAGAGCCCACAGGCTCCCTGCCAGCAATGCTCCAGCACAGACCTCTCTGTCTGCACCAAGAGCACAGAGAGGAAGGACAGCAGCAGCTCTGCTCCTTGAAAAACTAATGGGTAAAAAAACCAGCAGGCAGGACAATGGCTTTTTGAGGAAGCAGAACACTTGATAACACCTGAGCCTCAGGCAGGGCTCCTTCCCCCTCCCTGGGTATTGCAACAAACCTGCAAAACCTCTGCTCCTTCCCCTCACAGACTTAGCATCAGGGTCTGTTGGGACACCACTAGGGTGAGGGTTTCCAGGACAAAGGGTGAGGGTTTAAACCTATAGAGAGAGATTTAGACTGGAGACAAGGAAAAGTATTTTGATCACAGAGAGAGTGGTGAAAGGATGGGCCCAGGCTGTCCAGAGAGCTGGTTGAGGTCTCATCCCTGGAGACGTTCAGGACCAGGTCACACAAGCCTCCAAGGAGCCTGCTCTAGTTGCTGCTTACTCTAGGAAGGTTCTTCCCCAGTTCCCTCCCGTTCTGTTCTTTCCCTACAGGCATTTGCCATTCCTTTCCCTCCAACCCACTCTAAAGTCTTGCTTCTTGCAGCATGCAATAGGAAACCCCCAGCAATAGCAAGCAGCTCTTTGGTGAAAGAAGGATGTGCTGGATCTGCACAGGGCTCCTCACACCCTACCACCTGCTCCTCTGTTTAAGCAGCAGCAGCTTGGCCACTGGGGCTGCCTGGTGCCAAGAGCTGAACAGGAACCTCAAGCTGGAAATCACAGGTCTGGAACTGGAGCTAAGGGGACAGCTTGTGCAGAGAGAGACACCTCTGAACTCTGGGTGCTCGTAACTGAGCAGAAAAGATGTGGTCAAGGCAGACACAACAAGACCAAACAAGGCAGCCAAACCCTTAACTGCCCTAACTTTGCCCTAGTGTGTCTTAATATGTTGTTTTTCATCCAACTATGGAATCTGTTTTAAAAACAGAGCCAGAGAGGATGGGAGAGAAGGCTCAGACCCAGGAGAGCACATGAAGGCACTGGGAAGGTAAGAGAGGTTGCTGGGCTGTAAAACTGAGCATAATGCTTGAGCATTTAATTTTTTCAGAACTCCTCTCTGATAGTCCTCACAGTTTGTTCCTCCTCAAAAGACCTACCTCTGGATGGCAAAATGCACACCCAGAGGAGAGAAAAACAACCAACCAACCAAAGCTGAGCATAATGCTTCAGCAGCTTCCTGCTGTGAACTATTGATAAGATTTTCAGACCTCCTCTCTGATATTCCTCACAGTTTGTTCCCCCTCAAAAGACCTACCTCTGGATGGCAAAATGAACAACCAAGAAGAGGAAAAAACCACCACAAAGAACCCAAACAAACCAAGCCACAAACAGACAAAAAAAAACCCCTAAAAGTGTGGAAGTAAATTATTTTACAGTGAGCATCCAGCAGCAGCTGTGAGCTCACCCAAAACCTGAAGAGGTAGAGAAGTCATTCTGCAGGGCTGGAAAAAGTGCTGGTGGCTATCCACTTGGCCACGCCAGGAAGGAATTGCTCCCATTGTGGCTGCACTGGACACTTGGAATTGAGAGCATCACCACAAAGAGAAGGCATCTCTGGAAGGAATAACCTCAGCAAAGGGGAATTCTTTGCAGTGAGAGTCAAGGGTGCTCAATGCAAGCGTTTCAATGTATGGGGGGAAAAAGAAGACAGAGATTTTCCATGCTCTGCTTTTAACAGACCTACTGGAGCAAGGGATGCTCACTCTAGGCTTGTGGGAGCAGCACGTCAGCAAGGTGTGGGGGTGGGCTTCTGCAGAATCACAGAGTGACAGGGGGTTGGAAAGCTCTGAAGATCCTCTAGTGCAGCACCACCCACCCCAAGCAGCATCACCTGGAGTAAATCACCCGGGAACAAGAGGGACTTAGAATGAAAATGTCTTTTAGGTGCACTAAGAGGAGTACTCCTGACAGTACACACTGTAAAAGTGAACTTCAAAAGGGGTGGGGGGGGGGTGGGGGGAAACAAAACATGAAAACAGGTTTGAACTGGCCAATAATAATTTTCTTCTGGTTGAATGCATTCACCTCTGCTCTGATTTACATTGCAAGAATGTGCCCCATCGAGTCCTATCAGCCTGCAGAACTAAGGAACTCGGCCAAAAAGGGCAAGAAATATACCCAAAGTTTTAGTCTAGCTTCTTGTTTCGAGCTGTCCATTTGCTCAGCACCCTTCCCGTGCTCAGCCCCCTGGAGCAGTGTGCAGGGTGTCCTCTCCCACAGGGACCAGCCTTGCCTCACCTGCATACCTCAACCAAGTGAAACTGGATCTCAGCTCTAATCGTTCACCTGTCACCAGAAAGAGGATCAGGAAATACAACAGGACAGAAATCTAAAATGTGCTTCTGAATGTGAAATCACAAACAGGGGAGGCTGCAGAAAGGTCACCTCTGCTCTTTATATTATTGACTCTGTGTAAAGGCTTAACCCCTCCTGGGGTTGGTCTGAACCTGACCCCAGGTCCTCCTGACTCCTGGGGATGGGCTGAACCTGACCCCAGGTCCTCCTGACTCCTGGGGATGGGCTGAACATGATCCCAGGACTCCTCCCTGGGGTTGGTCTGAAGCTGAGCCCAGGTGCAGTGGTTTGCCTGCTCCCACTTCCAGTCTTGAGCCCCTACAAAACCAGAGGAACTTCCTGCTTTGTTCACTGTCCTGTTTTCCTCACTGTAGACACTCTCCCACCAAAGCCACTTTGGTGTCAAACTAGAGTGTGTGACAAGACACTTGGAGCCTAAAAGATGAGAAAACCAAAAGCCTGGCCCAGCCTTTCCAGTTCTGCAACAGGAGGATGATGCAGGAAACACGGAGCAGGATTTACTTTCTCTGAGCTTGCCAGAGCAGGGTTACCTCCAGCCCTCCAAGGACCCTGTCTTCTCTGCTTCTCTCTCCAAGCCTGTTCTCATCCCCAGCCCAATTCAAAGCCCTGCCCAACACTTTAATCTCCTCAAACATCACTTTCATCCCGTGCCAGAGGGACCTTTTATTGCTCTCACAGCTAAGGAACACCTCTTTTGGAGCAACCTTGGGAGAAAAGGACCTAAAGTGCTGTCAGTCAATGATCTGTGCTGCAGCCTGGGCTCCAGCACCAACTGCTGCATGGCACTGGGTAAGAAAGTCAGCCTCTACCTTTGCAGAGCTGGGCAGGGAAGAGCTGCATCAGAACTCAGTTTGCTAGGATCTGCAAAGCAGTGATTGACCATGGCTGGGAAATGTTATTCATACTTTGTTAGAGATGGCTTTGCTGCAGATGCACCTCTCCTTCATGCCTGAGGGCTTGTGACATGACCAGCTGGCCTAAACCCCTCACCAACATCTCAGCTCACAGGAAGGCATGGGTTGGAAGGGACCCAAAGAGACCATCCCTGCCAGAGCAGGACCATAATCTAGCTCAGAGAGCATCAAGTCCAACTCTCTGCCAGAGCAGGACCATACAATCTAGCTCAGAGAGCATCAAGTCCAACTCTCTGCCAGAGCAGGACCATACAATCTAGCTCAGAGAACCATAAAGTCAACCTCTCTGCTAGAGCAGGACCATACAATCTAGCTCAGAGACCATCAAGTCCAACCTCTCTGCCAGAGCAGGACCATACAATCTAGCTCAGAGACCATCAAGTCCAACTCTCTGCTAGAGCAGGACCATACAATCTAGCTCAGAGACCATCAAGTCCAACCTCTCTGCCAGATCAGGACCATACAATCTAGCTCAGGTTGCAGAGGAACACATCAGGAGAAGGAGACCTGGTGAGACCTCACTGGGATGGGGGGGAACTGTGGACCAGACATCTCATTCCACCTCCTCAAGCAGGCTCAGCTATGAAAAGCTACCAAATAGCTGCAGAACCATGCAAAATTCCTGCTGGGGGGTGGTGGTGGTGGAGGATACTGCAGCCAAGCAAGCTGTGTGAGCCGTGTGAAAGCCTGGTGAGACCTTGCAGGGAAAATAAACCACACAAAACCCAAAGCAAACCCTACAGACTACTAAATTAAAAAGAGCTTGCGTGGGCAAGTCAGCCTCATTCCCTCCCCTTTTGTTTTTTCTTTCTTGTGCTAGGAAAGAGGCCATCACGAAGTGGCTGGGGCAAGTTAAACACCTTTTAAGTGCCTTCTAACAATTAGTGGTGTTATGGGGAAAAAAAAAAAAGGGAGGGGGAAAATTTAAAAAAACAAAACAAACAAAAAAAAAAAAGCCCCAAAAAAACCAACTTGGCATTTGCACATATAATATGTATATTTAAAAAATTAAAGGTGTCTTAGTTAAGTCCAACTCTCTGGAAAGCATTCATGGCTGCCTGTGCTGCTGGTCCCTACATGCTTCCATGCTTTCCAAATTGCATTTGGTAGAGCTGGGTCCATCTGTTTTCCCACACTCTGCTCACAGCAAAGGGAGCAGGAGGCTACCTAGGGCAGCCCTGTGCCTCCTGCAGGACTTTCTGCTTGCATTCCAGCAAATCAGTGCTAATTCCAACATGCTTTGGGGGCACTCCAGCTACAAAAGGAAGGGGCTCAGGAAGGGGAGGGGAGAAAAGGGAGTTCTCAGAGAATCAAAGAGTTTAGGTCAGAAGGGACCTTAAAAAATTCATAGAATCATAGAATCAGTCAGGGTTGGAGGGGACCCACAAGGATCAGCCAGTCCCAACCCCCCTGCCATGCCCAGGGACACCCTACCCTAGAGCAGGCTGCCCACAGCCTCTGCCACCTCCCTGGGCAACCCATTCCAGCCTCTCACCACTCTCATGCTCAACAACTTCCTCCTCACATCCAGTCTGAATCTCCCCATCTCCAGCTTTGCTCCATTCCCCCTCATCCTGTCACTCCCTGAGAGGCTAAAACAGTCCCTCTCCAGCTTTTTTGTAGCCCCTTCAGATCCTGGAAGGCCACGAGAAGGTCACCTGGGAGCCTCCTCTTCTCCAGCCTGCACAGCCCCAATTCTTTCAGTCTCATTCCAACTCCTGTGCCATGAGCAGAGGAGGCTGAGGGCAGAGCTCATTGCTCTATGCAGCTCCCTGAAGGGAGGTTGTGGCCAGCTGGGCTTGGGCTCTGCTGCCAGGCAGCCAGGGACAGAAGGAGGGGACAGGGGCTGAAGCTGTGCCAGGGCAGGTTCAGGCTGGATGTTAGGAGGAAGTTGTTGGCAGAGAGAGAGATTGGCACTGGAATGGGCTGCCCAGGGAGGTGGTGGAGTCCCCATCCCTGCAGGTGTTGAAGCCAAGCCTGGATGGGCACTGAGTGCCATGGTCTGGTTGATTGGCTGGGGCTGGGTGCTAGGTTGGGCTGGATGAGCTTGGAGCTCTCTTCCAACCTGCCTTGTTCTATGGCTCTGTGATCTTAGAGCAGCTTGCTCAAGGCCTCTTCCAACTTGTCCTTGAAGGAGTGCAAGGAGGGGACACAGCAGAGCCCCTGTGCTTACAGACAAACAAGTGCCCTGGCAAGGTTTGTACCAGTACACCCTGGATGTGCACCAGTGCTTCTCAGCCCCAGCACAGACCTGCTGCAGCATGACAACATTATGCAGCAGAAACTGGACAGACTGCTTCAGTTCACTGGGCTAACTTCAAAACCCATCAATTCCCTTTTCTAACACATCCAACGGGACAAAGAGAACTCCGCTTGAGATTCATGGCAAGTCCTGGGCTGATGGCTAATTTCTATGAAAATGGCCATGGTGGTTCCTCTAAATAGCTATCCTCAGATGCTCCCTAGGTAAGTGGCCTGGAGAGGATGTGAGAAGAGATCCACCTCCCAAAGATCAGCCTCCATGGAGTCTAGAAAGAGACAAATGCTCAGATGATGGGTGGAAAAGACCTCCAGGGTTGGAAGGGACCTCCAAGATCATCCAGTCCTACCTAACACCCAGAAGGAATGGTGAGGGGTCTTCATAAACAGAACTGAGGACCACAGTGTAGAACTAGAAGAGGCAGAAAATGAGGAGGCACCAAGGCTGTGGCTCTGCTGGTGAATTCCTCACCAGTTCCATGCCCTGGTACACTGCTCTCTTGCTGCTCCTCTCTCTCTGCCTGTCCCCACTGCTCTCTTGCTGCTCCTCTCTCCCTGCCTGTCCCCACTGCTCTCTTGCTGCTCCTCTCTCCCTGCCTGTCCCCACTGCTCTCTTGCTGCTCCTCTCTCCCTGCCTGTCCCCACTGCTCTCTTGCTGCTCCTCTCTCCCTGCCTGTCCCCACTGCTCTCTTGCTGCTCCTCTCTCCCTGCCTGTCCCCACTGCTCTCTTGCTGCTCCTCTCTCCCTGCCTGTCCCCACTGCTCTCTTGCTGCTCCTCTCTCCCTGCCTGTCCCCACTGCTCTCTTGCTGCTCCTCTCTCCCTGCCTGTCCCCACTGCTCTCTTGCTGCTCCTCTCTCCCTGCCTGTCCCCACTGCTCTCTTGCTGCTCCTCTCTCCCTGCCTGTCCCCACTGCTCTCTTGCTGCTCCTCTCTCCCTGCCTGTCCCCACTGCTCTCTTGCTGCTCCTCTCTCCCTGCCTGTCCCCACTGCTCTCTTGCTGCTCCTCTCTCCCTGCCTGTCCCCACTGCTCTCTTGCTGCTCCTCTCTCCCTGCCTGTCCCCACTGCTCTCTTGCTGCTCCTCTCTCCCTGCCTGTCCCCACTGCTCTCTTGCTGCTCCTCTCTCCCTGCCTGTCCCCACTGCTCTCTTGCTGCTCCTCTCTCCCTGCCTGTCCCCACTGCTCTCTTGCTGCTCCTCTCTCCCTGCCTGTCCCCACTGCTCTCTTGCTGCTCCTCTCTCCCTGCCTGTCCCCACTGCTCTCTTGCTGCTCCTCTCTCCCTGCCTGTCCCCACTGCTCTCTTGCTGCTCCTCTCTCCCTGCCTGTCCCCACTGCTCTCTTGCTGCTCCTCTGTTCCTGCCTGTCCCCACTGCTCTCTTGCTGCTCCTCTCTCCCTGCCTGTCCCCACTGCTCTCTTGCTGCTCCTCTCTCTCTGCCTGTCCCCACGACACTGCCTGTCTGCCACCCCCTGTGCTGTACCAGCAGAAGTGTTTCAGCAGCCACGTCCTGTGAGCTGGATCAACAGGTCTGGCTGCCCTGTAAAACAAACCCAACAACTCCAATTTAATCACGGGGCTATTTTTAAATTCTCCAGAGTTACACAACACGGCAGGGACAGGTGAGGGGGAGGCACTAATGAGCAGCAGGGAAGGGCAGGCGCAGGAGGAGGATGCTCTGAGCAGGCAGCATCAGCTCAGGCTTTCTCCAATGGCACACAGGCTCCACTTCCCCCTCCACTGGAGCCTGGGGTGGCTGCTCTGCCTCTTGTCACTTCCAGGATGGCCTGATGTTGGGGTCACGTCAGCAGCCTGGGCACACATCAGCCTGTGTGCCAGCAGAGCTACTGTAATTTACCACTGGGTTGTTCAAACCTCTACACTTTGACGTAGAAAAGCATTTAAACAGACCTGCCAACTGGTGGACAGACAGACAGACAGACAGACAGACAGCCTGACCAACAGAATTTTCACACTGGTTTTTTTGTGCTGAAAGCTCCTCTGGTAGGGATTGATGCCTGATGCCAGGGTGCACAGCCCACACCAAGTGCTAGATGGGCACTCAGTGACCATCACCTGCATCATCAAATCATCTGGGGAAAGACACTGCACATCTGGCAAAGCATAGGCACAGACACAGGCAAACTGGAAGGTGGAGGAATGAAGCAGCTTTCACTCACAGCCTTTGCCTATGAAGCTTTAGAAGGTTTTTGGAAGTAGAAACCATTTTCAAAATCACAGAATCAGTCAGGGTTGGAAAGGACCACAAGGATCAGCCAGTTCAGCCCTCATAAAAAAGTCCCTTCCTGGCCTTCTTGAAGTGCCCCCTCAGGCTCTGGAAGGCCATGCAGAAAGCTGGGCTGGAGATCTGACTGCCAGAGCTGGGGCAAGCCAAGGAACACTCCACCCCCCCACGCTTGGCTCACCTTGGCTTACAAACAATGCAGGATTTAACAGCAGCCTGGACCTTCCAGCCTGCCTTTGACCTCTGTGTAGCAGGCACCAGGTGCTGGTGGAGCCTCACAGCACCTCCAGCTCCCAGCAGCTCTACAGCCTGGCTCTGCAGAGGCAGTGAGCAGCACACAGCTAGAGCCAGACGGTTCCATTCCTCCATTTCCTAACATCAGCCAGGCTGCAACTGGCTTGGGAAGAGGGGGAGGCTATCAAAGCAGCAGAGGGGGATTCTGCTCACTGTGGTTTTGCTCTGTGAAGGCAGAGGCTGGCCTGAGAACCTCTCACTTTGTCTAGGGCAGCTTCTCATTCGCAAGCAATTTGTCATGCGACTCTGAACTTCTGGGGCTGTATTGATTCCAGAACTGCAATTGCAGTTGTCAGCAGCACGGGCTCCTGTGATCTGTTAGACACATTCCTCGAAGGTGGTTCCTATCCTCCTCCTTTCCTGTGGGAAAGACAGCCACCACGGGCTCTCACTCACCATCCTCTGACGGTTTATTGTACTGCTCTCCCTGCCCTTCCTCCCTCTGAGCCAGCCAGGCTGCCTGATGCCTGCCTCTAACAGCCTGCTGACTGATGAGAACCACAGCTCAGCCAGTCCTAGGGGCTGCAATCACACAGGATCCCCCTTCCCCCCAGGATCCTGGGCAGCAAAGACCCAAGGGCAGCTGGCACCATCATGCAGCTCAGCCAGTCCTAGGGGCTGCAAACCCAGCCCTCATCACACAGGACACCCCCCAGGATCCTGGCCAGTTCAGTGGGCATGGTGCTGTTGGGTTGATGGTTGGACTGGATGATCTTAGAGGTCTTCAACAGCCTGATGATGATTCTATGCTATGGAGGAGCAGTTGACCTCCTGCTGCTTGCTGCTGCCTTGCTCAGCTCTTGCTGCAGTGAGGTCTCTGCAATAGGTTCCCTTGAGAAAAGGCTGCAAGTCACACACAGTCTACACTTAAAGTCATGGAATCAGCAGGGCTTTTCCCAGACAAGGCCTCTAGCATCATCAAGCCCAACCATGAACATCATGAGCATCATGGTGCTCTGCAAGCCAAGTCACAAAGTGACACATCTACACCCTTTGGGAACGGCCTCCCTGGGCAGCCTGTTCCAGTGCACTCTTGCAGGCAGCAAATTCTCCCTAACGTCCAGTCTAAATCTCTCTGGGTGCAAGAGGAGGCCATTTCTTCTTCCAGGAGGTTTTTTTCCCCATTGTGCACAAAACCTCTCCTTTCAGACTCAACAGCAAGGTGAGAGGAGGTGTAAGGGATGGCTCAGGCTCCTCAGGCAGCCCTTCAGCTGGCGCAGGCTGGCAGGAGGCCACCGGGAAGCAACAGAACTGTGCTGATTTGCACCAGCTGAGGCTCTGCCAATAACCCTTTTAAGGATTTGGAAAGAGTCCCTCTGAACTAATAGGCTGAGAGATTTTAATCCAAGTGGAGGGGAAGGGCGACTGTGTCTGGCCTCAGCCTCTTCTGCAGGAGGGTGGGGGAAGGAAAGTGGGAACAGTAGAGCCGAAATGATCCGAAACAAAAGCAGGTGCTGGTGCAGACGAGGTGCTGCCTGGGGACCAGAAAGCTGCTGCAGCCTCGACCAACATTCCTTCATACCAGAGACATGAATAACATCAAGCCCCACACACCAGGCAAGCAGGGATCGTTCCCATGGAGCCTCCCTTCCCCCTCCTGCTTCTCAGCTGCAACCAAGATCAAAGACCAGGATCTTCTGCTGGCTACCAGAGGCTTTGCTTTATTTATTTTCAAACAAACAAACAAACAAAAATGCAGCAAAGATGCCAAGTACAACAGCCCAAACTATTCTGCACCAGAGCAACCCCACCAAGGGGGCAAGAGGGACAAGTGGCACCAAGGGCTGGGCTCAGCACGGCCAAAGCCTGGGAGGGATTTCTCAGCTTCAAGAAACTCCTCCCCAAGCACTTTCTGCTTTTCAACACTGCCGAAATCGTTGCTAGCAAGAAAGCAAAGTAAAAGCAGAAGCTGTGGATCTAGCATGGTGTCAGCAAGAGCAGGCATCAGCTGACAGCCTGCAGGGCAGAGCAGAGCTGCAGGGCTTGTGGCAGGCTCTGCCAGAAGCGCAGGAGATGGAGCCAGCCCTTCTGAAAGCTCTGCACTTGGCCTTTAATTAATTCCACTGTCGCAGCACAGAACAGCAGGAGTTGGAAACCACCTCTGGGGACCATCTAGGCCAACCCCACTGCTAAACCAAGGTCATCTAGGGTCAGGTTGCACAGGAAGACATCCACATGGGTTTTGAAAGCCTCTGGAGAAGGAGACTCCACAGCCTCTCTGGGCAGCCTGCTCCAGGGCTCCAGCAGCCTCACAGCAAATTAGTTTTTCTTTAAGCCCTTCCCCAATTCCAGCCCATCCCATGTTACTGTGGGATTCTGCAAGGGACCCAAGGCTTTCAGCTCCTGCTTACTGTGGGGCAGCTGATGGGGTGGAACATGCCATGTGTCACCCATGACACCACAGGATTCCCACTTTGGTTGCAATTCTTCTAGCAGCTAACAACAACAACGAAAGCACTCAACTGTCCTCTAGCCTCTCCCCAAAGAAAAGAACTTTCTTATTATTCTTGTTTTAAACACAAAGGAGCTGCTCTTCAGCAGATCCCCAGAAGCACAAGCACTGCCCCACAGTCTGCTGCACAGGGTGGAGGTGAGGGAGTGCAGTAGGTGGCTGTGGATGAGGAGCAGAACAAATATCCCTTAAGCCAGCTCTGCAGATGAGGGAAAGAGCCTTGGAAGCAGTTTCCTAAATGCATGTGTAGAAGAAATGGTCCTGGCATTGCCTTCACTGCCTGCATCCTCTGTCTGGACCAGCTTCTCACATGCTGTACCCACAACTGTTTTAAATAAAGTAATGGAGCTTATTCAACTTCAGCTCTGCTCCACATAAAACACTCTCCCTTGGGTGCTTCTAATTAATTTGGAGCTTAGTAAGAGTAATACACATCAATAGGCCTCTCTGCATTTCCCACTAGAGACTCTTCTCTCTTCCTGCCAGCTCCAGCAACCTCCTAACCTAAAACCAAACCAAAATCGGGAGCAGAAAATGCCTTTAAAGAACTCTTCCTCCTCTTTCATTCTTGCAATTCACCAGGGGCCTCCAGCAGCAAACCAAATGGGAAAGATTCCACTTCCCCAGAGAGCTTTTGTTAGACAGCAATGGAAGGGCAAGGGGAAGCTCCCCTGGCACAGCTTCAGCCTCTGTCCCCTCCTGTCCCTGGCTGCCTGGCAGCAGAGCCCAACCCCAGCTGGCCACAACCTCCCTTCAGGTAGCTGCAGAGAGCAATGAGCTCTGCCCTCAGCCTCCTCTTCTGCAGGCTGCACCCCCCCAGCTCCCTCAGCCTCTCCTCTTGGGGCTGTGCTCCAGCCCCTCCCCAGCCTTGCTGCCCTTCTCTGGGCACCTTCCACAGTTCCTCAGCATCTCTGCCCAGTGCTGGTTGCTCCCAGACCTTGTTTGCTCTGGTTTTGTTGTACAAGCTGTAATGCCTGGCTGGGAAACCACACACCTATAGGGAAGCAGCCCAAACAGCTCTGACTGTTTCCTGACAAGATGAGTGTCTGAGATTAGGCTTCTTGCTTCAGACTACAGCAGTCCCCCCAAGAAGCTGATCCCTGTAGTGAGAGGAGAAAGGGCACAGCTCAATAGGCTATTCAGGAGTAATCCAAGGTGGCTACAGAGTCCTATTCAGCCACCATACAATTAGGACTGAAAAAGAGAGGGCAGCCCCAGCAAACACCCGGGGATATTTTGCACTTAATTGGGATTAGCAGGTAATAAATAAGTTTCCAGCCTGGGGCATTGAGAACATTGGCATCTGAAAGCCCTTGAGAACCTCCCTGAATGGCCTCTGCGGCTGGCAAAGGCTGCTCCAGACCCCGGGTTTGTTTGCAGGGAGTTTGACTCAGCATTGGGAGGCTCTGGAGGTCTGCTGAGGAGCAGCTGAGGGGCCTGGGGGAGGTTTAATATGAAGAAGAGCAGGGCTGAGGGCAGACCTCCACACTCTCTGCAACTCCCTGAAAGGATGGTTGGAGAGAGGTTAGGGTTGGTCCCTTCTCCACAGCATCAAGGGATAGGACAGGAGGAAATGGCCTCAGGTTGCACAAGGGGAGGGAGTTTAGGATGGATATTAGAAGAACCTTCTTAACTGAAAGGATTCTCAAACCCTGGAACAGGCTGCCCACAGAGGTGGCTGAATGCCCATCCCTGGAGTGTCCACAAGACAGAGAGGAGTGGTGCTGGTGGACATGGCCCAGCACCAGACTTGGTAGAGTTAGAGAATGGCTGCACTCCATGCCCTTGAAGGTCTTTTCCAACAAAGGAAAAAAACCCTCTGTGGTTCTACTGCTTGAGGATGAACCATGCTGGGGAGAGCAGGTCCCAGTGCTAAAGCACATTGTGCAGTTTTGGGGCAGGGTTCCTGAAGGCTCACAGGATGTCAGGGGCTGGAAGGGACCCAAAGAGCTCCTCCAGTCCAACCCCTGCCAGAGCAGGAGCATCCAAGCTAGCTCAGGGCACACAGCAACACATCCAGACAGGCCTGGAGAGGCTTCAATCCCCTCTCAGGCTTCTCTTCTGTGGTCTAAGCAGCCCCAGCTCCTTCAGCCTCTCCTCCCCAGCCACTGCTGCAGTCCCCTCAGCATCCTCACAGCCCTCCCCTGGACCCTCCCCAGCAGTTCCTGTCCCTCTGCAGCTGGGGAGCCCCAGATGAAGGCAGTGCTCAAGATGAGGTCTGGGCAGGGCAGAGGAGGAGGAGAAGCTCCCTGGATCTGCTGGGCACACTGTGTCACTGGTCTGCACTTGGTTTCCTCTCACTCAGGTGAGCTGTGCAAAGGCAAAGCAGCGGTGAGGGCAGCAGGGAGGTCACAGGAATTGTCCCAGCGTGGGAGCTCCTTCAGCCCTCCTCAGGTTACCAAAGCAAACTTGTTAAGTCCGGTTGCTATTTCTGTAAGGATTCATCCACCCCTTCCCCTGTCCTGCCCTCAAACCCTCTGAAGTTTAGCCCAAGCAGAAGCTGCCTCTGATGTTCTGGGTTGTCTTTTCTGCCTCTTTCACATAAGCATCCCCAAAGAAGCAGAGGGGCTGAAGCTTTGCCCCTCCTGGAGTGGAGCCTCAGCCTCACTGATTGCAGCAGGTCTAAGGCAGCAGAATCTCTGCTCTGTGCTTTGCTAAGCTGCTGGCAGCAGGCAGGCCTGGGTAAGCTCAGCAGAGCAGGGGCTGCCTCCACACCAGAACAGGGACACTCAGCACAACAGCCTCCAGTTTTTCTGCCAGGTGCAGCAGTAACACTGCCCAGCACTTTGAAAGGGATAACTTCATCCCTTCTCCCCCCAGATGAGGGGAAGATATATTTAGAATAAAGTCATTTCCCCTCTGTCACCACACACAAACAGAGCTCAGCAGCAATGCTCCAGGCAGCATCTGCAACTCCCTCCTGCTGCCTTTGCTAGCTGGGGGGTTTGGGGAGAGTCCAGTGGGAACAGCCTGGAAGGAAATCTTCCAACACACAGCCCTGCTGCAAACTTGGCCTTTTGGAAAGCCTTTCTGACACGGACAACTTGGGAGCAGCAGGTAGAAAGGAAGAAAATACCAAAAGCTTTTCCTTGCTTTCTGTTCCCATGTGTGCTCTAGCAGGGGGGTTGGACTCTGTGATCTCTTTGGGTCCCTTCCAACCCCTTACATCCTGGGATCCTGTGACCAGCACCTCAGCAGCAGCAGCAAATCGAGAGCAAAAGGCAAAAGAAAACCCAGAAAAGAATTTCAGGGCAACCAGCAAGGCAGCAACACCCAAAAGATGCTTCATCAGCCTGGCACAGCATCCACAGCTGCCCTGTGCACCAGCACAGCAACACAAACCCAAACATGCAGCCTGCATTCCAACAGGGGAGGATTAGCATTGGCCAAGCAGCTTCCAGTTGCCATGGGTTTAATAGGGATAGAGGAGGTGAAGGGCACAGCTCTGAGCCGAGGTAATTAACAGTTGGTGCTGATGACTTGGATTAGGGTACCAGCAGCACCAGGTACCTGTGAGCACCCAGGAATTGCTGCACCTATGGCTGAGCTGCCAGCCCAGGCTCGGCAAGGACTTGTGCACCACAGCCTGCAAGGGTCACTCCACGGGGACAAGAGGGGAAAGGACTCCTAGATGAAGAGGTGAGTGGCAGGAGGCTGGAGCCAGGCTCTGCTGGGTGATGCCCAATGCCAGAACAAGGGGCAATGGGTGGAAGCTGAGGCATAGGAAGTTCCATGGAAACATGAGGAGGAAAAACATCTTAAAACTGAGCTCTTCACCCAGAGCTCCTCCATCATCTCCAGGCTGCTCTAAACCAAGCTGGCACACTGAAGGGCAGTTTTGACTGGCACAGAGGAGCTCCTGGCTTGCAGTCATTTCCAAGCTCAGCAAGAGGTAGGAGCCAGCAGCCACTACCTCTCACAGACATGCTACCAGCATGCTTAATTTGGGAAAGGAAAACACAGTCTGGCACATTAGCCCTGAGGGGCTGCCAAGCTCTGCTCTCTCATCTGTGCAGTGCCGGAGCTGGCCAAAAACCAGGGGAAGGCAAACAAGTCCAACACCACTACCAATGCCTCTTCCCAACCATCTCAGCCTCAGCTGTGCCTTGCCTTCATCCGAGTGTAACAGAGAATTGCAGCTCACACTCAGGGCTAAGAGATCTACAGACCTCTTTGGTTGGAAAAAACCTCTAAGACCACCGAGCCCACCATGAGACACTGGCACAGGTTGCCCAGGGAGGTTGTGGAGGACAGAAACACAGAATGTGATCAAAGATGATGATGAGCTTGGAGCTCTCCTCCAACCTGGCTGGTTCTATGATTCAGTGACCTCAGAAAGGATCTTCAGGCCTGGATTCATTATCTGCCCAGGGCTGCTGGTAAGCCACCACCAAGAAGAGGACTTGCAGACAGTGATGACCCAGTTTTACACAGGCAGACTTTCTCACATCAGCTGCACTAATCCACCAAGCCCAATAACACCACGGAGAGGTGAACCTTCCCACCCCAGCTGATGCACATTCACCAGCTGCAGGGGACATCAAGCTTCAACAGAAACTACTTTAAAGAAAGGCAGCTCATCTCTCTCTCCTTTTCTTTAATTCCCAAACCCCAGTATGAAATGGAACAACCCCAGGCAATTTGTCATTAACCTGTCAATTGAAACAGAGCCACGGAGCTGAGCTAATGGCAGGGATGGAGGGGGTACAAGCTCAGGAATTACACAGGGCTGAGAACACTTTAAAGCTGCCATCAGAGCTCTGTGGTGTCCCAGTGTGAGCTCACACTGCAATTGCCACTCAAGGGAGGGCCCTGCCAATCACCACCAACTGGAATCAACCTTTTGGTCTTGCACCACCAAATTTACACCAATGCCTCCAGTTCAGTTGCTGAGGCTCTGCCAATGGCTGGGGGTGGGAATTCAGTGATGTTACAGTGTAAAAAAAAATCCAAGAGACAAGAGCAAAACATTGTTCATGAACATGAGAATGCTCTATATGGAAATGGTTTATATGTAAAATGTTTACCAATATGTGCAGATGAGTGGCAGGAGGCTGGAGCCAGGCTCTGCTCAGTGATGCCCAGGGACAGGACAAGGGGTACTGGGTGGAAGCTGAGCCACAGGAGGTTTCATTTAAACATGGGAAGGAATTTTTTTCACTGTGAGGGTGACAGAGCACTGGAACAGCCTGCCCAGGGGGCACATTCTGTGCTTCTGTGCTCCACAACCTCCCTGGACAACCTGTGCCAGTGTCTCACCACCCTCACTGCAAACAACTTCTTCCTCACATCCAGTTTACATCTCCCCTCTGCCACTTCAAACCCATTCCTCCTCATCCTCTCATCACCAGCCCTTGTCAATAGTCCCTCCCCAGCCCTCCTGTAGCCTCCTTCAGATCCTGCAAGGCCACTCCAAGGTCTCCTGGCAGCCTTCTCTTCTCCAGGCTGCAGAGCCCCAACTCTCTCAGCCTGTGCTCAGAGCATCAAGTTGCCATGGAGCAGGACAAAACTTAGTAAATGTGCCCTGTTCAAACAGATTCTCTCTAGATGTGTCCCTTGCCTGCCTTTTCTCAGTCTCCCTTTTGCTCAGCATCTCTCCTTCCCCTCCAGCCCAACTTCCTTCCCCACTGCCTTCAAGAACAGTGCACGCAGCAAGGAGTGAGAAAAACGCAGCAGCTGCTCCCTTGGTAAAATATTTATGGTTTTTTTTTCCATTTATTCTTCACAAACTGAGCCAGTGATGCTTTCCAACCCAATCTGGGACAGAGACAGAGCTGTGTGCTTTATTTAATCTGAATAAACACGCCCAGAGCTCCTGGCACTTGGGAGAGGCAAACACAAGTGGCAGGTTGGAAGAGGGGACAGAAAGGATATGCTGGTTACTGCTTTTTTTCTTAAAAGAAAAAAAAAAGCAATCCCCCTTTCCAGTCCTTTCTTGGGAATGTTTACTTTTGTATTAGCACCAGGAGTTATTTTGACTGCGCTCTAAAATATTTCTGTTAATTTCCCAGTTTAGTTTAAGCTGCTTTGGTGTCCTAAATCCAGGGGGGTGGGGGTGAAGGAAACATCTTTAAATGATCACAGAATGAAGCAGGTTGGAGGAGACCTCCAGGATCATTGAGTTCATCCTAGCACCTAACCCTTCTCATTAACTAACCCATGGCACTGAGTGCCTCAACTTGCTGAGCAGACTCTGCCTGTGCCCTCATCAATGGCATTGATGAAGATGTTGAACAGGAGCAGACCCAGCCCTGATCCCTGGGGGACTCCACAGCTCTCCAGCTGGACCTGGCACCACTGAGCACCACTGCACAGCACCCACCCGTGCATCACAGGCACATTTCCAGCGTGGAACAGCGACTGAAAGAAGCCTCATGGGGGCAGGAGGAAAGGTCAGCAGCATGCAGAGGAGCAAATGACTCCTCCCTTCCCTTCTCTTGTTGGCACTGGCCTTTGCTGTACCAGGTCCAGTCACTTCCCACCACAAAGGCAGGTCTGAAACACATCCTAACTCAGGTTACTTCAAACGGTGTCAGTGCTGGATGCCTTTTCCCTGGGAAGAGTCAAGAACTGCCTGGTTCTGTGATCAAAGCACAGCAGTTGGCTTGGGTGCTGCACAGAAAATTCAAAGGGCTCCTGGAGGCAGAAGGTGAACCCCACCCAGGTCTGGCTCTTCAGCCTTCACTCAAGAACCAACTTGCCACAAAACTTCACTGGCTCACAGCTCACACACCAGGCAGAGCCTTCCAGCACTTTCTTTTGCTTTCCAGAACCACAGCCTACCTGTCCTCAGTGCATAAAAAAAACAGAAATGCCAAAGCCAGAGGTTCCACCAGGAAAACTGCTGCTGGGTAATGCCCAGGACCAGCAACAGGAGGAGGGGACAAAGCATCAAGTTGTGTCAGGGCAGGTTCAGCCTGGATGGCAGGAGGAAGTTGTTGGCACAGAGTGATTGGCATTGGAATGGGCTGCCCAGGGAGGTGGTGGAGTCCCCATCCCTGGAGGTGTTGAAGCACAGCCTGGATGGGCACTGAGTGCCATGGTCTGGTTGGTTGGCTGGGACTGGGTGCTAGGTTGGGCTGGATGAGCTTGGACAGGAGGTTGCACCTGGCTGATTGTGTGAGAAGACACTTTGGTGGCTGTGTGTAAAAGGTTGGCAAGGAGCAATGGATGGAAGCTGCAGCACAGGAGGTTGCAGCTCAACACCAGAGGCAACTTCTTGCCTGTGTGGGTCCCAGAGCAGTGGCACAGGCTGCCCAGAGAGGTTGTGGAGTCTCCTTGTCTGGAGCCTTTCTGGCCTGCCTGGATGTGTTCCTTTCTGCCCTGAGCTAGATTGTCTGCTCCTGCTCTGGCAGGGGGGTTGGACTCAATGATCTCCTTGGGTATTTTTTTGTTTGTTTCTGGTGGTTTGAAGATTTATTATTATTATAGTCCTCCTAATAGAGATTTTGGAGGTGATGGTCTTGCCTAAATGCAAGTCCAGTCCACAGCTTTATTTATAACAGGCTCCTTCTTAAAAATAATTTTTTATATATATATATATATGTATTTGCCATTTATATTTCTGCCCTGCACTTGGGGACTTAAAGCAATGAGGCCTCCCTCCACATTTCCCACCATTGCTCTGATTTTGGAGCTGCAAAACAAAAAGGATGTTAAGTTGGAAGGGCAAAGTGATTTATTGCCCTGGGACAGCCTGTGAAAGGTACCCAGCTCTGAAAACAGGCTCCCTCTGCTCAAAAAAAAAAAAAAAATTAAATAAAAGATGAAGCTTTCATCACTTGGTTCATCATGAAAACATTGAGAGGGCAAGAGGGAGAATGAAAGAGGAAGCCACATGCGCAGCACAGCTGTAGGGGGAAGCTGCCTGCTCCTGCACTGCTGGTAAAATTGGTCAGGACCATCACATCTGTTCCCAAGTGCAGCTCCCACAAACACAAACAAGACCACAGGCAAAGGCAAGGACCAAGCAGGAAGGAGGAGAGGCAAGAGGCCTCCATCCCTGTACTCAGACTGGGCATGGAGGATGCTCCCCCACTTGGTGAGAGGCAGAGGTGCCAACACAGAACCCCAGAGAGCAGTGGCCCTGCTCTTCCGAGCACCAGGCAGATGGAGAGGCTCAAAACAGCTCCTTGGGAAAGCTGCTCCACTATTCTAACTGCATCCATCTGCTTTGGGACACAAATCCCACTGCAAAAGCTTTTTTTTTTT
>VWZI01007565.1:233087-265503 GCA_013396835.1 Psilopogon haemacephalus
TTTTTTTTTTTTTCCCCCCCTTCCTGAGAAAACCAAGATCCCATTAAAAAAAAAAACCCTGGAGCAGAAAACACACAAATCAGATGCATTTTATTAGATTCCCAAACCCCCCACGTATTAGAGGAAAGAAAAAAAAAAAAAAAGCTTTAGTCAGTATAGATGGGAATTATATTTTGGGAAACACAAAATTCAAGTGTGTGCAATTTGAGGGCAGCCAAGTGCTGCCCATCCTGCAGAGAAATGCCTCCCAAGCCTTCCCACTCAGCCTTGAAGCCAGAAACAAGCCTCCTTGCTGTACAGGCAACCAAGGAAATAGCTTCTGAGTTACCTCCAGGGGAGGGGAGGTGTTAGGTTGGGTACTGGGGAAAATTTCCGTACAGAAGGAGTGGAAGAGGCTGCCCAGAGAGGTGCTGGAGTCACCCCCCCTGCCTGTGTGCACAAGACATGCAGACATGGCACTCTGGGATGTGCTTTGGCAGGCATCTTGGCTTCACAGCTGGCACTCAGTGACCCCAGATGCCTCTTCGTGGAATAGTTTAGGTTGGAAGAGACCTCAAAGCTCAGCCAGTTCCAGCCCCCCTGTGCCATAGGCAGGGACACCTCCCACTAGATCAGGATGCTCAAGGCCTCATCCAACCTGGTCCTCAACACCTCCAGGGAGGCTGTGGAGCACAGAAGCACAGAATGGGATCACATTTAGTGCTTCTGTGCTCCACAACCTCCCTGGGCAACCTGTGCCAGTGTCTCACCACCCTCACTGCAAACATCTTCTTCCTCACATCCAGCTTCAATCTCCTCTCTGCCACTTCAAACCCATTCTTCCTCATCCTGTTGTAGTCCTTGTCAATAGTCCCTCCCCAGCCTTCCTGGAGCCCCTTTCAGATCCTGCAAGGCCACTCCAAGGTCTCCTGGCAGCCTTCTCCTCTGCAGGCTGCAGAGCCCCAACTCTCTGTGCCTGTGCTCAGAGCAGAGCTGCTGCAGCCCTCTCAGCTGCATCTTGGTGGCCTCCTCTGCACTGGCTCCAACCCTTGCATGTGCTGCTTGTGCTGGGGGCTGCAGAGCTGCAGACAGTGCTGCAGGTGGGGTGTGAGGAGAGCAGAGCCAAGGGGCACAATCCCCTCCCTTGCCCTGCTGCCCACAGCTGCTCTTGCTGCAGCCCAGCACAGGGTTGCTGCCTGGGCTGATCTCCAAGAGCAGGTGCTCTGTGGATCCCCACAGTTCAGAGCCACCAGAGAGGAGCTCAGTGAGAGAAAAGCTACTTCCTACGGAGCAAATCTCTGTTCACTCAAATGCCAAAGCCTGTAAAGCAATGAGTTTCCCTTTGTCATGCTCCACTGGCATCCTCTCCCTACACTCCTGACCTTGGCTGGGTGGCACTGCCTGTGCCAAGTAAACCCAGCAACCATCACCCCTGCCCAAACTTCACAGATAGATTTTTTTTAACTCAACAGGCTGGCAAATGGGCTATTAAAAGTGGATGTGCCTTATTGATCCTGCCCCCCTTTAAGCAATTCTCAGTCGGGCAGCACCATTTGTCCCCTAGCATTAGAGCAAAAAGTGGGCAAGGACAAAGCACATCCCTGCAGCAGAGCTGAGGCTTGCTCCTTCTCCAGGCAGCATTAAGAGCCTGCATCTAGCAGAGAGCTGCACACGTGCCACTGCTTTACAAGTCAAAGGTTAGCAAAAGAAAGAAATATTTTGCCAGGCAACTGCTTTTTCCACCCCCCCACATCCTTCACTCCTCAGTAGGTCTTTGAGACAAATAACTGCAGAAAATGCTCTCACTGCAAAGTGTCTGGAGGTTTAATAGGACGTTTCATCAAGACAAAATTACCTTCATCTACCATGCTTTAGGTCAGGCTTCCAAGGAGGAGAAAGCACATGCTGGAGGGAAAGGGCCAGAAGAAGAAAGAAGAGCTCTCTTGGCTGACCAAATGGGCACTTGGACTGCTTTGTGGTACCCTGGGTCAGGACACTTCAATACAACTAATTTTTTTTTTTTTTTGGTGAGAAATTTGAAGAGGCTGCCCAGGGGAGTGGTGGAGTCACCATCCCTGGAGATGTTCAAAAAACATGTAGGCATAGCACTTTGGGTGGTGGTTTCACAGCCATGGTGGTGTTGGGTTGCACTTGATGATCTTAAAGATCCTTCCTAACCTTGATGATTCTATAAAGTGCCTTCTGCCTCCAAAGACCTCCTCTTAGACATCTTTTTCTGCACCCATTTGTGAAATTTTCAGGGGGAAAAAAATGCAAGAGCATTGCCTTTGGCTTAATTCAGTGAGGAAAAACTACACACAGCTATGTAAAGATACACAGAGGTTCTCACCTGCATATCTGATCTGAGTCACACCAAATGGCTCCAAGACCTGCCCACCCTCACCAGGCTGTACACACCTTTACACTTCTATAAACAGCCTTCCCCATAAGAATGCTTCCCAGGGAAGCCAGATAGCAGCAAAGCTCTTAGTCATCATGTGGAAACCAGAGAGAGACTGAGAGTTTACTTTTGCTGCTTTGGAGCCAGGTCAGACAGGATAATCACTGTCCCTAAGGACTCTGAACATCATCCAACCCAACCACTGACTCCAGCTGGAGCTGAAAACCAAGCAGGGATGCTTGTGATGCCACCATGACTTGGTGATGCCATCCTGACCTAGGTCAGCAGCAGTGATGCAGCAGCAGAGAGGCTGGGATGGTTTGGCAGTTACCTGCCCACACACACACAGTGAATTCACCCAGACTAGACTCAGGCAGCTGCAAGTTAAGGACTGAAGCTTTCTACTCACAGCTTAGCACAAGATACAAGCAGATATGGACAATATATTACAAACATTTACAGCTATGGACAGAAATAGGCAAGTTGAAAGTCATACAGAGACACAATGCCCCTCCCAGAAAGCAGAGTCCCCAGGAGGGGCTCCCAACCACCTTCCACTTTCTTTCCACCCCTACCTTATCCTAGAATCTGCCTTAAGTGCAAGGTGAACTGGAAGGATCAGCCAGGAGGGTTAGAAACAGAATTGATTAGTAAAGGGTTAAAACCCCTCCTAGGGGATAGCCTGAACTTGATCCCAGCTCATCCCTGATTCCCCCCGGGGTGGTCTGACCTGCCCCCAGATGTAGTATTTAGCCCACTCACACTTCCTGCCTTGAGACCCTGGAAAAAGCCAAGGAATTTCCTGTTTCTTCCCTTGCTCCTTGCCACCTCTCCACATCACCTCATTGCTCTCTACAACTGCTTGAAGGGAGGTTGCAGCCAGATGGGGCAACAGAAGGAGGGGACAGAGGCTCAAGCTGTGGCAGGGCAGGTTCAGGCTGGATGTTAGGAGGAAGTTGTTGGCAGAGAGAGTGATTGGCACTGGAATGGGCTGCCCAGGGAGGTGGTGGTGCCCCGTGCCTGGAGGTGCTCAAGACAAGCCTGGATGGGCACTGAGTGCCATGGTCTGGTTGATTGGCTGGGGCTGGGTGCTAGGTTGGGCTGGATGAGCTTGGAGCTCTCTTCCAGCCTGCCTGATGCTGTGATTCTGTTGTTGTTTGCTGCTCTTGATGAACTCAGCAGACACTCCTGGAGCACTGCAATGCCTTGAACAGGTTAAAGAGTTCCTGTCCTTGGGATGAACTGGTCAGCTGCAACATGAACCAACACCTGAGAGCCCTCAGTGAGCAGAGACCACTGTGCTTTGGTGACTGCTTCTGGGAAGGCACTCTAGAAAAACAAGGACAAAAACAAATTGCCTATGGAGATAGTGGGAACCACAGAAACTCAGCATCCCCAAGACACTGGCAAATACTCCCCACCCTTCTCCAAGGGTGCCTGTCTGCCACTTGGCATTTGGAGGTCAGTGGCAAGCAGGTTGGGCAGCCCTGCTGAGCTGGAGAGGGAAAGGAGCTCTGAGCAGAGGCATTTTGTCAGATGGAAACCCAGGGACAATTCCCGTGACCAGACACAACTGGCATGTGCTCAAGACTGGAATCAGGACAGGGAACAACAACAAAAGCCCCTGCAGCTGCCTCCACGTCAGGCCTCTGGATTGCACAACTCATCAATAACATTCTGCTGCTGCCATCACACAACACAGACATTTCTCTGGGGCTGCTTCCTACCTCCTGTTGAGGGACACTGCCCCCAGGCAAGCACCCGGGGTCTGAGTGCTTTCTAGAATCACCCAAGGGTTTAGCTCATCCAGTTCCAGCTCCCTGCAACAGGCAGGGACACCTCCCACTAGAACAGGGAGCTCAAGGTCTCATCCAACCTGATCCTGAACACCTCCAGGGAGGTTGTGGAGCACAGAAGCACCGAACGTAATCAAAGATCCTATTCCTCCTCATCCTGTCATCACCAGACCTTGTCAATAGTCCCTCCCCAGCCCTCCTGCAGCCCCTTTCAGATCCTGCAAGGCCACTCCAAGGTCTCCTGGCAGCCTTCTCCTCTGCAGGCTGCAGAGCCCCAACTCTCTGTGCCTGTGCTCAGAGCAGAGCTGCTGCAGCCCTCTCAGCTGCATCTTGGTGGCCTCCTCTGCACTGGCTCCAACCCTTGCATGTGCTGCTTGTGCTGGGGGCTGCAGAGCTGCAGACAGTGCTGCAGGTGGGGTGTGAGGAGAGCAGAGCCAAGGGGCACAATCCCCTCCCTTGCCCTGCTGCCCACAGCTGCTCTTGCTGCAGCTGGAGGTAACTGCAGGGGGATCAGACAAGATGAATCCAGTCCCCTTGCTGACTGCAGTGGGATTGGACCTTTGAGGGTCCTTCCCAGTCCAATGCTACCTGTGAGTGTGGAAGTCTGCCCTGCCAGAGAAGATCCAGTTCTGCAGTTGTGGGTTTTACCTCTTCACATATGCACTTGTGTGCAGCCAAAAGCCAGAAGAAGGAGCAGGCTCTTCAGCCTGGAGAAGAGAAGGCTTCTAGGAGACCTTAGAGTTATCTGTACAACACCCATCCGACCAGAACAGAGTTTCAGGCTTCTCACAGACTTCTGGAGCCATATTAGTTACATCTTCATCAAATGCTTTGAGAGAAGAATGTTGCTGCAGAGCTCAAGAGCCTGCCACAGATGGATTCTTTCCTTAGAAGTAAATACTCATTAATACCCTGGAAATGGCTGATTTACAGAGCCCTGGGCCCCATCCCAGCAGTCACACCCATGCAGTATGTTGGATTCTTCAAATCAGTGTGAGCTGAGGTTGCTTAAAGCCTCCCTCCCCCCTCAAGAAGCAGCTGTGTTTTGCCCTTTCAACTGTTCAAGCATTTCTCGGTTGGATGCTGCTAGGAAATAAACAGGTAACACTTCCATCATAGACTCAGAGAACCAGGCAGGTTGGAAGAGAGCTCCAAGCTCACCCAGTCCAGCCTATCCCCCAGCCCCAGCCCATGGCACTCAGTGCCCATCCAGGCTGTGCTTCAACACCTCCAGGGCTGGGGACTCCACCACCTCCCTGGGCAGCCCATTCCAATGCCAATCACTCCCCAGCTGCCCTGCTAGAGCAGGACCACCTGGAGAACCACAGAAACACCATGTTAGGGGTTGGAAGGGATGGCTGAAGAACATCCAGCCCAGCTCCCCTGATGGAGCAGGATCACCCGAAGTAAATCACACACAAGGTGGGTTTGGAATGACCCCAAAACTGAAGACTCCACAACTTCTCTGGGAAGTTTGCTCCAGTGCTCTGCCACCCCTGAAGTGAAGATTTTTACTCCTTTTTCTTTTTCCCTCCTGAGTCCCCATGAGCCCCAATCAGTGAATGCTAAGGGCCAAAGCTACCAGCTTGAATATGGCTGTCAAGGAGCAAACTGAATCTGGTTCAGGAATTTTAGTTCCTGGGAATATCAACAGCTCCAGGGAGATGAATTACAAAGCCATTTATGGCAGCTATGAGAAGCATCTCAGGGGTCAGGAGACTGCATCAGCCAGCACCAGCAGATCAGCAGGGATCACACTTGAGCAGTAGAAGGAGTGGAGGTTAAATGGCCTCCAGCCCACCCAGCAATGTCCTGGCTAACTATAAAACATCTTAAAACTGACTAACTGTTTCCAAGGCTTCCCAGCCTGGCAGAATAAGAAAAGCACATAAAGCACACAGGCATCAGGCTGCTGGTGGCAACATCACAACAGTGCTGACATGTTTGGATTGAGTTTCCTTTTAAAACTCCAAAATTCAAGCTAAAAAAATTCAAAGACTGCTGTCTGGGGCACTGCTCTGGGGTGAACAATGAGCCCAAGCTCTTTTCCTGGAAACCGACAGAGTGCAAAAGGAAAAAGTCTCTAAAAATTCACCACCAGGCTTTAGCAGAGCTCAAAAATCTCAGAAATACAGAACCTCAGCATGCTTTGTGAGGATAAACGTTCTTCACTGATTAATTTGGTCAAAGCCAGACAGAAGATGCTCTCTGTACTCACAACCCCTTCATTTTCCCCCATTCATAGAATCAGGCAGGTTGGAAGAGAGCTCCAAGCTCATCCAGCCCAACCTAGCACCCAGCCCTCAGCCTCTCCTCTTGGGGCTGTGCTCCAGGTCCCTCTCCATCCTTGCTGCCCTTCTCTGGACACCTTCCAGCTCCTCAACATCAAAGATCATTTCTGTGCTCCACAACCTGCCTGGAGATGTTCAGCACCAGGTTGGATGAGGCCTTGAGTGACCTGTTCTAGCGGGAGGTGTCCCTGCCTATGGCACAGGGGGGTTGGAACTGGCTGAGCTTTGAGCTCCCTTCCAACCTAAACCATTCTATGATTCTGGGATTTCCTCCTTCAAAGCCTGTACCACCCAAATCCCCACTGGCTTGTGCAGAATTGCAATCAGTGAAGCTCAGCATATCTCAGGGTTGCAGGAGCCTTCTGGTCACTGGGACCACCACAACCCTTTGCACATTGCCAAAGGGAGGTCAAAACCAGAGCCCTGCTAAGGAAGTGCATTGGTAGAGGCTCTGGTCACAGAGTGGAAGATGTGAGCACCTTTGCAAGGGATGGTTCTGGGCTTTATAGCAGGGGGTTGGAACTGGCTGATCCTTGTGGTCCCTTCCAACCTTGACTGATTCTATGGCTGCCAAAGGGAGGTCAAAAACAGAACCCTGCTGGGGAAGTGCATTGGTAGAGGCTCTGGTCACAGAGTGGAAGATGTGAGCACCTTTGCAAGGGATGGTTCTGGGCTTTCCTAAGTGCATCCCCTCCTTTAGGATGGGAAGATAATGACTCCTGCTGCACTGCAGAGCAATTACCACAATAATCCTATTTGTCTGGTGTCTTTTATCCTGAGAGATCCAAGGGGCATGTATGAACCATGGGGCAGATCTGGAAGCTCAGGAATGTCTGCAGCCAACACCTCCTGGGCTGCCTGGGTTCAGGCGTTTGCAGGTGTGAACATCCTGCCCTGCATCCCATGAGCTGCTTTGCCTTTAACTGAGCAAACAAGAAAACCTGCCACCTGCAAAACGGATTGGTAAAAAAAAAACCCTAAAATTCCTCTGTTTTTAGGGGGGGGGGAAAAAGAGTGGAAAACCTCTGCTAAGGGGAAAAAAAAAAAAAAAAACCCCCAAAAAAAAAAAAAAAAAAAAAAAAAAACCAAACCCCACACCAACAACCCAACCCACACTCTGGTAAAATCACAAATTCAAGTGTGGTCCTGTAAGGGATTCCATAATAGCTGAATTTAATTACACCCATGCATACCAACTTGAACTTGCCTCTGATTTCTCCGGGGTTGGTTTATTATCAGTTGACAAGAGAGCATCTCCCAGGCAACTCACCCGGGGGGGAGGGTGACAACTGCTCTTTAATCACCCCAGCAATTAGCTTCAGTTCTGCTCGGTGGCTGAACTGTTCAAACCCCGGCAGGGACTTCAAGGATGAGGCCAAAGGGAAAAGGATCCCAGGACCACAGGATGTGAGGAGTTGGAAGGGACCCAAAGAGCTCATCCACTCCAAGCCCCCTGCCACAGCAGGACCATCCAAGCTAGCTCAGGGCACACAGCAACAGGCCTGGAAAGGCTCCAGAGAAGGAGACTCCACAACCTCTCTGGGCAGCCTGTGCCACTGCTCTGGGACCCACACAGGCAAGAAGTTGCCTCTGGTGTTGAGCTGCAACCTCCTGTGCTGCAGCTTCCATCCATTGCTCCTTGCCAACCTTTTACACACAACCACACAATCAGGCAGGCTGGAAGAGAGCTCCAAGCTCATCCAGCCCAACCTAGCATCCAGCCCCAGCCAATCAACCAGACCATGGCACTCAGTGCCCATCCAGGCTTGGCTTCAGCACCTCCAGGGATGGGGACTCCACCAGCTCCCTGGGCAGCCCATCCCAATGCCAACTCTGGAGGTGTTCAAGCAAAGCCTGGATGGAGCACTTAGTGCCATGGGACAGGGCTGGATGATCTGACAGCTCTCTTCCAACCTGGCTTATTCTGTTCTAAACATCCAGCCAGAACCTGCCCTGGCACAGCTTGAGGCTGTGTCCCCTCCTGTCACTGGGGCTGGTTGCAGTATCAGCTACTAACAAAGCTTCCCTGGGGCTCACCTTCAAGATGACTTTTAAAATAAGCACAGCCCTCTTGGCCAGGTACAGCAGCTCCACTGCCGAGCTGACAGGGTGTGCTGAGGGAGGAATCCATCTCTCACTGCAAAACCACTCCAGATCTGATGGCTGGAACAGCCTCCCACAGCCACACTGCTCCCCTGCTCCAGCCTGGGACACGACCAGGAAAAAATCCTTCCTAGGCTACAAACGCTTCCAGATGCACTGCAAAGAAACTTAAAGCTCAGCAAACCTTCCCCTCCAACTCCTCAGTCTCCCAGAGAGGTCAGGAAATGGTCGTGGCCAGGAGAGGGAAACTCTGCAGCCCTGCTGGGAAGCCTCAGGGCTGCTCTTCCAAGGTGTGAATCACTACAACAACCCTGCAGCAGCTGAGCTGGGGAAGAGCAACAGACCTCAGGCAGCATTGTGCCCCCTGCCAAAGGCTGCAAAAGCAAGGTGTGGGGCTCAGCTGGCCTCTGAACATAGGCAGTGGACAAGGTTTTGACAGGAACGCTGATTTGAGGATTGAAAGCTCTGCCAGGGAAACAAACCGGGTCACTGGAGCCTGATGAGAACCCAGGCTTGGCTGCCCTGCCCTCACATTCTCTTCAGTGCTGCCTGAGTAGCTACCATCTTCCAGTTCCAAGTGGAACCAGATCACCTTTCTCAGCTTATTACTAGAATTTGGATGAAAAAAAAATCACCTAGGCAAAGGATGATGTTCATTCTGACCAAAAACTGGAGGGCTTTTGGTAGGCACATGTGCTGCTTTCAGGCTAATTGGAGTATTTTAATGAGAAGAATTAGATGCTGATGGATGCTGCACTCAGAGGGCTGCTGAGATGGATAAAAGCAAGGACATGAACTAAACACAGATAAGAGTCTGGGTCTGTCTGTGGGGGTCTGTGTCTCTCCCTGGCTTCACCCAGATCTGTGTAACCCAACTCATTCTGCTTCTAACCCCTTTACCAATCCTTCCAACCCACCTTGGACCTTGATGGTCTCAGAGATCTTTCTCAGCCCCAGCCAGCACCCACAAGGTCATTCAGTTATTTATTCACAGTGACCACCAAGCTAATCCCTACCTGGCCAGGAGGCCACCAAGCCCCCTGGCCTCTGTCCCCTCCACCATTCACCATGGGCACTCACCAGTGATGCCAGGAGGAGGATCCCTCTGCCCAGTTGGGCACAGCTTGGGGCTGCTGCCTCTCCTGGAGCAGCTTACAAAGGGGAGTGGGCAGGGAGGGCAAAGTGGCCACAGCTGGGCTGGGAGGAGACTCCAAGAGCGCTCAGGTGCTGTGGGTTTGGGGGGGAAAGGGGAACATGAGTTGTGGGGGGGAGAAATGGCAGGTGGAGCTGCCGGGAGGGAGAGGAAAAGAGGAAGATGGGGGAACCAGATGTGCTGCTTTGAGGATAATTGGACTATTTTAATGAGAAGAATTAGCTGATAGGCTGTGAAAAGCAAACACTGCTGGTGGCTGCTGCTTCAACCAGGTTGGAAGAGAGCTCCAAGCTCATCCAGCCCAACCTAGCACCCAGCCCCAGCCAATCAACCAGACCATGGCACTCAGTGCCCATCCAGGCTTGGCTTCAACACCTCCAGGCATGGGGACTCCACCACCTCCCTGGGCAGCCCATTCCAGTGCCAATCATTCTTGCTGTGAAGAATTTCTCCCTAACATCCAGCCTGAACCTGCCCTGCCACAGCTTCAGCCTCTGTCCCCTCTTTCTGTCCCTGGCTGCCTGGCAGCAGAGCCCAACCCCAGCTGGCCACAACCTCCCTTCAGGTAGCTGCAGAGAGCAATGAGCTCTGCCCTCAGCCTCCTCTTCTGCAGGCTGCACACCCCCAGCTCCCTCAGCCTCTCCTCTTGGGGCTGTGCTCCAGGCCCCTCCCCAGCCTTGCTGCCCTTCTCTGGACACCTTCCAGCACCTCAACATCTCTCTTGACTGGAGGGGCCCAGAGCTGGACACAGCACTCAAGGTGTGTGCTGAGCAGTGCTGAGCACAGGGACAGAAGAACCTCCCTGCTCCTGCTGCCCACACTGCTCCTGCTCCAGCCCAGGCTAAGACACTGAAGGCAGCAGTTTATTAGAAAAAAACAAAGTGCATCAGTGGCAGGACTGCAGCATCATTTCTCCTCCTTGTTTCTTTCTAGTAGAGAATACTTTTTTGTGCTGCATTTAAAAAAATATATTATAAACCCACAGTATGGTACCAGCTGCCTTAGTGCCACATCCACAACACTACAGGCAGTCACTTAGTGACACTAAAGTGTTGTGACATAAATGCAGGAGTAATCAGCTTTTAATCACCAGGCTGCTTTAGCAGAGCTGATTCTTGGTCAGCCTTGCACACACAGCCACAGCCACAGCCACTGCTCCTCTGCTCCACCAGCACCAGCACCACCCACGTCCTGTGCTCTTCAGAAGTATCTGCTCACCACTGAGCAGTCAGCTTTCCGCTCTCCTAATCTGCTTTGACTTCCCAGAGTGGCTCTGGCCACACATGAAGCTATTGCTGCTGCAGCAGTTCACACTCGCCCCTCTGCTTACACCAGCACAGCTCCTCCAGCAAGGGCAGCCAGAGCCAACCCCAGGGCACCTCAAGACAGGCCTGCAGAGCCCAGGGGCTCCTCCTGGACACCCTTCCCCGTGGAGGCTGAAGGTGCCACCCTTCACTCTTGTCACTTTGTCCCTCTGCCACCAGATCATCCAAAGGAAGCACCAGCCCCTGCCAGACCTGCTGCTACTGCTACTGGGACTGCTGCTGGGGCTACTGGGACTGCTCCTGCTGGGGCTGCTGGGGCTACTGGGACTGCTGCTGCTGGGGCTGCTGGGGCTGCTGGGACTGCTGCTGCTGGGGCTGCTGATGCTGGGACCACTGCAGCTGCTGGGGCTGCTGCAGCTGCTGTCATGATGCTGCTGCTCTGCTGCTGCAGGGGAGCTGTCTCAGCTTGAAGCTCTCCAGAGAAGGCAGGGAGCAGTTTCACCACTGAAGGCATAGGAGGGGAGAGGTGTTCCAGGTTTGAGTACAAACAGGAGGAGCTCTGCTCAGCCAAGTCGAGTTTTTTCCCTCTGTAGAGCTCTCGGAGGTGTTCCACACGGCGGCACAGAACAGCAGGGTTGTTTAGCACCCCGGGCAAAGAACAAATGTTTATTAACTGAGAAAATATATTCCTGCTCAGACATGGCCTGGCACGCACAGCTCTGATGAAAGGCCACTCCAGCCCTCTCCATTACTCAGGCTGAGCTCTTCATTAAGAGAAGTGTCTGCCCCACAAGTGCATCACAGCTTTAACTGCTCTCTTTTTTTCTTTTCCCTCCCTTTTCTTCATTTTAATAACATACAATTATTTTTAATTTTTTTTCCCCCCCATTTCAGCTTTAATTAACCTGTCATGCCTACCTGCAACTTCAACCTAAAATGGTCTCTTTGCTCTCCTAACGAGTTCAGGCTTCTGACTTCCACCCCTCTTGCCACCCTTTAAAGCACCCAAAAATGACACTGCCTTACTTCAATCAGAAGAAGCCTGTTAAAAAGCCTATGCTAAACAAATCCCAAAGCTTTAGCAAGCTGCAGGTGAAGCAGAATGGATGTTAGATCACAGGAGGCACTGGGTTGGAAGGGGCCTCTGAAGGTCCTTCAGTCCATCCCCCCTGCAGCAAGAAGGCACATCCCAACCTGATGTGGTTGCTCAGAGCCCCCTCAAGGCTGACCTTGGATGCCCCCAGGGATGGAGCCTCCACCACCTCCCTGCTGCAGGCTTCCACTGCTCCCATAGCAAAGAGCTTCCTAATGTCCAGGTGCTCTCTGCATGCAGAAGGACTTCAGGACACGAAGCTGCTGCAGGAACAGTTCTTCACAGCCTTCTTGCTTCATTTTAGACTAGGACAGGAACTCTTAACCAAAATCCTGCTGCAGTTAACAGCCCCCCGGTGCTGAAGCCACAGGGTTCAACCCCACACACGGAGTGCCACTGTGAAGAGAGTCTCCTCCTCTTTCTGGGGCAGTAGCCTTGCCTTCTGCTCCCTTTCTACAGAATGGGATGGCAATGTCCCTGCCCCACGTGGGCTAGGTGCAGCCACCCAGTTTGGATGCACAGTGAGACTGGCTGGGCTGAAATGTCTCCACTACAACATTGCTCCACCACCACTGTTGTCTGAAGCATTTTTTGTTTGTTTGTTTTGTGGCTTTTAGTTCAGACTACCAAGTCCACAGATCCAAGCAGGCACTCCAAGCTCAAGCCAAAGATTCGGTCTATGGCAAGTTCATGCTTGGTTGGTAAGGCAAAGGTAGCAGACTTGTCACTTAGAGGTGACTGAAGGAAGAGAAGACAGGTAACCTGGAAGAACCACACATCAACCACCAAGAGTCAGCTGAAACACAAAACATGACCCAATTACCTGCACAGAACAGGACAAGCAGTGGCACCCTAGCTCCTAATTGCATGGAAGGGTCTGGCCAGGTAGCAAGTTACTCATCAGACCTACTTAACACAAGAGGACTGAGGGTTCTTCTCCAACAGAGAAAGGCAGGAAGAGCCAGCAGCTCTCTCAAACTAACTCCAAGCCTCTCTCCTGCCTTCATTGCTCCCCAGGGATTGGGTAACCATCTCTGACCCCAAAGATAGAATCATAGAATGGTTTAGGACAGAAGGGACTTCAAAGCTCAGCCAGTTCCAACCCCCCTGTGCTATAGGCAGGGATATCTCCCACTAGAACAGGTCGCTCAAGACCTCATCCAACCTGTCCTCAACACCTCCAGGGAGGTTGTGGAGCACAGAATCATCGAATGTGATCAAAGATGACATTGGGTGCTTCTGTGCTTCACAACCTCCCTGGGCAACCTGGGCCAGTGTCTCACCACCCTCACTGCAAACAACTTCCTCCTAACATCCAGTTTCAATCTCCCCTCTGCCAGTTCAAACCCATTCCTTCTCCTCCTCTCATCACCAGCCCTTGTCAATAGTCCTTCCCCAACCCTCCTGTAGCCCCCTTCAGATCCTCTTCTCCAAGCTGCAGAGCCCAAACTCTCTCAGCCTGTGCTCAGAGCAGAGCTGCTGCAGCCCTCTCAGCATCTTGGTGCCAAAAAAGACTCCTCCCAACACTTTTGCCCTTCCAGAGGCTGAGTGGGTCAGTACAAACAGAACAGAAAGCTTTGACTCCTCCAGCGAGGTCTTGAGTGTTAGACCTCTGCATGTCTTAAGCAGAAAGGATTCACCAGCCTGCAGTGGTGGCCACGGGCACCTAACTCTAGAGAGGCAAGTACCAATTTGAAATGTGGGGAGAGGCCCAGAAACCTCTCCCCAAAGACAAACATAAGGAATTCAACCGTGCTAGCTGCAAGAACTTGGAGACATCCCAACAGCAGGTTAGAACAGCCTTGACATATCTGATGCTTCAGCAAGAGCCCTGTGGGAATGGCTCACGCCAACCTGTGCAGCTGGCCAGCATCCAGGGAATCAGGAGAATCCCAAGAACTCACCAGGGCCATGAGAAACCATTAACAGCTTCAAAGCCTGGGGGATGAAAGCAACCTGCCCTTTTTGAAGGGTGGGCCAGAAGACCCCTGCAGACCAAGGAGCATCGCCCAGTAGCTCTCCAGTTGGAATGTCCTACCTCTGTACCCTGGGAAGAAGGCAGCACCTCAAATCCAGACATCCCACATGCATTTAAAAACTCCTAGCAGACAGCATCTTGGGGGCCAGTGAGCCCAGCAAATGGCTTCTCTATCAAATAGAATAAAAATAGACTAGACTAGAGTAGACTAGACTAGAGTAGAATAAGCCAGGCTGGAAGAGACCTCCAAGCTCAACCAGTCCAAACCTATCCCCTAGCCCTACCCAATGGCACTCAGTGACCATCCAGGCTGTGCTTGAACACCTCCAGGGATGGGGACTCCACCACCTCCCTGGGCAGCCCATTCCAGTGCCAATCACTCTGAGGGAGAGAGACCCACAGCAAGCACGAGTCATAGGATGGCAGGCTACAAGAAGTTCCTCCAGCCTGCTGCTCCCTGGGAAGGGTGATGCTCCCCAAAACAACCCTTCCTTGCATCTCTCATGAGCAGTGATGCTCCCCAAAACAACCCTTCCTTGCATCTCTCATGAGCAGTGATGCTCCCCAAAACAACCCTTCCTTGCATCTCTCATGAGTAGTGATGCTCCCCAAAACAACCCTTCCTGGCATCCCTCAGGAGCAGTGGAGCTCTCCAAAGCAGGAGCTTCGCTGGCATCAAACAGACTGTGCTGGTAACCACAACAATCGTGCAAGATCCTGCAGGTGCAGACTCAGAAGAGGCAACTTAATGCAGTTATTACCAAGTGCAGCCACTCAGGAAAACCAGGCACTTTGTTTAGGCACTATGAAATTGGAGGCCTCCTTGGAACTGATCTTTTCATCCTCTGGGAATGGAGTCTCAGGGCTGGTTTCAAAGGTGCTGGCACCCAGCTCAGAGCTTCTCGTTTAATTGCCCTCCTTTGAAGCAGAATATTAACTCAAAGAGCACTGAATAGGCAAGGGAGAGGCTGTGCTGGGAATGAACTGCACAAACACAGACCACAGCTGCCCCTTTGGCCACCTCCTCCAACCTCTCCAGCTCTGTGATCTCTAAGGGAAGCCCACCCAGCCTCTGCCAAATGATCCAGCAGGAGACAAAAGGAGGTTGGGGCTGGATGTCAGGACAAAATTTCTTCACAGAAAGAGTGGTCAGGCCTTGGAACAGGCTGCCCAGGGATGTGGCAGAGTCACCACCCAAAAGGTGTTCCAAAAGATGTGTGGACATGACACATCAGGACATGGTTTAATGGCCCATGGTGGTATTGGGTGGCCTTGATGATCTTGGATCCACCTGAAATGATTCTGATTGCATATTTTGGATAGGGGTAAAAAAAACAACCCTCTGCTTTGCCCAGGAAGGGTGATGGTCCCCCCAAAACAAGCCTTCCTTGTACCCCCAGGAAGGGTGATGGTCCCCCCAAAACAAGCCTTCCTTGTACCCCCAGGAAGGGTGATGGTCCCCCCAAAACAAGCCTTCCTTGTTTTGGAGTCCCCATCCCTGGAGGTGTTGAAGCCAAGCCTGGCTGGGCACTGAGTGCCATGGTCTGGTTGATTGGCTGGGGCTGGGTGCTAGGTTGGGCTGGATGATCCTGGAGGTCTTCTCCATCCTGGTTCATCCTGTGAATGTTCCCTGAGTGTACAGCTAAAGCTTGGCACTCTCAGAACTGCTGGCATGGGAACAGCTCTCCTCCCTTTCTCGTGAAATTACTGATAACAAACTAGGCTAAGGCCACCTGATAAAATAAAAAATAGATCTACTGGCAGTGTTTTTGAAGAATGAAGGTTTCTACCCATACAAAAATAGGAATATGCACACATTGCCACGGCTACCTGTAAGCAAAGACATAGAAAGGCATCAACAACCACACCTCTGTGGACACTAGGGGCTGGTTGCCTCCCCCCACCTCACCCCCCCAGGGCTCAGAACTCCTTCAGCATGCTACAATTGCCTGTTTGCATGCCCTGGTTGAATTAAAGAACCTGCCAAAGTGAATAGCTTGAGCTCTGCCTTACCTTGCTGATACAATTTGTTATGCAAACAATGATAGGGGCAGAGGAATCAGTGCAGCCTCAGCCAGTGTGCAGCTGGCACCAAGCTGTGTGGTACAGGAGACCTGCTAGAGGGCAGGGATCCATCCAGAGGGACCTGGGCAGGCTGCAGAGCTGTGCCCAGGCCAACCTCAGGGCATTCAACAAGGCCAAGTGGAAGATCCTGCCCCTGGGGCTCTGCAGTCTTCAATCCCATTCTGTGCTTCTGTGCTCCACAATCTCCCTGGGCAACCTGTGCCAGTGTCTCACCACCCTCACTGCAGAGCCCCAACTCAGCCTGTCCTCAGAGCAGAGCTGCATCTTGGTGGCCTCCTCTGCACTGGCTCCAACACTTGCATGTCCTTGTGCTGGGGACTATCCCAGGGAGCAGTGAGCAGAGCCTGTCCCCCCACTCCTCACCCCCAGCCCTTAGATATTGACAAACATTGATCCAATCCCCTCTCAGGCTTCTCTTCTGCAGCCTAAGCAGCCCCAGGTCCCTCAGCCTCTCCTCCCCAGGCAGTGCTGCAGTCCCCTCAGCATCCTGGATCCTCTCCTGGACCCTCTCCAGCAGATCCCAAGCTGCTACCCAGGACAGCAAACCAGGTGAGAGGCTGTCTGCAGGCTGCCACTGGCCACAGCACCTCACCAACTGCAGAGCACCTTCAGCAGTGGATGTGTGCAGGGTGAGTGCCAGGGGGCTGTGGCCAGGCTCTGCTGGGTGATGCCCTATGGCAGGACAACTGCCCTGGACCCCCTCCTGCAGATCCTTGTCCCTCTTCAGCAGGGCAGCCCCCAGCCTGCAGGCAGTGCTGTGGATGGGGTCTCAGCAGGGCTGTTCCCAGCCTGGGCAGGCAGGGAATCCTCGCAGGCAGGCTCAGATCCATACTGTAAATTACAGCCTGCTATAAATGAAAAATGCTGCTGGGAGGATTGTTCGTTTGGTTGTAATTTTCCAAGAGCAACATCCTGCGGGGCAGGGCCAAGTTAATACTGTGTTTCCACTCAGATATTGGCAGCCTGAGCACGGCCCATGGGGGTGTATTTAATGAGCCTTCGTCTGCTGATAAAATGTTCTTGCAGAGCATATAGGCTAAGGAGAGCCTCACATTTTCCATCCCGGGATGCAGCCTCAGCCCAGCCAACCCAGGAGCAAGCTGTGGCTCTCTGGGCTTCTCTAACACCCTGCACTTCAGCCCTGCTTCATACAGGCACTGAATGCCAGGGGCTGGAAGGGACCTCCAGAGCTCATCCAGTCCAACACCCAACCCCCTGCCAGAGCAGGGTCACCCAGAGCACATCACCCACCACACATCACCCATCCAGGCAGCTCTTGAGTACCTCCAGAGAGGGAGACTCCACAGCCCCCAGGCTTCAGTTAATCTGCTAAAAATAACTAAACCATGACACAGGTGAGTTAATGAGAAGAGTTAGCACTAGGTTGCACTCTGTGATCCAGGAGGTCTCTTCCAGCCTGGTTCATTCTGTGATCTGTGGTTGTCCTGCCATAGGGCATCACCCAGCAGAGCCTGGCCCCAGCCCCCTGGCACTCACCCTGCACACACCCACTGCTGAAGGTGCTCTGCAGTTGGTGAGGTGCTGTGGCCAGAGGCAGCCTGCAGACAGCCTCTCACCTGGTTTGCTGTCCTGGGTAGCAGCTTGGGATCTGCCGTGCCTGTGACTCAGCCCCGTTACCTTCAGAGCTGGCTCTGCTTTGCTGCACAAGGCTCACCTGCTCCCTCGGGCAGCTCAGCACCTCCAACAACACAACCCTTTGCTCGTCTTTTCCTTAGCCTTCTCCCAACTTGATCCTTCTGGCTCGGCCAGTGAAAGGCGAAACCGCAGTCAGGCAGGGAGCAGAGGCACTGAGCTGGCAAATATCTGGAGGTGTAAAGCAGCCCCTGTTGCTCGGCTGTGAGCACAGCACGGAGGCAGCAGATGTGTGCAGCCCTGAAAGCCATCAAAGCCATCCCCCCAGACCCTCTCTCGCCTGCCCTGCTCCTACAGCGCTCAGCACTCCCTTCCTGCCCATCAGCTCGGATAAAGCTGACGAGCTGCTGAGGTTCGAGGCTCATGGAAACCTACAGGGTGTGGGGGGAGGAAACGAGCCCCAAAGGCAACACTGCCACTTCGTGCTACACCTCCGTGATCAGCACCAAGCACGGCTGAGGTCTCAGCTGCTGCCACTGTCACCAGATGGCAGATCAGTGTGCAGGCACCAAGAGCTCCAAGGATGCAGCCGAGGACCAGGAGGGCCCTTTGGGTTGGGCACAGAAGGAGCCACACCAACAACTGCCACACCTCTGCCCTTGAGATGCAGAGAGTGACTGCTGGGACACCATTTGTAGAGCTCTCCTCCTCCTCTACTCTGCCCTGCTCAGACCTCGTCTTGAGCACTGCCTGCAGTCTGGGGCTCCCCAGCTGCAGAGGGACAGGAACTGCTGGGGAGGGCTGTGAGGATGCTGAGGGGACTGCAGCACTGCCTGGGGAGGAGAGGCTGAGGGGCCTGGGGCTGCTTAGGCTGCAGAAGAGAAGACTGAGAGGGGATTGAATCAATGTTTGTAAGTGTCTAAGCTGCAGCACAGGAGGTTGCAGCTCAACACAAGAGGCAACTTCTTGCCTGTGTGGGTCCCAGAGCAGTGGCACAGGCTGCCCAGAGAGGTTGTGGAGTCTCCTTGTCTGGAGCCTTTGCAGACTCTGTCTGGATGTGTTGCTGTGTGCCCTGAGCTAGCTTGGATGGTCCTGCTCTGGCAGGGGTTGGACTGGAGGAGCTCTTTGGGTCTCTTCCAACCCCTGACATCCTGTGAGCCTGGGATCTGTGATCCTGTGAACATTGCTCCACGACAGAACTGGTCTGTATCTAGCATTGTGCAGAGGAGGAAACAAAACCCCAAACACTGCCTTGAGACTGCAAGCCAAGTGAGTGCTTGCTGGCAGCTACCAACCCAACATGTGCGTGTGTGTCCCTGCGTGCCTCTAACTCCACAGCTCCTCTCTCCACCCCCATACACAGGGCAGGGAATCTGCTAGTGCTTAAAATGGAGGGGAAGGTCAAGGATTTGCTGTGGGGAAGCCAATGGTAATTTTGCTGCCTCTCTGGAATACTGAGGAACAGCCAAACAGAGCAGCTTAGGAAGCAAAAGTAAGTTACTCTCTCTCATTTAGGACTTTAAAGGAGCTGCAGCTCTGCTGGTGTTGGAATCAAGCACCCAAGGCTACAGATCCCTTGTCCACTTACTGTATGTGACTGCTCAGCCCTGGTGAGGCCACATCCCAAGTGCTGTGTCCAGTTCTGGGCTCCCCAGCTGAAGGAGGAACTGCTGGACAAAGTCCAACAGAAGCCACAAAGATGCTGAGGGGATTGGAGCAAATCTCTGATGAGAAGAGCCCAAGAGACCTGTTTAGACTGGGGAAGAGCAGCCTGAGAGGAGACCTTCTCAGTGCTCACCAAGAGCCAAAGACTGGAGGTCAAGAGGATGGGGGCAGACTCTTTTCAGCAGTGCCCAGTGGCAGGGGGATGGGTATAATCCAAAACACAGGAGGCTTCACTCAAAGGAAAAGCTTCTTGCCTGTGAGGGTGCTGCAAAAGGCTGCCCAGGAGAGCTTGTGGAGACTCCTTTGGAGACTTCCAAACCCCATCTGCCTGCTCTGGCAGACCCTGCTTAGCATGGGGCTTGGGTTATGTGACTCCCAGAGATCCCTTACACACACACACACACACACAGACACACACACCCCCATCCTGTGCCCCTGTTTCCATAAGCCAAGGGCAGCAAAGTGACTCCTCCACCAGCAGAGCCCCTTCTATATAATGTGGCAAGAAGCTTTCCAAAGGCAGAACTGAGACTCGTTTACAGGCCTGCCAAAACCCCACTAATCCTCCCCTGCCTTCCCTAAGGATTGCTCCAGCTTTCCCCTGGTGCTCCTCCCAAAAATAAAAGGCTGTGCAGACACTTGGAGAAGAAGCAGTAAGAGCTGCTGGAGGCACAGCACAGCCATTTGGGCTTGCTTTGGAAGGGAGGTTTGCCCTAACACCCTGGGAGGGGTGAACAGAGCAAGGAGAGCTTTGCTGCCTGCACGGGCACCCATCTGCCTTTGCCTGCACACAGGTAACTGCAGGGTATGCTGCAAAAAAAAGAAAAGAAAAGAAAAGAAAAAAAAAAGAGAAGCATCCCAAAGAGCAGGCTGAAAAAAATCTAAACACTTCAGTCAACCTCTTGGATGCAAAGTTGGCATCTCAAACAGGTGTGGTCTGACCACCCAGGCTGGTCACAGGAGAGTGGCCTCTGGCCTCTGCTTTTGGGAGTATTTCTCCCCCCCAGAAGAGGAAAGTCAGTGGGAAAGACCCCCTGAGCCCCTGAGCATATTGCAACACCCTGGTTTGGCAGAGGAGGCTGCAGCTGTCCTGGGCAGTGGCCAGAGGCTCTTGCTGAAGGTGCTTCATCCCCTCTCCAAGTTTCTGTGTTTTTTTTCCCCTTATGATTCCCAGACTTGCATAAATGAACCAATGCCAAGTTCAGTATGTTCTTGGTTTCCCCAGCTGTCTTTTTCAGCTCAAGTGATTTAATTCATAATGGGATGAGAAACTACAACAGTGCAAGGTGTGAGAGCTTCACTTTGCCTTTGCTGGGGTTCCTCAGCATTTAGCTGGAGATGCTCACCCAGGAGGGGGCCATGGTCTCAGTCAGTGTCCCTGAGTGATGCAGAAAAAAAAAGCATTTAAGTCTCAATCCCATGTCAAAAACGGGGAGCTGCTGCCAAGTGCCACAAAAATTGAGTGTCCCCCAGAGCTTCCAGCAGTCTGTTCCATCACCAAATTCCAAACCAGCTACTTTTTCAGTCAGCTGCATCTTAGACCTTGGTACACTTCTGTTTTTTTCATTTGCCACATATACTTAGAAAAATCAGGAGCTTAGGGATTTTTGCCCTCTCCACCCTTGAGCTACATGACAAAAAGCTCAGCACAGAAACAGCCAAGGGCCAACACACAACATTAAGGCCTCCCTGCCTCTACTTCATCACAAGCAGATCTTCTGCTGACCAGGATAAATAAATAATGGTGCACGGATCCCAGGCTTGAGGCATTTTCCTTTGCACCACATAAATCCCTCATGCTGCAGAGGGACAGGGACCTGCTGGAGAGGGTCCAGGGCTGGGCTGGGAGGATGCTGAGGGCACTGCAGCAGTGCCTGGGGAGGAGAGGCTGAGGAACCTGGGGCTGCTTAGGCTGCAGAAGAGAAGACTGAGAGGGGATTGGATCAATGTTTGGAAGTCTGTGAGGGCTGGGGGTGAGGAGGGGGGGGACAGGCTCTGCTCACTGCTCCCTGCCATAGGCCAAGGAGCAATGGATGGAAGCTGCAGCACAGGAGGTTGCAGCTCAACACCAGAGGCAACTTCTTGCCTGTGTGGGTCCCAGAGCAGTGGCACAGGCTGCCCAGAGAGGCTGTGGAGTCTCCTTGTGTGGAGCCTTTGCAGACTTGTCTGGATGTGTTGCTGTGTGCCCTGAGCTAGCTTGGATGGTCCTGCTCTGGCAGGGGGAGGTCGGATTGGATGATCTCTTTGGGTCCCTTCCACCCCTGACATCCTGTGATGCTCTGATGATGATTGAGAAAGCAAATCAAGCAGCACTCACAGAAGGGGAGAAGAAGCCCTGAGGATGCAGCCTGAAGCAGCCAGGCTGTGGTGGCTCTCAGCCACATGCCCTGTCCAAAGAGCTCACTCCTAACCAGCTGGGGAAATGGAGCGCACAAGCCCAAACCGCGCAGGCAGTTGAAATGCTTTCCAAAATCACCCAGAAGAAAACAAATCCAATGGCCTGTCCCCATCAGTACCATCGATAGCAGACTGCAGAGCGAGCACTGGCTTTCAAAGGGGCCATTAAGCCTTTAACTACCCACTTAACACGGATGCCACTAGCACGGCGCTGGTCAAGTCAATGTTTGCGCACGATTGGGCTTCAAATGGAGATGGGAAGCTGCAGCACATCGCGGGGGCTGTGCAGGCTCCGCTCTCTTTCTGACGGCTTTAAACTGCCTATAAAATGGGCTCCGGGACTAAGATGCAATGGGAAGCTTGAAGAACAAACCTCTTCTCCATCACTCGTTTTCCAAAGGCTGTGAAGGAGATTTTGTCTTGCCTGTTCAACCAGCAACAGGAGGAGGGGACAGAGGCTCAAGCTGTGGCAGGGCAGGTTCAGGCTGGATGTTAGGAGGAAGTTGTTGGCAGAGAGAGTGATTGGCATTGGAATGGGCTGCCCAGGGAGGTGGTGGAGTCCCCATCCCTGGAGGTGTTGAAGCCAAGCCTGGATGGGCACTGAGTGCCATGGTCTGGTTGGTTGGCTGGGGCTGGGTGCTAGGTTGGTCTGGATGAGCTTGGAGCCCTCTTCTCAACCTGGCTGATTCTATGGTTCTATGAATTAAAAACAGAGGCAAAGAATCCCTTTTTGATGAGAGCCATAGACTCATAGGATCAGTCAGGGCTGGAAGGGACCACAAGGATCGTCCAGTTCCAACCCCCGTGCCATGGGCAGGGACACCTCACACTAGAGCAGGCTGTGCAGAACAAATGCTCTGGGGCTGGTGAGTTAACAGGCACTGCTGCCTCGGGGAGAGCAAGCCCAAGCTGCTTTTCCTTCCCCCACCTGCAGGCACAGATCAGCTCTCTGTGCACTCAGCCACCTGAACACTTCTGGCCAGGGCAATGGGCAAGTGGCTGGGCAGAGGACTACGCCTAGGTCTGCCTGAGAGAAAAGAAAGCAAACAACACACCCAAGACTGGCATTGGGTTCCTTGGCCAGGGAGAAGTCTCCACCCCTCCATCTTCAGGGTTTGATCTGGCCACTTTGCAAGGATCCCTGCAACGCCTTGGTCGAGGGCAGAAGTCGTTTGGCACCTTTTGCAGGCTCCCCAGACATTGCACAGAGTTAGCTTTCTGCTTACAAAGACCTGAGCATTGGCAAGGGGGTTGGACTCGATGAGCTCTTTGGGTCCCTTCCAACCCCTGACATCCTTTGAGCCTGTTATCTCTTGATAGAAACAAACTATGGACTCCTAAGCCTCTACGGAATCAATGCTTAAGAAAAAAGAAAGCAAGAAAGAGATGTCAACCTCTCCCTTGCTGTCCTGGCATGCAAACAACACATCCTGGCAGCAAACAAAAAAAAAGACCTCCAAATCCCACCCTCTCCAGCACTCCAATAAGAGCCTGCTACTCCACACAGGTGTTCCATAAATATCCTCTTTAAACCTTTACCCACAGCTGAATTTGGAACTGCAGCAAAAGGAGACCTGATTTGCATTCAGCCCAAGGATTGCTGCTGATGCTGGAGGAGAAAAAAACAGAAAAAACCCAAACCAGCATGCAAATTAATTCTCAATATTAATGAAAGCAGAATATCCCAAAGCTGTGAACTAATGAAATAGGCAGTCTTGGCTAATGGCACTCTGTAGGCAAGATGCAGCTCAGCTTAACACACATGCTCATTCTTTCTTATTTTTTTTATTTTCCACATACTCCCCCTGCCCTTTTCAGAGAATCCTGGAATCAGGCAGGCTGGAAGAGAGCTCCAAGCTCATCCAGCCCAACCTAGCATCCAGCCCCAGCCAATCAACCAGACCATGGCACTCAGTGCCCATCCAGGCTTGTCTTGAGCACCTCCAGGGATGGGGACTCCACCACCTCCCTGGGCAGCCCATTCCAATGCCAATCACTCTCTCTGCCAACAACTTCCTCCTAACATCCAGCCTGAACCTGCCCTGCCACAGCTTGAGCCTCTGTCCCCTCCTTCTGTCCCTGGCTGCCTGGCAGCAGAGTCCAACCCCAGCTGGCCACAACCTCCCTTCAGGGAGCTGCAGAGAGCAATGAGCTCTGCCCTCAGCCTCCTCTTCTGCAGGCTGCACACCCCCAGCTCCCTCAGCCTCTCCTCTTGGGGCTGTGCTCCATAGCAAAAAAGAAGCAGCCCACCACAGCCTTGCCAACACTTGGACAGTTTTGGGACAACTCCAGTCAGATTTTTGTCCAAGCACATGAAGTTTTTGAAAGTTGAAAACCTGCCCCCCCCTGCCCCTCAGCTGATGCTGATCTGCTTCCTGGGGCTTGCTGTAATTTACACACACACAAACACACACTTGCAAAGACCCCAGCCCATGCACCCTGCTGGGACTTCACCTTCACTTGGTTTTACAGCTGAGTAGATGCCTGGGGAGGGAGAGGTGATTTCTTTATTCCCCGTGCCCTGCACCAAAGCATATCATTTCCTGATTACACAGAGTCCTTGGGGTGGGGCAGGGCTTAAACCATATCAAATCTATATAACAGTGCAGGCAATTACAATGCACAGATCCTGATTTGATAATCCTCTTTCAGCTATCTCGGGGGAAATCCATTCTCCTGATCCCTATGCAGTCAGCTCAACCCACCCCAAGCCAACTCCCATCCCCAAAAATCCAGAGCCTGATGGATGAATCAGAGTCACAGAATCAGTCAAGGTTGGAAGGGACCACAAGGACCAGCCAGTTCCAACCAGATCAACACCTCACACCAGATCAGGCTGTCCTGAGCCTCATCCAGCCTGGCCTTGAACACCTCCAGGGATGAGGCTTCCACCACCTCCCTGGGCAACACCTTCCAGGGGTCATGAAGATTTGATACTTGAATTCAGGTAATTTGAGCTCCCCCTTGGTGTATATTTTTCTTGGCCATACTTCTTCTAGCACTTATTCTGAGACACTAAACCAAAATTCCCTTATCTGCAACAGATTCATTCTGATTTTCACACAGAATCATACTGCAGTGACACAGTGGCTTGAGAGAAACAAAAAAGAAAACAAAGACTAAAAAAAAAATACTGCCTAGGACTACTCTGTGCATTGATCAAGGCCAAGAAACCAGTTTCTTTTGCTGCAAGCCCTTTGCACTGAGCAGCCCAGGCTGGGAGCAAACCTGCAGGACTGGCACCTCTGCTTCTGAAGGCTGCTGCTGCCTGTACACAGCTTCTGCCTGTACACACAGCTCTGCTCTCAGTCCCCAGCACAGCACCACAGCACCTCACTGGGGCTGCAGGAGGGAGGGGATTCTGCCCCTTGGCTCTGCTCTCCTCACACCCCACCTGCAGCACTGTCTGCAGCTCTGCAGCCCCCAGCACAAGCAGCACATGCAAGTGGTGGAGCCAGTGCAGAGGAGGCCACCAAGATGCAACTGAGAGGGCTGAGGACAGGCTAAGAGAGTTGGGGCTCTGCAACCTGGAGAAGAGAAGGCTGCCAGGAGACCTTGGAGTGGCCTTGCAGGATCTGAAAGGGGCTGCAGGAGGACTGGGGAGGGACTATTGACAAGGGCTGGTGATGAGAGGAGAAATGGGTTTGAACTGGCAGAGGGGAGATGTAAACTGGATGTGAGGAGGAAGTTGTTTGCAGTGAGGGTGGTGAGACACTGGCACAGGTTGCCCAGGGAGGTTGTGGAGCACAGAATCACCCAACATGATCAAAGAGCCCTATCAAAGATCCCATTCTGTGCTTCTGTGCTCCACAACCTCCCTGGAGGTGTTCAGCACCAGGCTGGATGAGGCCTTGAGTGACCTGTTCTAGTGAGAGGTGTCCCTGCCTATGGCACAGGGGGGTTGGACCTGGCTGAGCCCTTCCAGCCTCAGCCATTCCACAATTCCCATAGGATCTGGTGTTTTGCCACCCCAGTGCTGCAGGCTCTTGCACTCTCTCCTTCCATACCTGTGCACCTTGAGGTGCTGTTAGCTTTAGATAACAGCAGCCCATGCAGCTGCCTGCTGCACAGCTCCTGTTTGCTGTTCCTCCCTCTGAGTGAAACCAAGCCAGCAAACTCAAGCCTGGCTTGCACGACTTTCAGAAGCCTGTCAGGCTTAACTTAGGCCACAGCCAAAGGCAGCTCTCTGGTTTTTGGCATTTTGCATTGCATACAACCAGGAAGCACAGCCAGGCAGCCTGAAGGGGAGCATACATGCATTGGAAACAAGGAGAGACAAACACTCTGCATTAAGTGGGGAGCAGTGAAATGAGAAGACTACCAAACAGCTTTCTAAGCCTGGAGAAGCTTCCTGCCCCCCTAACACTCGACACTTGCTTCTGCTTGGTGCACCAGTTGAGTAATCCTCCAATGGTTTGGGTTGGAACAGACCTTAAAGATCATCCAGTTCCACCCCCCGTGCCATGGGCAGAGACTCCTTGCACTGGAGCAGGCTGCACAGCTCAGGGCTCATTCTCACCCACTTCTGGATCAGCACCTAAGCAGATTGATTTGGGTTTTTTTGTCCAGACCACGATTCCAAAAGACTTGCAAAGGCTCAAGGTCCAGAAATTCCTGTCCAGAGGGAAATGCACAACATTTTTCAGGGGTTTATCTCCAGGATTAGCAAACCTGCCTTTGTGCTTTTGCTTTATGCAAACTGATAAAAACAGCAGCTGGGGTATGGGGAAGCCAACAAGAGAGCAGCGATCAATAATTTTGCAAACTGCTCTGCTGAGAGTAGCAATTCCTCCTCCTCATCACCATCCCAGCTATGCTGCTTCTGAGCACACAGTTGTACTAACACAGAGACACTCAGCTCTGAGAGCTGGGAAGGACTAAGAACACAAAGGAATGTACTCTGTGCAATTCATCAGCACAGAAAGGTCTTCCTAACACAGAGTCCCAAAACAAAAACTCCCAACAGGATATTTACCCCCTTGGCTCTGCTCTCCTCACACCCCACCTGCAGCACTGTCTGCACCTCTGCAGCCCCCAGCACAAGCAGCACATTGAACTGGTGGAGCCAGTGCAGAGGAGGCCACCAAGATGCTGAGAGGGCTGCAGCAGCTCTGCTCTGAGCACAGGCTGAGAGTTGGGGCTCTGCAGCCTGCAGAGGAGAAGGCTGCCAGGAGACCTTGGAGTGGCCTTGCAGGATCTGAAGGAGGTTACAGGAGGGCTGGGGAGGGACTATTGACAAGGACTTGTGATGCCAGGATGAGGAGGAATGGGATGAGGAGGAATGAGATGGCAGAGGGGAGATGTAAACTGGATGTTAGGAGGAAGTTGTTTGCAGTGAGGGTGGTGAGACACTGGCACAGGTTGCCCAGGGAGGTTGTGGAGCACAGAAGCACAGAATGTCATCTTTGATCACATTTGGTGATTCTGTGCTCCACAACCTCCCTAGAGGTGTTCAGGACCAGGCTGGATGAGGCCTTGACTGACCTGTTCTAGTGGGAGGTGTCCCTGCCTATGGCACAGGGGGGTTGGAACTGGCTGAGCTTTGAGGTCCCTTCCATCCTAAACCATTCTATGATTCTCTATTTGCCTTCCCCTAGTAGATTTTCAATGATAAAGGTACAACCTTACTGAGCCCAGACTGGCTTAAGATCTCTCCCAGGCCTCTTGCCTCCCTACAGTGATGTCTGTCTGCAGAGAAAGGTTCAGAATGTGCTGCTGTGTTGTTCCATAGGGAGCCAAAACCTCCTGGCACGCACACAGCTCAGAGCTGCTTCCTCGCTGCAGCTGATGCACAAACCTAACCTTGCTCAGAATTCACACCCATGACTCAAAGCTTCTGATGCTTCCAGTTACTCATAACTTCCACACCAGTCATCCCCAGCAGCTCATCAGCAAGAAATGCCACGCATCTGCCCTCGCCAGGCACACCCTTCCAGGTGTCACCACCTGAGCCTCTCAGACAGTGTGAACCTGCCTCCCCCTGAAACCCTGAGCCCCTGCACAGCTCCACTGACTGCAACAGGAAGGCACAGCGAGGTTGAAATGGTGCATCTGCCCCAGCAGAGATACTGCTGCTAAGTATTTCTACCAAGAGCTTTTCCTGCCCAAGGAGGTGGTGGAGTGCCCATCCCTGGAGGTGTTGACACAAAGCCTGGATGGGGCACTTAGTGCCATGGTCTGGTTATGCTTTGCATTATCAATGCATCTGCACTAAAGGTGCTGGACATCACCAACGGGTATCAGAGCCAGAGCATCTCCCTGCTTGACTAAACTAATGACACCCTGAGCCTTTTCCTGCCCTCATCACTGTGTTATCAGCCCAGTCTGTGTTGCTTAATGCACTGTTAAATATTCTGTGCTATTTATTCTCTTGGAACAGAACTTCCTTCTCTTCCTGCTTTGGATTATAGCCTGTCCTGCATCACACAGTGCCTAATAAATTGCTATTTAACCAATCATGTGGAAGGGATGAAAGGGGGGGGTGGGAGGAAGAAAGGTATGAAAGGGACCATACATTGACATGGATGAAAGAGTGGTAGGGCACTGGAACACGCTGACCAGGGAGGTGGTGGAGTCACCAGCCCTGGAGGTGCTCCAAAAACATGCAGATGTGGCAATCTGGGGCCAGGTTTAGTGGGAGTGGTGATGTTGGGTAGATGGTTGGACTTGATGGTGTCTGAGGTCTTTTCTAACCTTAGTGATTCTACAACATAGGTTAAGTCATGGGCAACTTCTGAGTGCTCCTCCATTTGTTTTTAGATTGGCATATTAATGTCTATGGGATGCACAGAATCAGGCAGGGTTGGAAGGGGCCACAAGGATCATCCAGTTCCAACCTCTCTGCCACAGGCAGGGACACCTCACACTAGATTAGGCTGCCCAGAGTCTCATCCAGCCTGGCCTTGAACACCTCCAGGGATGAGGCTTCCACCACCTCCCTGGGCAACCCCTGCCAGGCTCTCACCAGCCTCATGCTGAAGAACTTCTTCCCAACCTCCAGCCTGAATCTGCTCATTTCTACCTTGGTTCCATTCCCCCCAAGTCCTATTTAAAAATGACAACTTTCAAATGTTCACATTATAACTGCTGCCATGCCCTAAAAAAAAAAAAAAACAACAAAAACCAGAGAGAAAACTACTATCTGAGCCCAACTAAAGCAAATGTCAACTGTGACAGGAGGAGGAGGAATGGGTTTGAAGTGGCAGAGGGGAGACTGAAAGTGGATGTGAGGAGGAAGTTGTTTGCAGTGAGAGTGGTGAGACACTGGCACAGGTTGCTCAGGGAGGTTGTGGAGCACAGAAGCACAGAATGGGGTTGAAGATTCTGTGCTTCTGTGCTCCACAACCTCCCTGGAGGTGTTCAGGACCAGTTTGGATGAGGCCTTGAGCAATCTGTTCTAGTGGGAGGTGTCCCTGCCTATGGCACAGGGGGGTTGGAACTGGCTGAGCTTTGAGCTCCCTTCCAACCTATGGTTCTCTGATTCTAGGTGCCCATTCTCAACACCCAGACCTAAAACCTACTCTGGCCCAACCCAGGAGACAAAGTTCTGAGCAGTTAAGAGCAGCTCTGAACCCAGCCCATTCATTTTCAGCCAACAGCATTATTTCTTTTATTTGAGCTGCTGCACCTTCAAGAGCAAAAGTCTTCTCTGGTATCGTTACATAAACAGAATTGATGGCAGCAATTTATCCCGGGGGCTGAAGATGTTCAGTGGCAATCTGGCAGCGGAGGGGAATTATTGCTGACAGTTTCAGCAAAGCTTTTATCAAACTTTATGGGCCATTAAGCCCAGCAGTGCGATTACCACTACGGCATCATCACTCTCCATAGGACAGAGCTGGCCCAGAGAATCCATTTCCTAACCCTCTCTTGGTCTGTGTACTCAGAAGTCATATGTTTGCCATTTCTGAAATCACCTGAGCCTTTGAAACAGCACTGGAGTGTAGGCAGTGGGCAGGATTCAAACCAGGAGGATACAGCCCAAGACTCTTTCGAGTGCCCATAACAAATTCAGATTTTTCTCTTCATTTCTGCTGTGACAGCCCCAGCCAGAGATGCTGCACCTTCCTCTCCAGGAGTTCCAAGAGTCTTGGATTTGTGTGGAAACTCCCAAATTCCACTGGGGCATAAAAGGCAATATACCATGGCCAGAACCATAGATGGGAGGTTGTGGCCAGCTGGGGCTGGGCTCTTCTCCCAAGCACTCAGCAACAGAAGGAGGGGACAGAGGCTCAAGCTGTGGCAGGGCAGGTTCAGGCTGGATGTTAGGAGGAAGTTGTTGGCAGAGAGAGTGATTGGCACTGGAATGGGCTGCCCAGGGAGGTGGTGGAGTCCCCATGCCTGGAGGTGTTGAAGCCAAGCCTGGATGGGCACTGAGTGCCATGGTCTGGTTGATTGGCTGGGGCTGGGTGCTAGGTTGGGCTGGGTGAGCTTGGAGCTCTCTTCCAACCTGCCTGATTCTAGGATTCTGTGCATTAAGATCTGGAAACAGAGGTGCACTTGGCAAGATGAGTCCTTCCCCCTGCTTTGCTAGTGAGAACAGCTGAGTGCTGGAGAGGCCCAGCACCATGCCACCTGCAGGGAGCAAACACAGAGCTGGTTTGACTGGGAGCCTTGGGTAAGTGGCTGCCCTGGCATCCCCAGTGCAACCCCACTTAATCGCATCTACCCAAAACCACATAATAAATGAGATGAAATATGCAGCATGCCACCCTAATTGCACAGCTTGTCTCCTTTACTAGAAGTCATTTCTTTATTCAGATGACTTGCACTACGTGATTCAATCTGAATCATGGGAACTGGCTCCTGGTTTGTGCAAGCAGCCTCACACCGACTGCTTCGCTGAGGGCAGAGCTGAGATCAACTGGCCTGACCGCTACAACCAGCTCCCTGCTGCAGCCCTGCCTGCTGCAGCCCTGCCTGCTGCAGCCCTGCCTGCTGCAGCCCTGCCTGCTCCCCTCAGCTTGCCTCCCAGGGCAGCCCCACAAAGCACAACTCTTTTACTACCCCACACCAGGCAAATCCACCTCCCAGAAGCACACACGTGTCTCTCTGATCTGAATTTGGAGGGACCTGGGGCTGCTTGGTCTGCAGAAGAGAAGACTGAGAGGGGATTGAATCAATCTTTGTAACTGGGGGCTGGGGGTGAGGAGCAGGGGACAGGCTCTGCTCACTGCTCCCTGCCATAGGCCAAGGAGCAATGGATGGAAGCTGCAGCACAGGAGGTTGCAGCTCAACACAAGAGGCAACTTCTTGCCTGTGTGGGTCCCAGAGCAGTGGCACAGGCAGCCCAGAGAGGTTGTGGAGTCTCCTTGTCTGGAGCCTTTGCAGTCCTGTCTGGAAGTGTTGCTGTGTGCCCTGAGCTAGCTTGGATGGTCCTGCTCTGGCAGGGGTTGGACTGGAGGAGCTCTTTGGATCCCATCCAACCCCGACACCCTGTGGTCCTGTGTTATCCCCAGACAGACGTAGCTACAATCTTTTTGGTTTAGCCTTGGTGGTGGTGGTTTGTTGTGCAAGTCAGACCTTGCCAGTCTGGAAATCACCATTGCAACTGCGCTGCAGCTACGCAGAAAGCATCACTTGAGAAGTCAATTCAGACTTCACATCTGTTTGCCCCCAGCCTTGATCTGCAGCTACTGTCTGATGCCACTGTCACTTCAGGAGGTGCCAGGGCTCCTCCCGGGGCGGCACAAGGGGCCAGGCATGCTGAGCCCTACCGCAGGCAGAGAGGGGAAGGAGCACCCTGCAATCACAACCATCCAGGGCAGAGCTCATTGCTCTCTGCAGCTCCCTGAAGGGAGGTTGTGGCCAGCTGGGGTTGGGCTCTGCTGCCAGGCAGCCAGGGACAGAAGGAGGAGACAGAGGCTCAAGCTGTGGCAGGGCAGGTTCAGGCTGGATGTTAGGAGGAAGTTGTTGGCAGAGAGAGTGATTGGCACTGGAATGGGCTGCCCAGGGAGGTGGTGGAGTCCCCATCCCTGGAGGTGTTGAAGCACAGCCTGGATGGGCACTGAGTGCCATGGTCTGGTTGATTGGCTGGGGCTGGGTGCTAGGTTGGGCTGGATGAGCTTGGAGCTCTCTTCCAACCTGCCTGGTTCTGTGATTCTATTACAGTAGGAAAAATGTGGTCAGGCATTGGAACAGGCTGCCCAGGATGGTGGTGCAGTCACTGCCCCTGCAGGAAGCCTGTGGCCATGGCACTTGGGGACATGGCTGAAGGGCCAGGGTGGGCTTAGGTTGAGGATTGGACCCAATGATCTCAAGAGGTCTTTTCCAGCCTTACCGATTCCATGATTCTCTACTTAACACTCACCCAGACTGGAGCAGAGCTCTTTAGGTATGATATAAAGGGAGGCTCACTCAGCCTGAAGCCTTCTGGGAGGGGGGGAAGAAGAGCTGAAGTCAGTTCATTATTGTGAGCCAAGCCCTGCAAACACATCTTGGCCAAAAAAGCTGAGTGGGAGGGAGGTGCTGAGAAAATCCAGTGGTGTTCTGGTAACTTTTACAACTAAACCTACACATTTTCATTTCAAACAGCATTTCCTTCTCCTTCTTGCACAACTTAAAAAGAAGAAGAAGAAAAAAAATGGTCTCAGGTTTAAATTTAATCTCCCAGATTAT